>OZ010598.1:10501175-10548675 GCA_963932145.1 Acanthosepion lycidas
GTGCTAATTCTAAATCCAATGGAAGAGGGTATATGTTTGATAACTGAAGGGGGATGGTTGGAATTTGGATGAACGTATATCGGATTGGAATTAACCTTCACATATGGTTGGAAAGAGTTGTTAGCAAGGTTTAGGGTGACGTCTAGAAAATCTACTTGTTTAACATTAGTAGTGACTATTGTCCTAAGACCTAAATCCTTAAATACCCTATGAATCATTTTCCTAATACGGTCTACCTTAGTTTTAGTGGAGTTTTTAACAACTAATAAACCATCATCTCTATACAATCCTATACTATCGGAATCCAGACAGTCAAATGCACTTAAATTATACAACAGAAATAATCCAACCAGGTCAGAATTGGATATCATCAAAGGATTAACCTTCTATAAATACAAAAATGCCTTCCAAAAAAATCTGGATAGTATCGTCAAAGACATTAATAAATCTGGTGATATATATGTAAAATCCGATAAAACGGATAATTTTTATAAGTTATCTCCTAAGGACTATGATACATTAGTTAGGGATAGTCTAACCAGAAACTACAAAAAAATTGATACAAATAACTTCAACCAAATAGATAGCATTAACAGTATCAGTAAATCAATTACTGATAAATTATTGATCAGTGATCGGGTCAGCAAACTACAAACTAAGGAAGCCTATGTCTTGTTAAAAGACCATAAACCTGAATTCAAAACTAAGCCATCTACTAGGCTTATAAACCCTACCAGACCGGAAATCGGCAGTATTAGTAAGACCATCTTAGAAAGAACCAACAAATCCATAAAAAACACCCTTGGACTACTACAGTGGGTTAACACAGCTGATGTTATCAACTGGTTTAATAACATCCGATATAAGGGCAACTGTACTTTTATACAGTTCGATATTGTCGATATATATATATATATATATATATATATATATATATATATATATATATATATATATTAGGTTGGTGCAAAAATAATGACGTAATAATGTCGTTTTTTGATGAAAAAACGACATTATTACGTCATTATTTTTGCACCAACCTAATATATATATATATATATATATATATATATATATATATATATATATATATATATATATATTCCTGACCAAATAAACCATGTGATTTATGTCATGCGTTTATCTGGTCATGTGTATTCAGTTGTTAAATAACTCAATTGTATATTTACTACCTAGCACAAATATTGCACTAATAACATTCAGCTAATGTTAAGATAAGATCACAAATGTGATCAGTAATATATAATGTTTTACTTTCAACTGCATCATGAAACTGAATATGAGAAACTTTATTGAAGAGAAAAGGACTCAAAAAGGCAGAAGATAAAGACTGAATCATTCTTCTTACTTTCTTGTTGTTCTAATGGCTTTCTCCCTTTCCTTTCATTCTTTTAGCTTTCTCTCATGTTCTTTTTCTTTTTCTTTTTGCTTTCATGCTTATTCCTTCTCTCTCATTCTTCCTCTTTCTTTTTGTTCTTCTGCTTTCTCACTTTCCTTTCATTCTTTTGCATTCTCACTTTCCTACCATTCTTTTGTTCTCTCTCATTCTTTCTCTCTCTCCTTTCATTCTTTTGCTTTCTTTCGTGTACTTTTGCTTTCTTTCGTGTACTTTTGCTTTCTCTTTTTGCTTTCATGCTTTTTCCTTCTCTCTCATTCTTTCTCTTTCTTTTTGTTCTTTTGCATTCTCACTTTCCTTTCATTCTTTTGCATTCTCTCTCATTCTTTCTGTCTTTCCTTTCATTCTTTTGCTTTCTCTCTCATTCTTTCTCTCTTTCCTTTCATTCTTTTGCTTTCTCTCTTTCCTTTCATTCTTTTGCTTTCTCTCTCTCTCACTTCTCTCTTTCCTTTCATTCTTTTGTTTTCTCTCTCATTCTTTCTCTCTTTCCTTTCATTCTTTTGTTATCACTCTCATTCTTTCTCTTTTTCCTTTCATTCTTTTGCTTTCACTCTCATTCTTTTCTCTCTTTCCTTTCATTCTTTTGATTTCTTTCTCATTCTTTCTCTTTCATTTTCATTCTTTTGTTTTCTCTCTCACTCTTTCCTTGCATTCTTTTGCTTTCTCTCTCATTCTTTTCTCTTTTCTTTCAATCTTTTTCTCTCTCATTCTTTCTCTCTTTCCTTTCATTCTTTCTCTTTCCTTTCATTCTTTTGCTTTTGCTCTCATTCTTTCTTTCCTTTACATTCTTTTGCTCTCTCTTTCCTTTCATTCTTTTGCTTTCTATCTCATTCTTTTCTCTAATTCCTTTTTTTTTCTTTCTCTGTCATTCTTTCTCTTTCCTTTCATTCTTTTGTTTTCTCTCTCATTCTTTCTCTATTTCCTTTCCTTCTCTTACATTCTCTCTCATTCTTTTTCTTTCTCTTTCATTCTTTTCTCTCTTTCCTTTCATTCTTTTGCTTTCGCTCTCATTCTTTTCTCTCTTTCCTTTTCATTCTTTTGCTTTCTCTCTCATTTTTTCTTTCCTTTTCATTCTTTTTCTCTCTCTTTCCTTTCATTCTTTTTCTTTCTCTCTCTTTCCTTTCATTCTTTTTCTTTCTCTCTCTTTCCTTTCATTCGTTTTCTTTCTCTCTCTTTCCTTTCATTCTTTTTCTTTCTCTCTCTTTCCTTTCATTCTTTTTCTTTCTCTCTCATTCCTTCTCTCTTTCCTTTCGTTCTTTTGCTTTCTATCTCATTCTTTCTCTTATTCCTTTCGTTCTTTTGCTTTCTCTCTCATTCTTTCTCTTATTCCTTTCGTTCTTTTTTTCTCTCTCATTCTGTCTCTCTTTTCTTTTGTTCTTTTTCTTTCTCTCTCATTCTTTCTCTCTTTACTTTCGTTCTTTTGCTTTCTCTCTCATTCTTTCTTTCCTTCTCATTCTTTTGCTATCTCTTTCCTTTCATTCTTTTGCTTTCTCTCTCATTCTTTTATTTCTTTCCTTTTCATTCTTTTTCTTTCTCTCTCATTCTTTCTCTCTTTCCTTTCATTCTTTTTCTTTCTCTCTCATTCTTTCTCTCTCATTCTTTCTCTCTCATTCTTTCTCTCTCATTCTTTCTCTCTCATTCTTTCTCTCTTTCCTTTCGTTCTTTTGTTTTCTATCTCATTCTTTCTCTTATCCCTTTCATTCTTTTGCTTTCTCTCTCATTCTGTCTGTTTTCTTTCATTCTTTATCTTTCTCTCTCATTCTGTCTCTCTTTTCTTTCTTTCTTTTTCTTTCTCTCTTTACTTTCATTCTTTTGCTTTCTCTCTCATTCTTTCTCTCTTTCCTTTCATTCTTTTGCTTTCTCTCTCATTCTTTCCATTCTTATTCTTTCATTTCATTCTATTGCTTCCTCTCATTTCTTTTGTTCTTTTGTTCTCATTTTCTTTTTGTTATTTTCCTTTTTTTCTTTCTTTTCATTTTTTGCTTTCTCTCTCATTTCTTCCTTCCTTCCTTCTTTCTTTATTTTTATTCTCTTACTTTTTCTCTCATTTTTGTGAATTTTTCTTCTCTGTCATTTTCATCTGTTTACAGTTTTTCATTTTTTGTCCCTTTATTCATATTTCTTTACAATATCTTTCTATGCCTTTCATCCATATTGTTTGACGTGTGCAGTAGACGTAGATAGAACTTGCCTCCTTATAAAATCAGCATTCAGAAGCCTAACTTCAAAGATTGATCCATGGAAAGAGGGTGAATTAAAAAAAAATCTCAGACATCAGATAAGCTATAGGTATCTACTAAATATAGATGTCTGGCTCAAGGCCCCTGCATTTGGGCTTTCAGTGTGGATCTAACTCAGCATTGAATAAGCTTGCTGACTATCATGCTACCCTTCTCTATTTCTGTCTCTCTCTCTCTTTATTACAGCTTCTTTATTCTCCCTCTTTCAAAATTTTCACTCTCTCTCTCTCAACCAATATTTCTTTATTTTTCCTTCTTTAGAAAGAAAGAAAGGGAAAAATAAGGAAATGTTGGTTGAGTGAGAGAGTGAAAGTTTTGAAAGAGGGAGAATAAAGAAGCTGTAATAAAGAGAGAGAAACAGACAGAAATAAAGAGAGTAGACATCAACTATGCTCACCTTTTCTGTCTATCTCTCTCTTGTGAAGCTCCTTTATTTTCTCCCTTTTTTTTTAAAATTTTAACTCTCCTTCTCAATTGCTTCCAAACTGATTTGTTTTCTCAAGAATAATCCCAATGTTACCCCAAAGACACACTTTCCTGCTTCATGTCTGTCAAATTGAGGTCATCTATCATCGTGTTTCATCATAACTTTCTCTTTTTGAATTGGCCACAATGCAAAATTAGACCTTAGAATTTGTTTCTACCAGAATATTCCGTTCCGAGGAGAATACCTGAAAATGCATCATTTTAGAATCGGTCAATTTCAATTGGCATCCAAAATCCCATCACAAGTGGCAGAGTAGTTGCTGTCATAGATATAGTTTTTATATATTTATCAACTCTTTCTCAGCATGTTGTATATCATTAAAGAAAATGAATCCTCTCTGGACCCTGTCAGGGTTGACAATGAATGTAACAGTTGTTTTTAAATTTATTTTACTTTTATTATTCCATCTACAGTAAGTTGTTATTACATTTTTATTTACATTATCATAGCATGTCATGATAAAACATTTTGTCAAGTTAGAAAGTAGGGAGAAGTAGACTCATGACTTTCTCAAGAGCAATATTACTTGGTTTTCAGATTTTGTTTTCTGTTGGTGATAATCATTTCCCTATCTTGCACTGCCTAAAAATACAAATGAAACTCTGAAAAATGAGAAGATTGATTTGTTTTTCATGGTTATTTAAAGCCAGAAAACATTTTTGGATTGTAAGGAGTTTTTAGTGATAATAATGATTTACTGATACATGTTCAAGTATTTAACCCATAAATGGGGAGAAAAAATAATTTCATACCTTTCCCAAGGTATTTGCGTGTAAATATTTCGTGTGAATATAATGAGCCCAACTGGAATTTGAACTTAACTCTCCAGTTTCCATTTACACCACCCACACATCCACCTTACATGCTTGCTATTCCCAAATGTTCACCTATCTAGGTACTGACCAGGCTCGCATTTGCTTAACTTGGATGATTGCTTTTACTTAGAATTTCTGTCATCAAGATTGTCATGTTAAATAAAGAGTATAAATAGTCTCCCCTAGTCAGTAACAGAAAAAGTTGTCCATATTCAGCTGGTGTGAATCCTTCCATGAGTATTGACTATTATGTTATAAGATTTTTTAACCAATGGTATCTTCTTGGTAAAATGTTAAAGTGTAACAGAGAATATCCACCCACATTTAATTTCTTTTTAATTTGCTTTTTTATTCATTTATCAAAAACAAAATGTTGGGACAATTTAAAATGTAATAGTAACTGTACACTATTTACATTATTCAGACTATTATCCTCATCTTTGTTGCCATATTTATCACAATGTTTTGGCTTTTGTATGCTCCAGCCTTCTTCAGGTGGTTGGAATGTTGAACTGAACCCTTTATTTCACTCACTGGGGTAGACTGTTCTAGTTCCATGTGCCATGTCTAATGGATGTCAGTTATCTCCTGTTAATTCCCCTCTCCAAGTTCTCCACTCTCTCTAACCAGGTATTGAACTCACACTCTTTGGGTCTTGTCACTGGATTTAAAAAAAGTCTTTATCCACTGTGCCAGAGCATCTGTATTTGGAAGTGAAGGAAAGTGGAACAGAATCTGTCACTGGGGATGAACCCAAGAAACTAAAATTTCAACTGTTGCTTTTTATTTATTTTGGATTCTTCTTCTTGAGAATTCATTATTATTATTGTGGGTTATTTAAAGCCAAAGAATATTTTGGATTCTAAGAAGAATTCTTTTTCTTTGTGAGGAAAAAAATTCACTAACAATTTTATTTTTATTTTTTAGAATAACAGTGATTTTTCCAAATTCAAGTCTTACTATTTAACCCATAGCTGTGGAGAGAAGATGGATTCATACCTTTCCCAAGTGTATTTGCATATAATTGAATGTGATGAATCTGAGTGAAATTTGAACCCAGCTCTCCAATTTCAATCTGAGTTACTGTCCACTGTACCATCTGCACATTCTGTTTTTGAGAAATGCATGAATATATTTCTCTCTCCAATATATTTCTCTCTCCAATATACCTTATTACCAGTCATCTTGATGAAATGTCTCATCACTGGTATGTCATAAACAGGTGTATGCAGGAAGTAATTGCTCAACATAAGCAATTGCCTGAGTTTATAAAGTATTAGGTTGGTGCAAAAATAATGACATAATAATGTTGTTTTTTGACGTTAAAAATACGTCAAAAAACGACATTATTACATCATTATTTTTGCACCAACCTAATAAATTGTCAAGAAATTACTGATCACTGTAAGAATTGTATATATAAACAAAGATAAAAAGAATACAAATTAAAATAAGGCATTCTTTTCTTTAAAAGCCTTATTTCTCTCTCTCTCTCTCTCTCTTTCACTCTCTCTCTCTCTCTCTATATATATATATTGTTATGTAGTGGTTTCACAGTGGAGGCTTGTATTTTGTACTAAGTCGGTCCTAAATAGGTTCGATGTACAAAACGTTAGAAACTTGATATAATAGGTAATGACGCAATAATCTAGTTGTGGTCGCTGATACTTTAATATCCGACTAACAGTTGTCCGACATCGACTGACTGACCAACTCACTCCGACCCACTGAGCGACTGCTACTACTATTCCTACTTATTATAGGTGGAAGAGTCTATTAACTATAGAATAGGTGTGTTCCATTATAACATATATACTTCTCTCTCAATTAATGAGAAGGCAACCCTTAAATAAAAAGAAGAATTAGAAAAGACTGAACCCAGCTGAAAAACACCAGAAGTTTGCAGGAGCAGTGCCTACTTATTTTTGACTGAAAAATACCAAAATCAGGGAAGCTCCAAGATAACTTCCATTTTTAAAAAAATGAAGAGGAAAGGAAGGCCAGAAAATTAAAATAATTTGGTTGAATCAAAACAATTGACACAAAGATACTTTTGATGTTAGCCGAAATCAATGTTCACACCAAATTCTCAGAGCCTAGTCAAAACAAATATAAGCTGACACCTCTCAGCTGAGAAGAAGATATTTCAATAACAGGAAAAGAGACATTACCACATAGAAACCAGCCATCCGTGATGCTTGAAAGAGCCATTAAGAGGTCATCTGCTAATTATAATTCTGCCCTGCTGAAGGCTGGGAAAAACACAGTAGACTGACACTGACCTATTTCTAACATCACTACTACCCCTAGCTTGGACTCTCTTCAAACTACCACTAATGTACATTTCTCTAGACTGCTACCAATATCTACATTATTAACAAACTTTTTGCTTCACCCAATACCAAAGGACTTGCTTATCACTCTAATGAAAATAAATAAAAATATATTATTTATTTTATATCATTGTGTCAATTCCTTTTATTCCAATTTGCAGTAAAAAAAATCTTACCATCTATCCACACTGGTGACCTTCCAACATGAACACAATTTTCACAGAATAATATTTAAAACATTTAAAAAAGAGAAAGTTTGATGAGGTGAGAAGAAAAAAATTCACAAAATCTTGGAAAATTTTTGCTTGAGTTTTTATATAAGAAAAAATATAAGCAAAGGTAGAATTTTACTGCCTTCACAGATATGGCTTGAAGATTATTAGATTACTGGCAGACATTTGTCATGTTTAAAAATGATATGTGCTGTATCTAGTCTGAAAGTAGACAATTCCAGGTTTTCAGAACTTTGTTCAACAAGGATTTGTCATGTTATAATTGTTAATCAAAACTTATGTTTATTTTTAGATGATTAGTTCTGGATAGATGGCTTTTCTACCTCATTAGAATTTTGTTAAAATTAATAAATGTCATGTATCACTATATCAAGTGGATTTTGGGTTTGAACAGCACAACATTCAGTCAAATTAACAATCTTTTTCTTGCATTGTAGCTCAGAGCAGAAACCATGTTTGTTGACAGGGTGCAATTTTTTCCAGTCAAATGTTTGTGGCTTAAAAATTACCATTCAGCCAGATCATTATCCACGAGTGAAAAAACAAAACAATTTCTAGCAGTAAACTAGATTTTATTCTTGGGTTGTAACCTACTGCTAATAGTGAGCAAGGTAGAGATGAGTCGTTGATGAGGGGGAGATGCACAGCCCAGCAGCTGTCCATTTTCCAAGGCCTGCTTCATCTCTTCTGTGTACCTTTTCGTGGTATGGGCAGTTTTTATAAATAAGTTTACTTTGTTTTGTCATCTTCATCTAAAGAAGCAATTTATCTTCGTTCTGTGACTTTCACTCTATCTGAGCTTCTTGCTCTATATCTGTCTATATTTCTGAGACGAGGTATTATGTACACTATTTAAATTATTCGGACTATTGTCCTCATCTTTGTCGCCATATTTATTACAACGTTTCAGCTGTTGTACACTCCGGCCTTCTTCAGGTGGTTGGAATGTCGAACTGAACCCTTTAACTGTCCTAGTTCCACATGCCATGTCCAATGGATGTCAGTTATCAGTTATCTCCTGTTAAATCCCCTCTCCAAGTTCTCCACTGCCTCAAGGACACATGGTACAGTGGATAAAGGTGTTGGTTAGATCCAGTGACTGGACCCAAAGAGTGTCAGTTCAATACCCGGTTAAGGCAGTGGAGTTCTTGCTCTGTACTTTGAAGTTAACTTCGCTTACTGAAAACGGTCGAAAGTAAATTTTCCATGTCCTCTTTTGGGACAGGTCCTGCTGTTTTCAATTTAACAAGATCTCAGCTGACTCATATTGCTATGTTTTACTATATATTTTTTCTTTTTTGTCTCTTGCCCACCAACTTCAAATAATGCTAACAAAAAATTCCCAAGATAAACTATTTTTTTTCCTTTTTAGTATAAGTTCCAAAATATTCTGACAACTTAAACCTACAAAATGTCAGAAGATTGCTTTTGAGGAGTTATTTTAAAATGTCTTCAGTTTCTTTCATATATTAAATTGATCATTATCCACTTTTGAAACCCTAAGGTGGATACCAAATAATCAGTTTTCAAAATAACTTCCCTTGCATTTATCAGAAAATCTTGATCTAGACCTCTATTCGTCTGTTGTTTTTTTTTTTTGTTTTTGTTTTTTTATGCTGAATCCATTTTGGTGGATGAAAATTCTCCCAAAAAGAAGTCTAAACATGTCAAATATAAACAAAATTTTAGCTCTTCAAGAATTTTGGTTGTTCACTGCAAACTTAGGGTTCAAGACCTAAACCATTCTTCAATTAGAAATGTGAAGGTTTTGCTTTAATTGAAGTCTCAAGTCCAAATAACATTAATAAAATTCTATAACCGAGCTGAATTTATTTAAATTAGTCAAAAATCATAAATTTCCATGCAAGCCAACTGGGATGTTTAGTATTTATTCACATTTTGCTAGACACAGGAAAATTTTATCTGTCATGGATGGAAATAATAACCAATGATTGAATTATACCATGTTATAAATCTACAATGAACTTGTTGGGATAAAGAAAAGACTGTCAACTGATCGTAGCAACAGCAATAGATTTCTTGTGTTCTCGGCCGCAACACTTGTAGCCAAATTGCAGTTCACACGATAGTCCGACGTAAAAGTCCAACACACACCGTAGAGACGACAAAATGGGGTCACAAATCCAACCTTCACTTCTCACCAACAACAACGTGTGTTCGTCTCCCCGCTCAAAAAAATCATCTCCTTTTATAAGCGAAAAACGACTTCTGTTCACCGAGAGAATTTTCTGATTGGTCACACCATTCAGGGGAGGGAAGAACATTAGCATAGCTTCTAGTCATTGATGTAAATTTTTGCTGACTACTTTTTGGTAATTTTTCTTTGGCAGATCGCACACAAAACACAAACTTTTTTTCGAAGTACCTGATTATCTCTTTCACTACAGAACTTGAAATCTTATACTTTTTATATAGAATAATTACCCTCTATAATTTTAATCAGGGTAGGTACTGCCTACCCAGACTGTATGTCTCTGGTCATAATGATAATGCTTGTATTAACCGTTTCATTATATGGAAATCTTTAACTGAACAGCCAGTGTTACATTTGGTTGAAAATTATAAAATCTTTCCATTTAAAATACATTTTCAGGAAAATGGGCTTCTCAGTTTCTAATGAGATTGTCCTGTATTCGCTGCCATATAAGAGGACCTATATTACATAACAGTTCAATACACTTTTCTTTGTTTCTTTATTGGCCAGCTCTTTTGGCATTTCTTTATTAGGTCATCTCAGAAATCAATAACTAACTCTGATCTTCTCCTCTTAGTGTAATGAGGGAGATACTGCCTTGGGTGTTTGCCAACCTACAGCTGAACACAAATAAGTGTCCTTTTTCTCTCCATTTTCTCTAAAACTTTGCTGTTGTTGCCATGTTCAGTCCATGATATTCTCAGTATTCTTCTGTAGGACCACATTTCTGCTGCCTTAAGTCTCTTCATCTGTGATGTGATTGTCTAACATTCAGTGTTACAGAGGAGGATTGATGTTACATAACAATTTATCACTCTTTCCTAGGGTCGAAAACACTTCAATGCCCACAAGGCCATGTAAGGCTTTTTGAACTCTGAATGAAATAGCACACTGTGCTCATGGTACGAATAAATAATGGTAGTGACTCTTGAAAGGCTGGATGAATAATACGGGAGTCTGGATGGTGTGCACCAAGGTCAAATTGTATGTGATGGTCATTGGAGGTCATAATCAGTCAGGGTCATGTCATGCTGCTACACTTTTTGCAGGATATCTCAGGGTTCAATACCACCAATCCAACTGAGATGCTTGACATGGTACATCAAGAGGGTGGTGATACATGGATCTAGCACAGAGGTCAGCAACATTTTGGAGAGAGTGGGCCAGAAAGATATTTTTTCTCCAACTTGCTCCATAAATTAATTACATAATTAGTGTCCAGGTATTAAGTGGCAGGTTAGACAAAAATCCTTTGTGAGCCGGATGTGGCCTGGGGGCTGGGGGTTACCGACCCCTGCTCTAGCATATCTCTGTTCCCTTTCACATAGTCCACATGATTCGAAAGGTAATGACTATTCATCCTCTATAAATATGATAATGACGTTATTAGCCATTATCTTAAAATGAAATATTTGGCATTGGTTTCTCAGGCTTAGTAGTTTTTATCATGCTTTCCAGTATTGATGGAGGTTTCCTTCCTTGCCTTCCTTTTGCTTAATAATGTAGAAGGACAGCTTCTTGATTATGTCATTATTCCCTCCGCAAATTACATGCACACCCAGTTTAACTTGTTCTTCTCGTTAGTTTTCAAATGATGTGGTTTCCATTATCTGCTACAGTTCTTTGTTTGTGATGATATATAAGAGGTAATAATAAAGGTATATAATCCAAGTGAATCCTAGTAATATAAAATATTAAAACTGATCCACAAAAAGAGCTCAATGTATTTATTATTACAAAGTAAATAATAAACAATAAAATACAAAATTACCTCATATGAGGAATAAGCTTATTTCCACAGACCCAAAAATTTGTCAATATATATATATATATATATATATATATATATATATATATATAGATATATATATATAGAGAGAGAGAGAGAGCATAATAGACTGATGAAATAGACAAAGCACCTATGTTACATGTTTCTTTTTCAGCTTCAAAATTAGGTTTTTTCAAAAGTTGCATGATACGGTGTGTGTGTATATGTGTGTACATACATATATATAATGTCAATTGACGTCTCCAGATGCCTTCATCTATCCTCTATCCTTCTCTTCATCCTTTCCTCTATCATTCCTATTTGCTCTTGCTCCAACTCTCTGTAACCCTTTGCGTGCTAGTGACTTCCCGCCTTGCTTGGGGTGAAATGCTTATATATATATATATATATATATATATATATATATAAAAGTGAACATAGAAGTCAACACTTAGAGGCGACAGTCTGTTTCATGCTATATGCAATCATCAGGCCACCCTGGCCTGATGATTGCATATAGCATGAAACAGACTGTCGCCTCTAAGTGTTGACTTCTATGTTCACTTTTATATTTACACACACTCTATCTCTGATATTGAGCACTTTATTCCATAAATATAGCACACCTTAAGACTATATTTCTTTATATATATATATATATATATATATATATATATATATAATGTGAAAAGTGTGTGTATATAAATATAAATAAATATATATTTATGTATAATTATTTATATATTATATGCACAGTACTTATTAGAAAGCGCTCAATATCAGAGATAGAGCTAACATATATGGTTGGATAGATGTGAGCTTGTGACCCTGGGTTTCACGCTTTAGCGATCGTCAGACAAACGTCTGACGATCGCTAAAGATATAGGGAGGCTTAGCTTCAAATTTAAATTTTAAATACTTCCATTTTATGTATCTAGATAGATAACCTATCTGATAAAATTGTGCATCAGTCATTTATTGTAATTGACTTGAAGAATGCATTGGAAATTAAGAGAAAATTATTTCTTAATGCATTGGAACATTGAAAATGGACAAATTTTAGAATTCTTTTGTGGTCAATTTACAACCTGGCTCTTTCTTTACAAAATTACTGCTATTAAAATTTGGGATATTTAAAAAATAATAACAATAAAAAAAAAATGAAGCAGTTGAAAGCTGAATGAGGTCAACAAGCTTATGAATCGAGATAAACAGAACATGAAATATTTAAAGAAATTTGTGATGGGCTCTTAGAAAGCAGGACCACAAAACCAAATAATTTTCAGTCAGGCAACATTTGTGGTTGGGTTTTGTTATCCAAAGCAGGATGACAGTAAGCAGTCGCAAGGTGATTATGTTGACAGTCATCCACAAAGGCTTAAAGGGAATTTGTCAGTGACAAAGTATGTGGGTCAGTGGCAGGTCTGAAGAGACACATGAGAGGGTATAAGGACAGGATAAACTCTGTAATCATAAGCAATTCTTTCATTTGCCATATATGCAGGAAAGCTTGCAGATGTGAAACAAGTCTTTTAAAAGACTTACGGATTTACTCAATACAAAATCGAAGATATTGAAGTTCCTTTAACATCTGTCTATATTTCTGAGATGAAACTATTGATGTCCTCATCTTTTCTGTCACATTCACAACGTTTCGGTCATTGTACACTCCAATCTTCTTCAGGTGATATTTGTTGGAATTTTGAACAAGAGTTGTTCAATTTCTGTCCTCAGTGGGTGAACAAAAATTTGGAGAGTTATGAAGACATGATAGATGGAAACAGAACCATCTACCACCATGGACTAAATAAAGAGTTCAGTGTGTGTGTGTGTATATATATATGTACACACACACACACACACACACATATATATATATATATATATATATATATATATATATATTATATAAAGAAGAGAGAAACCACGAACGTTTTTGGTTGTAATGTGGATTTAATGCTTTATTTTCCATAAATTATTTTCCATCTTATGTAAATTAAAGCATAATGTTTTGTTTTTTTTTAAAATTACAACCAAAAACGTTTGCAGTTTGTCTCTTCTTTTTGATATACACTGTGTGCCAAATTATTATCGAGATATCTATTTTTCTAATATTTCAAAAGCTGTCCAATCAATTCACACAAAATTTTCACGCAATGTTGGCAACCCTGATCTGTGAAATTTTCATACTGATCTGCGCAATGTAAACAAACTGGCACCATATTTGTTATCAGCATGGTGATTTGAGCATACCAAATTATTAGAAAGGTTTAGTAAAATTCCCAGAATTGAGCAAACAAAATTTTTATTAATGTTGCACATGAATGTTTATGATCAAAAGAAGCGAATAAATAAGATAATCAAACAAATAATAACAGATACAAAGGCACAGTTATAAACAAATTAATAGAGAATGTGCTTTCCCTGTTTTGAAATTACTTGAAGAAGTCGATGATCCATAGAATTTGTTAATTGTAGGATGTCATCTGCTGTAATGCCACGAGATATGTCAAGATTTGCTTCCCACAACTCAGCGTCACTCCTGAATTGTCATCCGTTAGCATACAGTCTTCGCTTCATGATGCTCCAAAGGTTTTCGATTGGGTTCAAATCTGGAGAATGACCACTTCATTTTTCAAGGTCCATTGAAGCTGAATTATTTCAAATATTCAGTAGTCTTGTGAACAGCATGTGAGGGAGCATTATCTTGCATAAAAACAATGGCCCTTCTGAAGGCAACTCTTTGTCTTTTCATCCACGGTTCAAGATATTCCTTCATAAGCGTTATGTATACATCAGCAGTCATTTTGACGCCATCTGGTACCCTCCATGGGCCCACTAATGTTTTTCCAATAATACCACCGCAGATCATTATGCCTCCACCACCTTGTTGGCATCTCAAACACTGATGGTGATTCTGTCCGTTCATTACCTAACCTTTGCACCATCTATCTGACCCATCAAGTGTTGCTCAAGTTTCATCTGTGAACAAAACTTTAGAGAAGTCAATCTTTATATTGTCCTCGGTCCATTTCAATCGATTTTGAATGTAATTTCTTGTCAACGGAGGCTTCAATACAGGTTTGACTGTTGTTGCTATTTCCCTCAGATAACAACACTGAGTACTTTTAGACACAGTAGGATCCCCAATGCGACTGAAAAGCTCTTGACTGGTAAGTCCAGGGTTCTTCATGGCCTCTTGTTTAAGTTGTGACATGAGACAATGTGAAATAACCCTCGGCTTGCCTTTATCTGCCCTTTTGCGTAGTTGTGTAGGGTCCGCAGTGAACTTTTTCAGTGTTTGATGACACCTCCTTATCATTTTAGAAATTTCTAGGGTAGATTTACCTTTTGTGAGTTCTTTTCAGCATCACTTAAACTGCTTTTATGGCCCATCTTTTTACTAAATTCTTACACTTTTCTAATAATTTGGCATGCTCAAGTCACCGTGCTGATAACAAATATGGCACCAGTTTGTTTCATTGAGCAGATCAGTATGAAAATTTTAGTGATTGCGGAGGTCAGTGTTGCTAACATTGTGTAAAAATTGGGTGCGAATTGATTGGACGGTTTTTGAAATATTAAAAAAAAGTTATCTCAATAATAATTTGGCACGCAGTGTATACACTTTTCTCTTGTTGGAACAACTATAACCTCTTCCCTTTATATATATATATATATATATATATATATATATATTATCACTTTAAATGTTATTTTTAGTGGATACTCATATTTGAGTAGATGCTCCATTTATTTATTAAGCATTATATTTATTTTTTCCATCTAGCAAATTTGTAAATTTTAACGTTTATTCCAACTTAATTTCATTACAAACAAAATAAATAGAATAACATGTATTTTTTCTTTTTTCCTCAGTAATTTTATAACTTTAAACTTAATATAGATTAAATTTAAATTTTGAAAATGGGTAATTTTTTATTTGTAATTTAAAATTTTATCGTATAATTTAATATTTATTAGTTAGAATAAATTCTATTTTAGTCTGACCCCAACATTAAGGCATTAAATGATTATTATGACTATAGTTCATTGTCAAGTTTTTTGAATTCTTGTATACTTGTATTTTGATTGGTCATTCCAGCTTATATAACATCATTTCCCTTAGCAAGGGAAGTTTGATTGATTTGAACCTTTTAAAACCCTTTATTCTGCATTCAACATCATCACTTGATAAGACACCAGAAGTGTTGAAGCAAAATGGCTATATTTGTAGTGATTTTATAACATATTTATGTCATAATTTTCGAATATATATATATATATATATATATATATATATATATATATATGTTGAATATTAGCTAGTTTGCCAGAGGTTTAGCACACAAGTAGGCAAATGTAGCCAAAGCCAAAACTGACTTGAGTCATTTATGGAGAAATATATAGCTGAACAAAGACCCCTCATGCAAATGTATTGGGAAGGTCCATTCTAGCAAAATGGACCAACCCAACTGGCGCTCTCCTATAAAATAAGGTAAAATCAGCTTTTACAAGGAAATAGAAGGAGGCAGCCATGTTGGCAGGTAAGTCACTTGACTTCTACATCTCCCTCCTCTCCCCATTGCGGAAGCATATTGGCCGTTGGGGAGGAATTAATTCCCTATTGCCTGGCTGATTGTATGAGAGTAGTCGGGATAGCGCCCTGGGAATCCTCGTTCTTGATGGCTGTGATTGAGTAGGTGGCCTTCAAATAACTTCATCGGGAGTATCTCCCTCTGAATCAATGCTTAATGCTATTTTAAATTTCCCTGTTCTGAAAACCATCACCGATGCAAGGTCTTGGTTTGGACTGGTAAACCAACTTGCCTGGGCATATTCATTAAGTCCCATTATGCTACCTTTTCGGGACCTTGTCAAAAAAAACTCAAAATTCACCTGGAACCAGACCCTTGAGAAAGCATTTCAGGAATCAAAGCGGGTCATTGTTGAACTAGTAAAGCGGGGCGTCTCAACATCTGACATCAACAGAATTACCTGCTTAGCTCCTGACTGCAGTAAAGACGGCATGGGATTTTTACTTCTTCAGAAACACTGCACATGTGCAATCGAACGAGCCCCTGTCTGTTGCCCTGAAGGCTGGCATCTTGTGTTTGCTGGAAGCAGATTCTGTACTGACGCTGAGCAAAGATATGCACCCATAGAAGGTGAAGCAGCAGCTATCAGCTGGGCACTTGAAAAGTGCCGCATGTTCATACTAGGTTGCCCAAACGTTATACTCATGACCGACCATGAACCACTCAAAGGACTTTTTGGTGATCGAGATCTCAGCAAAATTCACAACCCTCGCCTATTCCGACTCAAAGAGAAAAGCTTGAGATATCGTTTCACCATGCAACACTGCCCTGGAAAATGGCACAGAGCCTCTGATGCTATTTCCCGCAATCCAGTCACTACAGTACAAAGCCTACTTGATACATTCTCCATAGAACCCTCCCTTATAGAAATTGATGAATCAGATGAGACTTGTGCAACAATGAGATTGACAGCCCTCACATCAATATCTCAATTAGATGATAATCCTGTTCACAGCGCCATGTTGAATATTAGCTAGTTTGCCAGAGGTTTAGCACACAAGTAGGCAAATGTAGCCAAAGCCAAAACTGACTTGAGTCATTTATGGAGAAATATATAGCTGAACAAAGACCCCTCATGCAAATGTATTGGGAAGGTCTATTCTAGCAAAATGGACCAACCCAACTGGCGCTCTCCTATAAAATAAGGTAAAATCAGCTTTTACAAGGAAATAGGAGGAGGCAGCCATGTTGGCAGGTAAGTCACTTGACTTCTACAATATATATATATAGGCTCTTGTTCACCAATTGATTGGAGAAAAGGGAATTTTTAATGGTTGTGGCTGCTTTAATGTATCACTCTTTGTAAGAATTGAGTGCCATGACACACTAATCACAGAGTCCAATCAAATTTCAAATGCTATGCTAATATCTGTTTATGAAAAACACTTGACAATATTTAAATATTCAGAAGTAACATAATGTAACTATATTAAAGTTAAAACATTTTATATTTTTTATATAATTTTGCCATTATAAAATATATTTTAGTAAAAAAATTAACTCATCAAATTCACCATCAATCATATAATTCCTAAAATTAGACACACTTAAACTCTTGTATTATTCAAAATTACTTGTTTATTTTAAATAATATCTTCAAAATAGCAAAGATTGTGTTTCATCAAAAAAAAAAAAAAGTCATTTTATAATTTATGAGGTAGAAAAGTTATAGTAATGAATAAAATTAAATGTTTACTTATCTTATGCCCACTCAGAGTTTCATGGCGATTACATCACCTATCACCTGTCAACACACATCAGTGACACCACTGAAATGTGCATTACCTTGATCTGTGCTCACATCCACTGTTATTCTACATTCCTTTGGGCATCTTTTTGAGGTTTTATTAAAACATGTACATCCACTTTGTAGTGAAAGAATTTGGCTTTTTGGAGAAATTTTAATACCTCAACATCCTACACCTGGTACCCATCTATGTAATGACCAGGCTTAACCAGTGTCTTAGGTGATATATCTATGAAGCCCACTTATGTAGAGAGTTTAATTTTATGAAAGGAAGAAATATAAAATTTGCCACTGAGCTGATTGATGTTATATTCAGCATACTGACTCCAGAGTTTTGTAGAAGAATGTTTTTATAATCGTTCAGTCCTCTCATCAGGAGGTTTCAGCAACTGACTGCTGATATTCTCATTTTTATTATTTTTAAGATAAGTTTATGCTCAATTATTGGTGTTAGGTAGTTTTTGATAAATAGGTGTGTAAATATATATATATATATAAGAGGACACTGTGTTCAACACCAAGTGGTGACAGTCAGTTTCATGCTTGAATTGAATCTTCAGGTCATATATATTGTGTTTAGGTTTTACTATTTAATTGTTGAGTCAAAATACTAAATAGCCTGAAGATTGCATCCAAGCATGAAACTGACTGTTGCAACTGGAGGTTGACCTCAATGTCCACCTTTATATTTACATATGGTTTATCTTTATAATTGAGCACTTTTACCCATAAATATAACATACCTTATATATAATAAAAATGCTTAAACACTAATATTCCATGGTCATACTTTATTCCATTGGAATCCTAAATACGATCTAATTCATCAGACCTACAAATTCAAAAAGAAAACAGAAAAAACAACTCTGGAAATAAAAACAGAATTTAGGGCGAGTGTAATTATGAGAGTGTGGGACGAATCTTAGAGCTAAAAATATCGTAATATTAGCTATATATATATATATATATATATATATATATATATATATATATATATATATATATAAAATTGGGAAAGCACATGAAATACCCTGCCCTTGTCAACCAGTAACACAGTTCCATGCAGTTGGATCACAGCGATTCATAACAGTTTTTCTTTCACTCAGCCACCTCCTCCCTGTTCTCCTCCCATGAAGCCTTTAATTCTACTAGAAGGACACACTCCTTTGAATCAGACAATGCTAAAATGTCAGGGTGTGTGTCTGTCTGAATGTTGTACACTGGAAAAGTGTTCTAAAATCAACTATCACCCTCCAATCACTGGCTCCATGTTGGGAGTTATTTGGGTTTTCCACTCCAGGCATTCACCTTCCTTTTGAAAATAGATCTTTGGTTCTCTGGCCATTATAGACTGTTTGCTGACTGCTTCACACTGTTAAGACTAAATCCATGACCACTTCCAGTTCCTTGTTATGATGCTACATTGTACATCTGCAGTGATTGTGGGCATGCAGAGAGCATGTAATGTAAAGTACCTCAATCACTTTGACATAATGCACATAGATCAGTGTTAGTGTTGAGGTTGGTTGCATCTGGTAGATCATAGGTAGATCACAGGAGGAATTATGTTGGCAATGGCTCCATTGCAATCTGAGTATTTCCTGACAGTATCCGATCAATATCACTCCTTGTAGCCCAAGCACATTGTTTGGACAGAGAAAAAGCTATAGCTGTTTGCTACTCTTCCTTGAAATTTCTGATTTCTTCAATATATATATATATATATCTTTATAAGCACTTTCGCCCCAGCTCCTCAACCTCCGGCGTCTTACTCTCTGGGTTAAGGTGTCTACTCGGTCCTAACTGAACTTAAGGGAGTGGCCGTAGGTCCCCTGAGCATCCGTAGATCATTCAACCAGTCCACTGGTTTAATCTTTCTTCCTGCCCATGTTGTGTTTGGTTTGATCCAGAAAGCAGAAGTGATGTTCATCCATTTACGGTTGAATGGAGATGTAGACACGGCAGGAGAGTCTGTGCTAAGAAATTTAGAATGTCGCAAAAAAAATATATATCTGCAGAAAGCCAGACAAACAACTATTCAATGATTGAATTGTTAACGTTTTTTTATATAGCAGAAAAGATTATTTGTCGTAAAAAGAAAAAAAAAACAATACTCATACACTGGATTCAAAACAGAAAGTGGTTTGTGATTAACTTGTTGTTAAATCGTCTCAGAATGATATACAACTCTTGTGATGGGCGAATAACATTTCTGCATGAGGCTTAAAGTTTATAGTTCTCCTCGGCAATAGTAACCGTAGTAGTAATCTTCGTGGTAGCAGAAGCAGCGGTACTTAAATTAACAGTACATGTTAGCGTGGTTTTGTTCCAATCTCTGACGTCACTTTCAATCTCTGATATCTCTCCACCAGCTCGACTGCACTCGAAGACAGATGAGCAAAAACCAACTCTTGCGTCTGTGTCTTCCGTCTCTCCTGTAGCACCATGACCTCTGACGGTCAACACGAGTCACCATGCACGTAACAAAATGCAGGAAACGACGATGTGCCAACCAGTCATGGCCTCTCCTGTCTCTCTCTTCCATCTGCCACTTTTTCAGCATAAGTACACGTTTATATAGATAAACCTGGCTGGTCATAATCGACCCTTGGCCCTCCTACTTCACATGTGATTATCACGGGTTCTGGCCACTTTCAACCAAAATCATGTGAATTCCCAAGTTCCTCATAGCTTACTAAGTTCTATTTATAATTCTAACCGATAAAAATTATTTCGACCATTTCCATTGTCTTTCTAATGACCCAATTCCAAATGGGTACAACGCTTGCCCTAGATCAGATTTCCCATCAGTAAAACAAAAATGCTCTGATCTAATTTCACTACTCAGAGTCACTACAGTTTCAATAATAAAAAAAAAATACACATGTGTGTTTGTTTCCCAGGCTCTCCCTCTCTGTCATATATATATATATATATATATATATATATACACACATGCATACATACATATATATATATATATATATATACACAAACACACATATATATATATATATATATACACACACACATATATATATATACACACACACACACACATATATATATATATACACACACACACACACACACACACACACACACACACACATATATATATATATATATATATATATATATATATATATATATATACACACACACAATGAAATTGAGTTTGGTCTGAAATTCCAATTACCTTAAGAAGGCTAGGGCATATGACGGTCGAAACATTGTGAATATGCCAATGAAATTGAGGATAACACTTCAAATAATGTAAGTAATCATAGTATCTCATCTAAGAGATATAGACAGATAGAGCAATGATATTGTCTCAATGGTTGTCTTGTGCATTGTTCATAGATTTTTTTATCTTCAGATTATTTTCTTCAGAAGTCCTTCTTTCACCAAGGTGGCTTTGATGTTTATTCAAACTTAATACTTGGTATTTTACTATTGTTGTAATTATTTGCAAAATGTGTAAACATTGTTAACAGAAAAACATATCTGGTTTGTGGCAACTTAGATATGATCTGCTGGGAATACTACCAGTCATTACTCGAGAGAATTTATCAACTTACCAATGTCTAATCATCCATCTCGGTTGCTATTAGAAGGAGACTCTCCTTACATATCCGACTAATCACTTTTAAAGGCAATGGACATTAGTTAGATGACAGTGTGTGATCAAACCTTGACCACCAATCAACTTTTATGTACTGAACAACTTAAGAAACATAATTTGTGTGTTAGTCTAAAAATAAAAAAAAAATATTAGTAACAGCTGTGTACTTATGATTTACCTTTATAATGCAATTGTATATTGGCAAAATTACAATTTGACTCTTGGTAAAAATTATATGAAAGGTAATAATACATATTAGTAGACCAACCTATAAGTTACATTGTCAAGTAAACTAGTTTAAAATTTGCTTACTCAGTTTCATTTGATGGATTCTAAGAATGTTAATTGGTGTCTATCTTTACTTTTTTTAAAATTCTCATTAGCTAAAGCTAATTGCCCTTAGTCCTTGAAGCTCCTCAAAAAAAGCATGCATCTGCCTGTTAACACAAGAATCATGTATATATTAAACACTATTAAGATTGAAGAAAATGAGCATTTAGTAATATTTTCTTCTTTATTGTGTTTGTTAGTAAGGCTATTATACAAATAACAAAGTACTGATATCATCCTTCTACCAATTTACTATTTTATATCAACTTTGGTATTAATTCATTTATTTTTGAAGTTTTATTTGAAACTTGAAATTTATTTCATTTTACAATAAATGATTTTCAGCTGAAGATTTTAAAATATCTTCTATTAAATATCAGTTTTATTTTAGTTTTGTATATAAGAAAATAAACTTTGTGGCACCCAGAATTCCAGGACTGAAAATTTACCTTAAATACAAAGGAAGACACATTGAGACCAGTTTTGAGCAAGATAACAATAAATTCTCTTTAACTAAATCTAATTCACCTTAGTCCTGCAAGTTCCTCAAAAAAGTATGAATGCCATTGGGATAACAATGATAGCATATGTTAGCATATAACAAAAGATATGAAAAATGGGCACAGTTGACATTCATTGTACCACAAAAGAAAATGGTTTACCCCTGGACTGAAAATGGATTTGGATGAGTCTTGCATGTACAATGTTCCCAAAATGAAAATGGCAGCTTCACAAGAAATATATTTAAAACAGATAGATTTTGAAGTTGGACAGACTTTCGTAAGAATCTTTTGTAAACTATGCAAATTTGAACTGTCACTCAACCTATATTACATGCTTAAAAAGGTGACAGAGAGTAGTGTGACTGTGGTAGCAAAGAGGAGACATGTTGTTGGATTGTTTGACTTAGATTACTCTGTCAATTGAAGGAAACAGATTAGGGAAATTTATTACAAGCCAGAAAAAAAATCCAATTAAACCATTAATTTTTCACTGGTACTCAGTCAAGTGCCACAGGTGATACACCAGTTAGATTATCATGTCTCTTATGATTCATGACTGACTGGGCAGAAGATTTTCCTGATGTAGGTTACCATTTCTTTCTGTAGTAGACTGGTTGCCAACCAAGGCTATAGAATGCAGTCTGTCCTGCTATTCAATTCATAACTGGGAGGTGGGGAGAGAAGAGATGGATTCATACCATTCCCAAGGGTATTTTTGCATAAATGAATGCAACGAACCTGACTTAAGACGACTAGTATAATAAATGGAATATTCAATGGTGGTAAATTACCACACTGTAATTATTTAACTTACGTTATTCTGTTGGTTGAAGGAAACAAATTAGGGACCTTTATTTCAAGACAGAAGAAATTCATTACAGTTTTATTTGCTGCAAAGTAGTATTATCTTACATTCATTATTATTGATTTATCTGTTATAAGTTTGTATTATAAAAATAAGTAGTTAAAATTTTTATTATAATAAGTGGATAAATTTTTAATTAATTTTTAATTAATTTGCAACGATTGATCTCAATAACTGTTTGAAACATGTCTTCAGTGGCCTTATGCCTTTTGTTTGAGCATAACAATTTCTGTGAGAGAAATCTAGATTTATAGTTGGCCACTGACAGACATGAAACTTGAGACTTTTGATAACATTTACTCATTCTCATTCAAAGGCTTACAACCAGAATTACATCCAAACGATCTCAATGAAACAATTCTTTTGATACATGACAGATGAGGCAGATTTTTTACTGCAGTAGGTTGCCATTACTTTCTGCAGTAGACCAGTGGCCATCCAAGGCTATAGAACCTGGTTTGTCCTGCTATTTACCTATAGCTGGGGGAGAAGAAGATTCATACCTTTTGCAAGGGTATTAGCACTGGAATTTGAACTTGGCTCTGCATTTCCCCAATCCAAGCCGTTATCAATTACACCCCCATACGTCCTCATTTTATAATGATACTAAATGCCGCCTTCTGACATTATGTGGACAAAAATGCTTTTAGTAAATAGAGCACAAGTGACAACAATATATTTGTTGAACTTAATATATTTTTAATCCCAAACAGAATTACTTCTGGATATCAACTGAAAAGCCCAAACCCAAGAATGTACAATGAGTCATTTTGCTGGAGGTTAGCATCTGCCATTCTGATAGAAAACTAAAAAGTTTTCCTCAGATGATTAAAATAGAGCAAGTGTTAACATTAACAAGACATTTCTTGCCAACAACAGATTGCTGATCAGTTTAGAGGTCAGCTGCTGCTTTTACTGTTACATATCCTAATGCTTTTAAAGAATGTCCTGGGCATTCCTATGTATTTCGTAAAATGATTACGGTCTTAATAATGGGAATTGCAAAAAATAAGTTATTGTAATAAACATGTAGAGTGGGGAAAAAATGAAAAAAATGATAACAAAGGGAGAGTGTTGAATAAATGGGAGAGTTGGGAATTTATTAAAAACAAGTCTTTCAAAACTATAAGAAGATGTCAATGAAATTAAATGAAAAATAAATGTCCATCAACTGAACAAAGATAAATGTCCAATAACTGAAATAAAATGTTTTAATGAAATTAAAAATATTTCTCTAACGTGTTGCCAAATATTACAACATAAATAAATTTCAATAAATAAATAAGATATATCCAACAGCATCTTTAAATGCATTAAAGTAATTGAAAATATTTCCATAATGTTAATTTTTTCTCGTTTATTGACTTGTCCTCTTCTCTTCCACCTCAATCACTTTCTCACTCCTGAACAAGTGAGAGGTTTCCTAATAAGCCCCAGAAGGTGGTTGTAGAAAAAATTAACATGTGAAGATGGAGATGTTTATTTTGCCTCCAAGAATACAAGTTCTGTGAAAGAGAGAGACAATGAGATTTTCAAGTTGGCCAGTGACAATTATCCAAAATATCACTTGATTTTTCCTCTAGCATATCTGCATTTTAGAAAACATCTGAACAACAACTTAATTTAGCTGCAAGTAATTAATTTGTTCCAGCAAATGTACAACATTATTCAGAACATAATACCTGATGGTGTGGATATAATATCCTACCAGAGCTATAATAGCTGGACATGTCTCTATTCTCAAAGGTATATAAATGGCACCAACTGAACCATATCAAGATTTCTTAACATTTCAATTTCTTCCTTCTCTATTTTCCTTTTCTTATTTCTTTCCAAGCTTTTTACTTCCTTACTTTAATTTTCTGTTTTCTCATCTTTGTTCATTTCTTTCTTTCTTTTTTTTTTCTGTTTTTGCCTGCATTTTCTTCTTCATATATCTTCCTTTTCTTTTCCCTTCTCTTCTTTTTCTTTCCCTTCTCTTTTTCTTTCCTTTCTCCTCTCTTTTTCTTTCCTTTCTCCTCTTTTTTTCTTTTCCTTTCTCCTCTTTTTTCTTTTCCTTTCTCCTCTTTTTTCTTTTCCTTTCTCTTCTTTTTTCTTTTCCTTTCTCCTCTTTTTTCTCCATTCTCTTCCTCTTCATCCCCTTCTCTTCCTCTTCATCCCCTTCTCTTCCTCTTCATCCCCTTCTCTTCTTTTTCTTTCCTTTCTCTTCTTTTTCTTTCCTTTGTCATCTTTTTTCTTTTCCTTTCTCTTTCTCTTCCTCTTCTTTTCCCTTCTCTTCTTTTTCTTTCCTTTCTCTTCTTTTTTCTTTTCCTTTCTCCTCTTTTTTCTCCGTTCTCTTCCTCTTCATCCCCTTCTCTTCTTTTTCTTTCCTTTCTCTTCTTTTTTCTCTTCCTTTCTCTTCATTTTTCTTTTCCCTTCTCTTCCTCTTTATTCTATCTCAGTTTTCTTTCTTATTTCATCATCATTTTTTTCTATTCATTCCCTCTTTCTCTTCCGTCTCCTTCCATCTCTCCACCTCCTCCTCATTCAACCTCACTCTACCATCTTATTCTCTCACTTTTCTTTCTTCTTATTCTTTCTATTCATTTCATCTTTCTCTTCTTTCTCCTTCCATCTCTCCTCCTTCTCATTCCCCCTAACTCTTCTTTCTTCTCATTTCCTCTCCCTTCTCATTCTCTCACTTTTCTTTCTTCTCATTCTCTCACTTTTCTTTCTTCTCATTCTCTCTCACTTTTCTTATTTCTCATTCTCTCTCACTTTTCTTATTTCTCATTCTCTCTCACTTATTTCTCATTCTCTCTCACTTTTCTTATTTCTCATTCTCTCCCACTTATTTCTCATTCTCTCTCACTTTTCTTATTTCTCATTCTCTCTCACTTTTCTTATTTCTCATTCTCTCTCACTTATTTCTCATTCTCCCTCACTTTTCTTATTTCTCATTCTCTCTCACTTTTCTTATTTCTCATTCTCTCACTTATTTCTCATTCTCTCTCACTTATTTCTCATTCTCTCTCACTTATTTCTCATTCTCTCTCACTTATTTCTCATTCTCTCTCACTTTTCATATTTCTCATTCTCTCCCACTTATTTCTTATTCTCTCTCACTTATTTCTCATTCTCTCTCACTTTTCTTATTTCTCATTCTCACTCACTTATCTTTCATTCTCTCTCACTTTTCTTATTTCTCATTCTCTCTCACTTTTCTTATTTCTCATTCTCTCCCAACTTATTTCTCATTCTCTCTCACTTTTCTAATTTCTCATTCTCTCTCGCTTTTCTAATTTCTCATTCTCTCTCGCTTTTCTTATTTCTCATTCTCTCTCGCTTTTCTTATTTCTCATTCTCTCTCGCTTTTTTTATTTCTCATTCTCTCTCACTTTTCTTATTTCTCATTCTCCCTCACTTTTCTTATTTCTCTTTCTCCCTCACTTATTTCTCTTTCTCCCTCACTTATTTCTCATTCTCCCTCACTTATTTCTCATTCTCTCTCGCTTTTCTTATTTTTCATTCCCTCTCGCTTTTCTTATTTTTCATTCCCTCTCACTTATTTCTCAGTCTGTGTCACATTTCTATTCCCTCTCATTTATTTCTCATTCTCTCTCGCTTTTCATATTTCTCATTCTCTCTCGCTTTTCTTATTTCTCATTCTCTCTCGCTTTTCTTATTTCTCATTCTCTCTCGCTTTTCTTATTTCTCATTCTCTCTCGCTTTTCATATTTCTCATTCTCTCTCGCTTTTCTTATTTCTCATTCTCTCTCGCTTTTCTTATTTCTCATTCTCTCTCGCTTTTCTTATTTCTCATTCTCTCTCGCTTTTCTTATTTCTCATTCTCTCTCACTTTTCTTATTTCTCATTCTCTCTCACTTTCTTAAAAGAACAGTTATGGCATAAGAAATGAGAAGCATTAATTGATATTTATCAAAATAAAAATTGAGGACAAATATGTCAGAGATTAAGAAAGAAAGAGGAAAGAGATAACAAAAGGAAAGAAGAAGATAAAGGGATACGAGAGACAAAGAAAAAGACGTTGGCTACAATTTAAAATGTATCATTTTTGCTAAAATATCTTGATTTTATCATTTTACATGAATGTCTTGAAATCATATTAACCTTAGTTTCATATGGCAGGAAGAAAATAGGGCCCCAATGAATTTAGAAGTGAACCATTTTTTTTAATCTAAGATGTTAGATTATTCTCATATTGCTGTCTATGTTTAGGGATATTGTAACCATATCTAGTGAAAGTTAGAGAGTTGTGTTCCTTTAATTGTATTATCAATAGAAGCCAAGATGGCGGAATAAACCTACTTTTACTAACACGTGTCAGAGTTAAAATTAATAAAAACCCAAATACAAAATATAACGCATCTTCTTTCTTAGTACTGCTCATTAATTCATTATCAAATGTGGCATCCATATTTTTATTTAAATTTTAAAATTTAAAATGAAATATATTCAGTGATTAACAAGCATTATTTCAATTTGGACTAATATCCTTATCTTTGTCGTTATCATCAAAATGTTTCAGACATTGTGCTCTCTGTATTTCTTAAGTCAATCCAGATAACTAACTCCTAAAAAAAGCTGGAAAGTACAGTGGCTGTAACATTGTAATGAGTAGGGAGTATGATTATCACAGAATGACCCATACAGATGTCCTTGTGCCAGATTATGCTTAGTAAGTAAGTGATATTGCTATAGTGTAATTGTTTTTGAGCAGATTGTGGGGAGTTCTATCTTCACTAAGTGCTCTACATATGTCCATGTTTCAGAATAAGCTAAGTTTAGTAAAAAGGCCACCGTTTTGTAGAGCTCCACACCTGTGGCCTTATGTCAGACTAAACTGGATTAAGTAAGTAATGATAACATCCAAGAGAATGACTCATTGCACCTTCTCAGACTAATGTTTTTTGGTAATATAAAAGTGGAAAGATTACATTGAATCAGTTACTAGGTCTGCTGCTAGGAAAGGTGGTTCACAAGGCAGTTTTTCTCACTAGAATCTATCTTACATATTTATTAGGTTGGTGCAAAAATAATGTCGCTTTCTCACATATGTTACTATGTGAGAAAACGACATTATTTTTACACCAACCTAATATAAGTTGACAATTCATCCTTGCTTCGAATATTGTTGACACATCACTTCTGGTGCTCCTGTTATATATTTATTCTTATTAAAAACAAAGAAAACCTTACAACTCGTCTTCAATCACCTTCCCACTGCCGTAACATAGTTTCACTGTACCTTATGTTTAAATTGTAAAATGGTAATTGTTCTGATAAACTTTGCTTTATGGTACCTTGACTTTATGAATTTAAGTACAGTACTAGATTGGCAACTAGGTCTCATCATTTCACAGTTGAAATTGCTAAATGTAACAGTTTTGTTCTATGCTAATATTTTCTTCTCTTGCCCTTCTCACCTTTGGAACTCTCTTTTGGATTCTTGCTTCCCAGTCAACCTTGACCTTCAAAAATTTAAATGCAATGTCAATCATTATCTTCTGTCTAGGTAATTCCTGTTCTTTTATTGTTATATTTCATTAATAGTGTTTTTTTTTTTTTTTTCATATTCTGTAACACTCTGTGAAATGTAATCATTATAAGGTAAGTACTAGTTTGTAGCCAGGGACTGTAGGAATTAGTTCAAAGAAATATTCTAACTAAATACGACAGGTCTACAATTTTATGTGACTAGCATTTTTTTGTTTTTTCTCAGTAGTGTTTACTATTCTCCACTTCATGAAAACTCACTTCAAGGGAGGTAATCTAGTAACTTTGTTGCTACTACTGCATGACAAATACTACTACATTCTCTCCCACTTTATAAGGGTCTGCAAATTGTCTGTAATGATTGCCTGACTGCTAGAGTCTCAGGATATGTGGTGCATGGCATTTCCAATTTTTTTGTAATTTGGTCCTCTTCATTTCTATTATTGTCTAAGTGAGATCGTGATTTGGCTCCAGTTATTGATTCCCCTTTTAAATTTCCTTTTATGGGTTCTGGTTCATCTGGTGGGGGTGCCAAATCCCTAAGGGAGATCATGTCTTCCTTTCCATCTGGCTTTCATATATAAGTGTATTCTGGGTTGGCTTGTAATAATTCTACTCCCACAAATAAAGGTTTATATTTGTTCTCTTTGACATGTTTCCATAAGAACACCATCTTTGAGTTAGTCAACTGTAACCAATTTTCAATGGTAGTTAAACAGCCTTTCTCATGAGGTGCAGTTGCTGATAGTATATAGTAAGGATCATATGACATGTAAAGCATCAGGTAGCACTACTTCCCACACAGATGGGGGGAGGGTTGTTTTGACTTAAAAGCTAATTGTACTGACATCCAATCCAGAGTGTTCTTTTTAGCTTTTTTACCTGTCCATTTTCCCAAGGGTTGTTCTAACTGGTTGTCCATCTAGTAGCAATTCCTTTTGTGTTTAGGAAATCTTTCGACTCACTTGGCAGCAGAGGAGATATCTCTGTATGTGAATGCAAAAGTGTTGGATCCTTAAAGAGGTTACAAACAGACAAGTGGTACTCAAGTGAAAGGAACAGCAACATGGGCATAGATGAAAGAAAGATGTTTATTGTAAAAGAGAATACACTACTGAAAGACAGATTTGGTTAGCAGGCTAGTAATTCCCAAAGCAAGGTGATTTTATCTTACCTCCCCATGAGGCAGGATGCGACACAAGGCCGTTTTTAACATGGAGTTAAAACTGAATCCATAGGTTCAGGCAAAAATTCCCTGTAGACCCCATATACATGGGGTCAGGTAGCTGTCTACCACCCAAGATTAGACTCTGCCCTTCAGCAAAACCTTGCCTGGGTTCCTCTCCGCCCGAAGGCAGAGAGTTCGACTAGCTTAGCTGGAGATGAATCTCCAACTAATTGCCAAAGAAAATCCCAGGTTATCCTGTGCTCACTATATATATCTACTGATATAATCAGTCCAGATAGGAAATAGGGAATGTGGGACATTCCATTGCAACAGAAATGAAACCTTCTGAATTAATCAATGACTGTTGAATGTACTGGTATTTCTTTTCAGACATTGGGAGCAGGCCTTTGAAAAGGTTGGGTTGCCTTGTTCCATTTTAACTCAAATTTTCTGAACCTTGGTTTTCCCTTGCACACATTCAGCATTGAGTGGTAATTTTATCAATGTCCTACAGTGGGTAGATGAGCCATACACGTGACTCTTCAATGACAGAGGTACTCATGAATCACCTGTAAAATATCCATAGTGCACAGTTAGCTTTTGTGAGTGCCTCCTGAACTGAATTCTGAGCCTGGGGTCTGTGACGTATTTCATAATTTTATGTCCATAGCTTGACTCACCACCTGTTCAGCTTATCATTCTTGGATTGAATAACTTTCTTCCTGTAGTTAAATATGAATCAAAATACTTACTGGTCAATTATCAGCATAAAAGGCTTCCTTATTAGATAATAGTGACACTCTCACAAGGCTTCCACAATTGCTGCCAATTGTTTTTCTATAAGGGAATGATGCTGTTCTTATACATTCAATGTTTAAGACCCCAAAAAAGCCACTGGATTTCCCTTCTTGGTGTAAGGGAGCCACTATACACTGTTTATCCTCATCAGTAGTAGTGACCACAGCATCTTGCAGATTTTCCTTAACATTTAGAAAGCTTTTTTTTTCTTCTGAAAGGGAGTTTAGTTTTAGTATTTTGTCAGATTAGTTTCAGATATATTTGCTCCTAGTAGTATAACCCGTCTTCGACTGGGTTTTTCATTACTGGGAACTTTGACGTTTGATTGGAGCAGTTTAAGTTAAAAGTCACACAACCTGAAAATCAATATTAGTAACAACTGAGTGCAACTGAAGCACATCCCCAAATGGGGGAGGGGATAATAATTTGAATGCGGGGGTTGCCCTGAAAAAAGCTGTTTTTGCATTCCCAATCTTGTTTCAGCCTCACGTGCAGCAGTAGTCGAAGAGGCGTTTCTCCTCAGACATTGAGTCCTTTGATCATCATTTTCAACCTTGCATGCAGCAGCGTTCAAATATGCTCTTCTGGAAAGCCAATGGCTATGTTGATCTTCGGACTCAGAGGCTCTGATTGAAGCATTCCAAAAGGCGTTTTGAGACAGGCAAACTGAACACGCTAAAGATTATTTGTTATCTCTTATTCACATGGTGGCACTGGTTTTGCAACCTAGGCAAGTTCTTTTCTTTGGTGGTATGTCTTAGACAAGTAAAAATTGTTAAATGGAATCCATGGGCAAATACCTGAAGAGAATGCTGAAAAGCTACAGGAATCACTCAGCTTGAATAACTTGGGAAAAAATAAATGTTGAGTAATAAAAAAAAACAAGCTTACATATTACTACAATGAATGCAATGCAAAAACTCGCAGGACAAATAAAAAAAAATTAAATTGGGAATGGCTATAAACGACAATGAAAGCAACTCTTTAAAATTGTAGTAGTATGCTTGATGCAACAGAAAAGGTAACCTCACTTGAAAGAGATTGAAGCTTGGCCAAGAGAAGGGGAATGTGTAAGCAGGTCTGGACATACAGAAATAGAAGCAGAATTGCAAAATTAACTGTCAGCAATGAGCTTAAGACTGTGTACACAATCAGTATGACATGGCAACATTGGACATGTGTAGGGGCTTTGTGCAGGCAGTGGGCAACTTGAACAGGTGTTGCATTCTGCAAGTCATGCGTATGCGCGTGCATCAGCGTGTGACACAAGGCCACACGTACATTCATTGCTGCCCATGTTAATTATCAATGTCAGCAGCATACGATGTGCAATATGTGGAGGTTTGAATCACACTACACAGCATGAGCTACGATTGGAAGGTTATGTGTGAAAAAGTAAATTAAATTTTGCTTTTGATTTTGCATAAAGTGTAAAAAAATCAGTTTTTTCGATTTTTCACTTTCAAGGTTGTAATTTTTTCCAGCTAATTGCGCTCAAAACTGGCACTGAAGAATTATCTATCAAACAAAAACAAATTCATTTTATCGAAATGCATGAACAATATCCGATCACACACACATACACACACACATTTTGAGAATTATAGATATAGATTGTATACAAAATATTCCACAATACTTTCCAGAGCTAAAAGGGATGTAGGTTCCTGCAGATTTCTTTCTAGCCATACTTTTTCCAGATCTGGTTGGATTTCATTATTTTTTTTACTTTGTACCCGAGTAGTCTTAGTTCTTCAACTGTGAGTACAAACGTCCCCTCATTGAAGGAGAGCCCACACTTGTCTGCTCCCCTCTTTTAGTCTTCTAAGGTTCTGATCATTTTCCTTTTTATTTCTGGCACAGATGGTAATGTTATCTACATAAATAAACACATCTTTTAAACCTTCTAACTCCATGATCTAGTTCATTATCCTCTAGAATCCTTTAGTGATTGTGAAGGACATCCACTTAAATTGGTAGAGTTGCCCCTTTGTCTCAAATGCTGTAAAAGGCTTATCTTCCTCTTTAAGTAGGACTTGGTTATAGGCAAGGCGCTATAGACAATATACTTTGATATAGCCCAAATTATATTGAGTGTTCTGGCTAAGAGGTACACATTCAGTTGATGAGACAGTCTATAGTTTGTGAATAATCAAAGACTAATGAAGGACACATGGTACAGTGGATGAAGGCATTAGTTAGATCCAGTGACAGGACCCGTAGAGTGTGAGTTCAATACCTGGTTAAGGCAGTGGAGAACTTGGAGAGTTGAATTAATAGGAGATAACTGATAACTGACATCCATTAGACATGGCACATGAACTTGAACAGTCTACCCCGGCAAGTGAAATAAAGGGTTCAGTTTGACATTCCAACCACCTGAAAAAGGCTGGAGCGTACAATGGCCGAAACGTTGTGATAAATATAGCAACAAAGATGAGGACTGAATAATATAAATAGTAAAGAATAATAGCTGTAGAAGTCTTACCTGCCAACATGGCTGCCTCCTTCTGTTTCTTTGTAATTATTTATTGTACAAGAGTACAAATGTGGCACAAGGCCAAAAAATGGGGAAAGGGGATAAGGATGGTCATCTTCTGTCTTAAATTTAAAACTTAGCTAGCCACAATCACTGACCCAAACATACCAACAATGTTTCTTTCACCAAAACAACACATCCATTACATACCATTCTTACTACATCCACCAAAATTCCTCAGAGACTCTATGAAGTTCTAACTAGTCCCCATATATACAAATCATTGTCTGTGGGGGGAGGGGAATAAAATAACATCTAAAAACCCCAATGAATATTTACAATGAATACAAAACTATATACAAGAAACTAAACAAAATATTTTTGTTAGTAGTAAAACCCCCCACAGCCCTAACTGTGGTAGAAACATCAGTTAACTGGACGAAATCAATGCGGGACTTAAAAAAATATATAAAACATTCGTACAATCCATGCACTCACTACAAACACACACTCAATCAGACACAACAACAAATACGAAAGACACACTCGAAACGAAAGGCGCCCCGCACCCACCAGAGAACTGATATCACTAACTACCTAAAGATGGGAGGGATGGGGAATTAAACAAAAGAAAAAAAATAGGGTCAGAAATAAAAGGGGGCCAATGAGCATACACACCCTAGCTAAGTTAAACTGGAAAAAAAAGAAAAAGGTAACTAAAGCAAAACCGACCTAAACTAACCTAAACATGGGAGGGGTTACCAATGTTCACCCCAGTATTCCAGAATCCTTTAAAGCCTAACCGGCATCAAACAGCCACTCCAAGACAGCACCTTTCACTCTGCAGAGACGCGCAAGACTCACCCACCTTTCGCTAAATTCCAATGGATGGAGTCGCTTCCTTTCCGTCCTGATCTTGACTTTAAGCTGATGCTTAAAGAACAAGATCAGTTGGGAAGAGGTAAACTTCTCGTCCCCATGAAATTCCTTCTGTCGCGTCGTCCATATCACGACTCGCATAACACCCAGTAAGCAAAGGAACACATAGTGCTCAGCCTTAGTCAACGGCGGTACTATATTGCTACAGACGGAACTGGCCTCGAGGACAAAGAACTTTCCGCGCAGCATGCGAACCATGAGATCTTCAATGAACTTGCACAACGGAATTACGACACTACATTGAAAGAAGGCGTGACCTATGGTCTCCACCTCCCCACTGCAGCGAACGCAGTTTGGCGACTTTGCCAAACCCGCTGCGCGAAGTCTTTTGGCGAACCAGAGGGCCCCTCGAATCACCAGCCAGGTGAGTGATGCCTCAGGGTTAGTGAGACATTTCAACCCGGGCGCCCAAGGCCATATGCAGCGAGCCTCCCACTTCGTCAGCCCGAGCTCGTCAATCAGATCATCCTGAACGTTCCCCCTAACTAACACCTGATATAATGCCTTACGGGACAACGGCTGGACGTCGGAGAGGCCATCCTTCGCCCGCAAGAGTCACTTGAGGGCCAACCGACATTCGTGATAGAAAGAGCCCTCGCCTCGAGGATTACGGCCGGCCTCCTCCTCACACGAGCGCACATTTCTCAAGGATGGAAAATGTTTATGGACGTCTTCCTTCCAGAATTCGCCGTTCTCATCCAGTTGCATACACATCCGGTCTAGAAGAGTAATGCGAAGCGTATGTCGACGAGTCTCAACGCAAGGCACCCCCAGACCGCCATCAGAGGGATGGAGGTAACAGATCTCGCGACTAACCATGGCGGCCCTGCCTCCCCACAAGAAGGAGAACAGGAGCCTTACTAACGCCAATAAAGTGTTAGACAGGAGTGGAAGCACGGAGAGTCGGTAAAGGAGAATCGGGTAGATGTGCGAGCCACATACTTCCGCCCTCCCCTTCAAGGAAAGATTCCTCCGAGACCACAGACGAACTGCGAGCTCGGCCTTCTCTTGCACCTCCGACCAATTCATCTCCAACAAGAGGTCGGGACCGAACCAGACGCCGAGTATCTTGACCGGCCCGTCCGTCCAGAGGAAAGGTCCGGGAAGAGAAACTCCCCTCCACGAACCCAACCGCAAGCCAACAGACTTATCGCGGTTGATCCTGGCCCCCGTCACTATCTCATAACCCTTGATTTATTTGCCGACTTCGTTAATTTTGGCCCTACTCGACACCAGAACCGAAACGTTATCAGCATAGGCGGAGTACCTGGCCGAGGTGGTAGCACCAGGTAAGGAAATTCCGCGAAGGACCGGATTCGTCTTCAACTTACGCAGGAAAGGTTCCAGCGCAAGAACGTAAAGCAATGGAGACAGCGGACAACCTTGACGAATGGAGCGAGACAAAATGAAAAACTTCGATCTTACCCCATTCACTTCTACCAGCGCACCGGGGGACGCATACAGCAGTCGGATCCAAGTGCGAAAGTGCGGCCCGAAACCGGCGGCCGAAAGTACAGCCTCCAGAAATCGATGGTCAACCCTATCGAAAGCCTTGGACTGATCTAAATTGATCAGCGCGGCATCACTGTCGACTTTCTCGATGATCAAGCGTACCAAATGAAGGTTGTCCTGAATAGTCCTACCCTTCACAGCACAAGTCTGCTCGCGGCCAATCAGACTAGAGAGGACAACCTGCAAACGGTCAGCTAAGACCTTGGCTAAAATCTTCAACTCTGTATTTAACATCGTCAAAGGCCGATAATTATCTACCCCATCCCCACCGTCTTTCTTCTTGCGAAGCAACTTGATCACACCCCTGGTGAAGCGTTGAGGAATAGACCCCTGCCTCATCCAGTTGTTGAAAATCAGTGCCAGCAAGGGGACAAAGACGGGCGACTGCCTCAAGTACATTTCATAGGGAAGACCATCTAATCCCGGAGTCTTTTCCAGGCCAACCTGCTTCAGCGCATCCCAGATCTCAGACTCTGTTATGTGTCCCTCGCACCTAGCCGCTTCAGCCGCCTTAAGGCGGGGAAAGTCGGCTAAATAGGCGTCGAATTGAGCAGGGCTCAGACCGGGCTCCCTGGTAAAAAGTTCCTGAAAGTAATCACGAAAAGCCTCGCAAATGCCCGCGTCTGTAGTCACAGTCCGCTTGTCCGGCAATGTGATGCTAGCGATATGCCGACTAGATGCCCTACAAGCTTCCTCTGAACGCAATGAAGCGGCCATATTCGTCGCCTCGCAAGACATTCTTTTTATCCTAGACCTAACTACTAGAGCTTGATCCTTCTTGATAAGCAAGGAGGCCAGCTCCGCCTTAGCTAAGGCTACGTCCCCACTATCACGGGATTTGATCGCCCGATCTACCTTGGCTTCTAGGGACTTTTGCGCTGCTAGCCTAGCTAGGTTGAGTCGTCGACTATAATCAGCAGCAAAAGACCTAAGTTTGGATTTCAAAGCACCCCACCACTTATTCCCAACCACAGCCCCCGACAATTCCCGCTGTAACATTAGTAAAAGCTGGTCCCGGAAATCTTGCTCACCAAATAATGATGAGTTTAATTTCCAGTACCCAGCCATCCTAACCCTAGGCTTACCTAAGTTTACCCGAACCCGGACAAGCCTATGATCCGAGTAAACTATATAATGGAAACTTGGACATTCTAAGAGCCCTACTTCGACTCTCTTAACTAGAACTCGGTCGATGTAGCTTGCGCTGACCACCGTGTCCGAGCTGCCGCCCCTAGTCCAAGTCCATGCTACCTCCCGGGGGTGCTCATTTCGATACTTATCGACGAGATCAAACCCGTCGATAAAGGCCCGAAACGATTTCACTTCCGGATTGTTAGTACCCGGTTTTTGCCCTATGCGATCTATATCGGGATCAAGGACGGCATTCCAATCACCCGCTAAAACTACCGAACGAGAAGTCCTCAAAAACGGCTCGATCTGCCGAAACAAACCAGGCTGCTGACTGTGGTCATTGGGCGCATAAACCCCAATGAGACGAAGAGCTTTCTCCTTTATTGTAATATCCAGCACGCAAAGCCTGCCCGCCGGATCCGCGAAGACAAGAGCACACACCGCATCCAGAGACTTGCTCACCAGCTAGGAAACACCCCTCGAGCGTCCATCAAAACATGCTGAATAGAGGACGAACCTCTTAGACAGAATGTCTTCATAATCGCGAGATAAGAAACGGGTCTCCTGCACGCAACATACATTCACCCCGAGGCGCTGAAGATCGCGATCGAGCCTCGCCCTTCGAGACTCCGACCTCAGGCCCCGGACATTTAGACTTGCTAACCAGAGCGCCATTGAAATACCTAATTAGGGTTGAGACGCTGATTTGAACATTGTCGGGGTGAGGATACCGACAGGCTCTCCCATCGACCCGTGGCCCATCTCATTGTTGACGGAGCCGTCTTGCGAGAGACCGCCTATATCCCATGGGATGGTCAACTTTAGTGCTCTATATAGGAAGGGGTGAACAAAAACAGGGACCCTCCCGGCACAAAATTGTTTCAATTTCTTCAGCTTGTCATTTTCGACGATAGCAATAGGCGGGGACATTTTGAAGGATGCAATTGCCTCGTCCAACATAGCCCAAATGAGTCTAGCCCCCGTCCCAATTCTTATTACAGTTAAGACTCTTTGGGCATCTGGGAAGTTTTTTGGGTCCTCAATGTCTTTGTCCGCAAATTGTTTTATAGAGAGGAGGTATTTTAAATTGGTGATGCGGTTCCCATAGTCTCTCGCTTTTTCCGCTTGGGCTGGAGAAATGTAACACACCTCATCTCCTGTGTTGAACATATTTTTATGTTTCTTTTTTTTCTCTTTTGAGTCTTGAGTGGGACTCCTTTGCCTTTTGTTGGTGGGTGGGGGAACCTCAGAAGTTTTAGAAGGGGAAGTTTGCTGTGAAATTTGCCTTAAAGGGCTAGGATCCCTACTAAGAGGGGATGAGGGCTGAGAATTTAGGGCGGAAGTTGTGGAGGGAGTGTCCTTTTTCGCCGGGGAGGTCTTTTTAGGACTTGATTTCCTACTGGGAGTATTTGAAGGGCGTGGGGATTGATGGGCAGAAGATGTAGAGGGAGTTGCCTTTTTCGAAGGGGAGGATTTTTTGGGGCTGGGTTCTCTACTGAGAGGGGTTGAAGGGTGTGGGGATTCACTGGTAGAAGATGATGCTTTTTTCAAAGGCGAGGTCTTTTTAGGGCTGGGATCTCTATTGTGAGGGGTTGACGGATGTGGGGTAGATTTTTGTTTTTCTCTTTTAGTAATTTTATTTTCTCCGTTTTCTCAAACCCCGGATCGTACTTTCTCTGTTGATCTCTTAAGGATGGTCCAGAGACCGGGGCGTCGCCCTTACTGTTGACAGAGGGAGTGGGACTGTTAGTGCCATTCGTCCTGTGGGCTTCAGGAGACTGAGGACCCGCTGTCTGGCGCTTCCCTCTAACCCTACCAGCAACTTGCCATTCCCCCTCTCCCCTCTCCACAACTGCACTATCAGCAGCAGGAAAAAGCTCTTTGGAGAATGGGGGCTTTGAAGTAGACCCAACCGGAGGTTTTGCCCCATCGGTCCTGGAAGTTGGCATGCCCATTACAGGCGTGGCGGATTCTAAAGACGCGGTCAGAGGGGTATTTTGGTCAACCGGAGCCTGACTCCCAGAGGCCTTCTTCTCTGGGCAGGAAGAGGAGAGGTGACCAGTCTCTCCGCACTTCCAGCATACTGGCTTGCGACCGGTCACAATGACCGGCAGCTTCAGGCGTCCAACGTCCAGACAGTTGGGGATGGAGCGGAAGGCCTTTTCATTCAACATAATCTCGAAGCTCCATCCCCCGGTCAAGCTATCGCAAGTGGCACCCAGTATGTCGCCATACTGCGACAAGAATGCCGTCAGGTGTTCCCCGATAACCTGAGGAGGAACCTCGTATATCGCCACCCTGGTCCTTCTCTTGCCTTCATATTCAGTCCTCAAGATGAGGTCCTTCGTTATAAGGTCTCTTGTTGTGGCCCTTACACAATCTTCCGCGGTGGGCAGCAATACGTCCCACATGAAGAATTTAGCTCCCTTTACGATTCTTAGAGGGCTAAACCCCAGGGACTGCAGGGATTTCACCACTGTGTCTTTAGTTGAGCGACAAATTTTGCGCGTACGCTTGTCGACGACAAAGACCGACACTATTCTTTTGTCAATCTTCTTCAGTTCAGTGGGGTCCTCCAAGAGTCCACCTTCTACGACAAGGTGAGCGTAACTCCTGGATCGCTCCATGAACTCCGCTATATTGATCACAACTTTCGGGGGGGACTTCCAACAAGAGGGCGATTCCCCGGCCTCTGCATCTTCACTTGTGCTGTTTCCAGCTTCTTCATTGTGGCTCTTTTCGGCCACCAAAGAATTAGAAGCTTTTTTTAATGCCTCTATCATTTCTTCGTTTGTTGGAATTTTCGATAACTCTGGGTATTCTTCCATGCTATCTTTATCAGGTGGGTCCTTTTTCATTAAGAAAACATGTTTTCTGACCGATTTTTTAAAATTGGCCATTACCGCTTTCTTCTTTTTCATTACGAAAGACGGAATTCTTTTTTTTCATTTTTTATCCATTTTTACAAGTAGGGTGAGGGGTAATAAATGTGGCCCATAGGCGAAAAGGAAGTTTAAAGTTCACGGGGGAGGGAGGGAAAAAAAAATAAATAAAAAATAAAGGGGAGGGTAAAAAGTCAATAAAGTTTCGTTTATCAGCGAAACAACAATTTAAATAGACAAAAACAAAAAAAAGGACAAAAGGACGTATAAAAAATTAAAAAAGACGATAAAAAATTTCGCCTAACAAATTTAAACAAACAAAAACGCAAAACAAATAGACGTAAGACAGACGAGAAAACGTCAACAAAGTTCACAAAAAACGAAGAAAGAACAAAAATTAAAAGAACTACAGACAAGAAAGCAACAAATTACACAATAAAAAGAAAAATTATAAACGTAAAATTAAAACGCTATACAAAATAAAATACGAAACTAAAAACGTGACAATTTACAATATGGCTGCCGATAAAAACCGGTCAACCCAAAAACAAAAACGTTAAATAAGCAAATAAAAGCACAGGAATTTACAAATTAAACACAAAATTTACAAACAAATATTATACACATGTATTTAACCAATAAAACGCAAAACTATAACGGATATTTAAAAGAAAAACACAGAAATAATTAACACGTAATAAATAAACAAAGGAAAAAAAAAGTCGAACGAGAAACGTAAAAAACGAAAAATAAACAGATAAATTCCGGGGTGAGGGCACGGAAAGAAAATAGATTTAAAAAATGAAAAATAAAACGTACAAGAAAATGAAAACGTTAAATAAAAAAGGAATAAATAAAAGCAAAAAATGCAGTAACTGTAAATAAAAGAGGGTATGTAACTGAAACGGAAAAAATCAAAAATTTAAACAAAAATGTCAAGAAAAAAGAACGTTAGAAAACTGAAAAATTTAACAGAAAGTCAAAAAATAACGTTAAAAAAAACGGTAAAATAAATCAAAAACTTAACCAAATTTAGGCAGTCAAAAAGTACAATGTAAATAATCCAGTGACAGACAGAAATATGTCTAACACGGTCGAACAAGAAAAAAGAAGAAAAAACCTTCTGGTTCCTTGTAAAGGCAAGCCAGCTGATTTTACCTTATTTTATAAGAGAGTGCCTAATACACCAGTTGGTCCATTTTGCTAGAATGGACCTTCCCATTACATTTGCATGAGGGGTCTTTATTCACCTATATATTTCTCCATAAATGACTTCAGTTGCCAAACCAGCAGAAGAGGGGAGAATCCATTGGGCTGGATTAACCAATGTGGACATTGACAGAGTAACCAGGTTTGCCAGATCTCACCTATTTCAGTCCCCTTTGAGTCACAAGGGGAAAGCTTCTGGCCAAGTGTGTGGGGCTTCTCCATCACGCACTTGTCCACTAAAATCAAATTCGCACAAATGGCCTCATCAAACTCTTTGATTCATAGCCATCTCTGCTGCTGCCACCAGAGGAAAGATGCTCAAATTCAAATGGATGCTGACAACAATAACAACTGGAGTACCTTTTAAGGATTGAATACACAACACTGGTACTCTAATCTTCAAACGATTTGTTTGCTAATCATTGTGCCATGGCAGTACTAGCTAATATTCAACAATAGCTTCTTGTGATTTTTGTCTTTCATGAATAGTAACTGTAATGTAACCATTGTCAGGTAAGTACCTCCATGGTGACTGACTCAGTTCAATAATACTGTTCTTCTGCAATCTAGCAACTTCTTCCTCAATGAACTTTGTGTCTTCACTTGAATAGTGCCTAGATTTTACTGCTACTGGCTTCCAACCTGGTGACAAGTTGTCAAACAGTGGAAGAGGTGTTACTTCTAGGGCTCTTAGCCCACATACTTTTAAAGATGGTCACTTGCCTCCATAGTCAAATTCTACCCTGGAATGCAGCCTCTGAAAATTCCTATCTAATATAATGTCACTATGTGGGTTTCTCTCAAGTAAGACTTTGAATCATAGGTACCTCTGCCCCCACACCACTACGTCTACAATGCACTTTCTAGTGATAGCTGAATGAAACATTGATGAAGCCATAATCTTCGGGCTAGTAGAATTACCAACTTTAGTTTCTGAACCTACTGCTTATCCACATATCTGTACATACTCTTCAGATCTATCAGGGCCTCTACTCTGGAGCCATTCAGCTTATTTGTGTCTGTAGCATTCTGTCTGAATTCCTTCATAATGGCATAATTCATTGTCAGCATAGCAGCAGATGTAAAGTGTTCCTTCTCAGTTTTTTTGCTTGGCATGCTTTGGCACAGTGCCCAATTTTGTTGCATGCATTACACGTAGCCTCCCAGGCTGGGCACTGTTTCCTGGGGTGTTCTTGCTTTTCTAAAAGAAAAAAAAAAAAAGCATTTAACCATTTTCACTCACATGGATGCTGTCATTGTTGTCAACTCCTTCTTCATTACCTACTATCATGATCGACTTCAGCATCACTACACATGCTTCATGGCCTCCATTTCATATGTTGCCCATTCTGGGTATGATGATAAACTATATCTGTATCCAGGGTAAGACGATAAACTACGTCCAGCAGCAAGGCCTCTGATCATGAGGTTTTGAGGAGCATGGAACCACCTCTTAATTGCTGGTGTTCCCAGGTCCACCCTGATCCAGGGTGATTGCATCTGTTAGGGTCCCAGCTATGGGCAAATAGTTGACCCCACAACATGACACAAAACACTATGAAAGTGTAAAAATAGATTTTAATACCAGAAATACTTTTTAAAAAATAGTATCAGCAATAAATATTTGAAATATATATATATGCCTTCCAAAAGCTAAGTGCATCCTGGGTAAGACGTTAAACTACATCCAGCAGCAAGGCCTCTGATCAGGAGGTTTTGAGGAGCATGGAATCACCTATTAATTGCTGGTGTTCCCAGGTCCACCCCGATCCAGGGTGTAGCAACTGTTAGGCTCTCAGCTATGAGCAAATAGTTAACTATTACCAGCAATACTTTTTTGAAGGAAAAATATTACCAGAAACAGATTCTTGACAAAACAAAATATTACCAGCAATAAAAATTTTGTTGGCATTAAATAATCCATTGAGGTTGATATGCTGTAAAACAAAATAAACCAAAACAATCTAAACCAAAGAATACATAATGTATTCATACAAATCTCTTCTAAAAATGTTGTTGGCATTAAATAAACCATTGAGGTTGATATGCCATAAAACAAAATAAACCAAACCAATCTAAACCAAAGAATAGATAGTCTATTCATACGAATCTATCCTAAAAAAGTTGTTGGCATTAAGTAACCCATTGAGGTTGATATGCCATAAAACAAAACAAAAAAACCAAACTAATCATATGTTGTATTCATTATGCCATTGGAAATGTATGCTTGGTTTAAGGCTTCATTTAAAACTACAAGCTTGTTTTAAAGCTTCATTGATGGTGAGTTTCCTGTCCTGCAGAAGTTGTCAAGTGATAGGGCTGGCTAGTCCAGCTATGAAGGTGTCTTGAATGGCTAGTTATATGTGTTCAGTCATGGTAAACTGTTAGAAATTTCAGTCCTTTATGAGGTTCTGTAGGTTCTGTACAAACTGATTCAGTGTTTCACCAGTTTGTTGTTTCCTGGTGGCCAGGGCATATCTTATATAGATCTCGCTCTTTTCCTGTGTGTATAATTCATTTAATAATTTCATAGCATACATGTAAGTTTTACCACTCTTATAATCTCATAAATATCCAGTGATACAAAGCTTGCCAGCAGTTCTAGTTTATCTGCTTCGGTTGCCTCTTTGTACTTTTTTCAAAGTTCTTTCTCCCATGTTTCCTGACTTTTTCAGAACCTGGCACATTTTGGTCAAAGTCAAAAAGACAAGGTTTCAGTAACTACTCAATTTGAAATTTGTACAAAACTGAATTATATTAAGTTAGAATAACTGTAATGTAATCATTGTATGGTAAATACTACTTTATAGTCAAGGGCTGTGGGAATATAGGAATTGGTTTGTAGAAATATTCTAACTAAATATGACAGGTTTACAATGTTATGTGACTATTAGTTTTGTTTTTCTGTGTCACATTTACTACTCACCACTTCCTGAGAGTTCCTTTCAAGGGAGGTAAGCTATCAGCTCCATTAGTACTACTGCTTTTCACTTACAACTACACTCAGTAACCCCTTGTATCTTAGTGGCTTTATTACCTTGCTTGGGGTGAAATGATTAAAAAAAAATTGTTACTAAAGTTATTGCCTTTGGAAATAGAGAAAATTAAATTTTCACAAAAATGCAAAGGAAGCATTCTTCTTTGGTTAATTAACATCCAAAATTTGAAAATCAGTTTGAAATCTCGATTGTCAGATATTCCAGGGATTTTGAAAACCAGTCTTCATTCACGAAGGATAAGGACACAGTTTGAAAGTAAATTGTCTGAAAAAATTTGACATTTTTAAAATTCAGAATGCTAATCAATTTATTAATCTTAATGGAAAGAGTGCTTTATTTGTGTGGATGCTTTTCATTCCAGCATTGCAAATACAAAATAGAAAACAAATAAAAAATTCCAGCTTAAACAAAGAAAATCTCTCAAGAATGAAATTGTTCCACAAAATTGTCAGGCTTAAGGCCTGTTACTGGTAAAATATACCCCACCACATGGATGTGTGTTTGATATCTCAACAAGCACCCCAAGTAGCTTTTTTTGCTGGTGAGAAGAGTGGCATGTCACCTTGCAGGACAAAACAAAAGACCTTTCAAAGAGTGGATGAGCTTCTTATAGGAGCCAACAGCCAACATAGAGCTCTCTCTCTTTATATATATATATATATGTGTGTGTGTGGCTACAATGGGGTCTAAAGCCTTGAATGACAACCTTCTCAATAAAGGCATTTGGTGGACTACCATTAGTGTCTAAGTTGCACATCAGCAAGACCATCCAGTCTTGTAAAACCTTGCCTAAAATCATTATGACAAATCCTTTGTCAGACAGGACCCACCTTGCTTTGTGCCAGATTAATCCCAATCCTACCTCAACAAAAAATCCCAGCTATGTATATATGTTTATCTTTTTCAATTCATAATTTTTGAATTTTAAATGCATTGTACTTTGATCCAAAAAACCTTCTCAAGAGAAAACACGGTACTACCTGAGAGAATTAGAAATCCAAGTAGGATTCATTATTAGTGACCATAATCTTAACAATATCTGGAAAAAATAATGTTTAATGAATTTTGTCTTCTGGAAGGACTTCCTCAGACTAAGGTAATGTTTTTGTTTATAATTGGCAGAATGGAGATCAGGCAGGATAGCAAAGAGTCAAACCTTACTAAGAGCTATAAAAGACAGACATTTGTGGAGAAACCATGATTGTCCATTTCCTGAAAGGACACAGTACATAGAAGAATTAGGTTACCTTGGATAATGGCACTTTTGACTCTTTTCAACACAGGTACATATCCTTCTGCATTTAAATACTCTTTCTGATAACATTCTAAGCATAAATATTATGTTCCTTGTTCTTGTGTCTTTGACAAACCTGCACTGTTCTTGTTCTATCTCTGACTTGATAGCTGCTGTGTGCTCTATTCATCAGAATTCGGATGATGAGTTTTGTTATGTGGCTCATTAGGCTGATTGTCCGGTGGACTTCACATTCATTTACACCTGGTTCCTTAGGCAGTGCTATGAAAATAGATCTGCTTTGATCTTCCAGTATATCCTCACTGTTATAGATTTCATTTATTATTTCTGTGATCTTGTCTATACCAAAGTTGTCCAAGACTTCCAAAATCTCTATTGCAATTCTGTTTCCAATGGTGCATGGTGATATGACCAGGTAATAGTCAACTCCTTATTCCAAGAACATCCAAGACGATTATGGATATGGAGAAGAAACTCAGGAGGAGAAACTAAAAGCCAAACCTACATAACTATTAGAAAGAGATTCAGAAATGCAGACGTTCACTGCAAAATCTATCCGAGTGCTGACTGCAGAAGCAATTACCTTCCCGTTATATGTAATCTGAGGATGAAACTACAGAAACTGAAGAATCCTAATGCAGCACCCAAATTGCAATAAAGCAGACTTCTGAACAACCTGGAAGTGAAGGAAAAATATATGGACAATGTGAAAAGAGGATACAAGGGACAAAATAGAAATGGAAACTCAAATTGGGACACACTAAGACAAACATTAGTGAGATCAACAAACAACATCATCTCAAAGATAAAACAAATAGATGACAAATAAGATTCTTGACATGATGCAAAGGAGACAGAAAACAATGCCAAGACATGGAACGGAATGCAAAAAAATACACAAAAGAATAAGGAACAAATGCAAGCAGGCTAAAGAAGAATAGCTCAACAAAAATGTGCAGAAATAGAATGAATATCAGAGATAAAAGAGATATGCATAAAGAAATAAGAGAATTAAAAGAACAAAAGACATACTCATCAACAGGATGCATAAAATCCAAGGACTGAACGCTGATATTAGAGAAAGAGAAAATACTTCAAAAATGGAATGTAAATAAAGGAGAACTCTTCCACAATGAAACAGAACAACTGGCAATACACAGCAGGCCGGTAATATTAAAAAACAAAGTGGAAGCTGTACCGACCAATTGAACAGGGGATATTAGACTAACGCTTAAATAACTCTATTTGATAAACAATTCTCTGGTGACTCCATAACTAAATATATACAATTATAAATTATTGCATTATGACTATAAATCTAGACAATGTTAAAATATTAAGAAAAGGGTTCCTGTTTGGATAAATCCTCAGAAGAGTATTGTTTGTTTATTCTTAAATGTTTCTTTGCAGGAAAATAATAGTTATTTGATTTTTTTATTCTTCATCACTTCCTTAATTCAAATATTTATGTAGTTCATTCTCTTTTTATTCTTGTTTCTTTTTCTTTAACACTTTTTCTTTTGTTTTTGTTTTTTTTTTCTATTTTCAATTTTTTACACACAATTTCTTTTATTCATTTCTTTATTTTTTTCATTTTATTTTCTTTTATACTTTTTCTTTTCCAAGAAGAAAATCCATTTTAAGAAAGGAAATGATATTTGTCAAAAATAAAAGTGATTTGTGCTGTTTATTACCACAAAATTTTTCTCGTATTAAGATTCAACTTACCAGCAAAAATCACATCTATAAAAATGGTCCATATATATATATATATATATATATATATATATATATATATAATTGTGTATTTAGGCAGCAATCCTTCATTTATACATATTTCATTGAAGATGACAGACAAAGTACTATGATTAAGCTTTTATTTAATTTTTCTTGTATTCAAACATGTGTTTTCTTTTGGGCACAGTGTGTAGAAATTGTCTAAATGTTCTATAATTCTGAGTGCTTTTGGCTATACTTTTAGCCATTATCAAGGATGATTTTATTTTTGCTTTTTAATTGGGTGAATGTTTTTAAAGTTAAAGGGATGTCTTATTTTCAGAACACAGCATGTTGTGGCCAAACGGGGTAGTGTATTTCTTTATGAGATTTCTAAGTGAAGATTCATCTTGTTTATAGTTAATATGCATTTGATTTTTCTAGAAAATATTTGTTACTTTTTTGTTTTTGACTCTGTGTGTGTGTGTGTGTGTATATATATATATATATATATAATTATTATATAATGACAAATGGCAAGCAAACACTTAAAAAAAACCATAATTGATAATCTATTTCATTGAAGTTGATAAAACATGGTTTCCATTTTTCACACCTGTAAACCAAATGAAAATGGAAAAATTTACTCTAGGTATAAAAATTAAGAATAGTGATTTAATATAGAGAGAGTAGGGAAAAAAAAGATGTTAAGTTACCATCGTGTAGGAATCGGGGGGAAA
>OZ010598.1:10553675-10573675 GCA_963932145.1 Acanthosepion lycidas
AAAATTTTAGAATGCCGGTTTTTGTTTCAAATTAAATCTTACATCTTGGAAAATAAGCAATAATTCGGAAGTTGATATTTGTTTTACAACCCAAAGAAAATTGAAAAAGGGAAATTGGATATTAAAAATGTTAAGAGAAGAATAATTAACATATTTGTTTAAAAAGTTAATTAACCTATGTTAATTAATGGTCCCTTATCTTCAACCATAATTATAATTAAATATAGTCTGACTTGATTCACTTTGCTTTTTCTTAACACAACCATTGAAATAGTTTTGTTCTGCCCATCCTCTACAAATCAGTTTTTCTCTCTTCAGTTTTTAGTTTTAGATCATTAAATGGTATGACTATAAACTGGATTTTTAATGAAAGGGTCAGTGAAAAGCTTTAGAACTGAACAACAAAATAATAATGGCCAGTACATTACTACTCTTATGACATTACTATCAAATGTCTTTGCATTATGTTGTTTTTTTTGTTTTTTTTTTACTTGTTTTCTCTTTATGATGATTGATTGATTTTAAAATACATGACGTCTTCCCAGTGGGTGAAATGGAAACGGAAATCGATAAAGCTACTGAAATAAATCTCAAAAGCAAAAGAGATCTGTCTTGAAAAATGAGACACAACAACTTACAATGCAACTGAAAAACAATATGGTTACATATGATTTCAAGAAGACGACATTATATATAGAGAGAGCTGGTGCATACTAGAACTCTCCTCCCCATTTGTGACCCTTGCTACTTTATCAACTTTTCTTTCTACTTACATTTATATACATCACAAATTAAACTAGATACAACTGACTATTAAAGGATGTAAAATTTTCATGAATTTTGATGTCATTCTGGGGTTTATCTTTTGTTTTTGTCTAAATCCGGGAATTTTTTCCCCTTGTGCTAAGTCTTGTAAAAATTGCTATATAAAATTCTCTATTCATTGAACTTCATCAAAATACCTTTGCATAATCTATGAAACACAGTTACATATGCTTCTGCATTTGTATTGCTCTTTCTGATAACATTTGGAGCATAAATATTGTATTCCTTGTTCCAGTGTCTTTGATCAACCCACACAGTTCTTGTCCTATCTGTAGCCTGATTCTACTGCATGCTCTATTCATCAGAATTCTGATGATGAGTTTTGTTATGTGGCTCATTAGGTTGATTGTCTGATGGTGTTCACATTCATTTGTGCCTGTTTTTTTAGGCAGTGTAGTCGGTTATATCAGACCTTATGTGAATTCAAAAAGGGCTCTTTAGCAATGGAAGGAGCAAGAAATATTTGTTGCTGGTGGTATATTGGCCCACAAACAGATTTTCAATAATGGAAGACAACAACAAAGAAAACAAAGATCACTGCCTCTATAGTGCAATGGGGATGCAGCTGTTCCCTGTGAGCGGTAACCTCACAGTATTTTTTTTCCCTGACCATGGATAGAGCCAAAAGTGAATCACACTCTGCCCAAAGACACATCTGAGACATGATAATCCTACTATGGCATGTCTCTCCACTGAGTTGGGATGTGACACAAGGTCATGTTTAATTGGGGAACCCAGGTGCATGCACTCAGGCCAAGGACAAAGATTTCCCAGCCTCCACAACCACTGTGACTACCAATCAATCTGTAGTGCAATGATGGGGGTGCAGCCACCGGCAGCTGTTCCTCACGGGAATATATACAGTCAATGACAAAATTATTTGTACACTCCTCAGTTTTTGAGTATTTTTATCCATTTCTCAGAAAAACACACGTCAATACAATTTATAGTTAACGCAAAACAAACTGTAAAGGCCAGATTGTATTAGGTTGGTGCAAAAATAATGACGTAATAATGTTGTTTTTTGACGTTAAAAAATACGTCAAAAAACGACATTATTACGTCATTATTTTTGCACCAACCTAATATAATACATGGACCAATACTATTTATATGAATCAATATTTCCAACGAATAGGATTCAAGTAAACAATAACTCCAAATTGTTTGAAATCCTTTCAGGAAAAACACCCTAACACCTTTTCATCCAACCCACATCAAATTACAAAATCAAATAATGAACATCTATGAAATTTCAAAAACCCTTAAAATCATTCCACCTGGTAGACCCATAATATCAGGCATTGATACCCTCACAGAACTTATATCTGGGTACATAGACAATATCCTAAAACCTTTATTGCCCGAAATACCTAGTTATATTAGAGACACTACTGACTTTCTCAACAAATTACAAAACATTAACTTAGTCCACCATGATACAATCCTAGTAACGATGGATGTTTCGTCCCTTTACACGAACATTCCACATGTTGAAGGAGTATCAGCTTGCTATTAGGTTGGTGCAAAAATAATGTCGGTTTTTAACGTCAAAAACCGACATTATTTTTGCACCAACCTAATATAAGTTCCTTAGTAGCAAGAAGTTACCTAACTACCAAATTACAGATATATGCCAATTAATAAATTTCATTTTAACACATAATAATTTTAAATTGAACAACAAACACTATTTACAGATTAGTGGCACAGCAATGGGCACGAAAATGGCACCTAGTTATGCTAATATCTTTATGCACATTCTAGAAAAGAAGATACTAGACAATTCAGAATATAAACCATCACATTACTTTAGATATATTGATGACATTTTCTTACTATAGACTCATGGATCAAAAAAATTTAAAAATTTTTTCACTTTCTGCAACAACTTCCACGATACAATTAAATTTACCATGGAGCTCTCATACACATCCATCCCTTTCTTAGACGTTATGATAAAATTAAACAAACATACACTTTCTACCAGTCTATACAACAAACCCACAAACCAACATAAATTCCTGCACTTTAACAGCTGTCATCCCCTTAAATTAAAAAAATCTATTGTATACAGCTCATTTCTAAGAATCAAACGCATATTTTCTATACAACATTAATAACTTAACAAAACAATTCCTAAAATGTAAATACCCAATAAAAATAATAAAAGAAGCAATAAATAAAACTATCCACATAAATCGTGACACACTTCTGACGCACAAGAAAAGTAAAAACAACAATCGTATTCCCATGGTTTTTAACCACAATCAGTATTCCCACATTCTTATTCACAATTTAAAGGATTACAAGAACCTCCAGTTAGACAAAAAGATCAAAGACATTTTCGATAAACCACCCATAAATGCAATGAAACAATCACCTAACCTATCAGCTATCCTCACCTCTACCAAATATCTCAACAATACAAACCAATCAGGAAATTACAAATGTAACTCATTGCTTAGTTTTCTGTACCCAACAGCAATATCAAGATACACCCACCTCACCTCACCTGTGATAGCCATAACATAATCTACTATTTATTCTGCACCTTATGTCCTAAAAGTGGATATATTGGTGAATGTGGAAATAATTTTAGACTTTGCTTCAACAATCATAAACAAACCATACGTCAAAACAATCCTTATTCCCCCATAGCTGAACACTTTAATCAATCAGGACACTCATTAGAAAACTGTAAATGTTTATTGATAGATTCTGATTACAGTTCCACATACACACGCAGAAAAAAAGAAAAATACTGGATTTTAAAATTAAATACATATAAACTAGGGTTAAATAAGGACTTGGGTATTTTAAATCTTTATAAATATTTCAATAGTGAAACATTTTTTTAGATATAGTTAAAAAATATTTTTATTTTTTAAACAACATCTAAAATATTATTACAGTTAGATTTACGTTAGGAATATTCGAACACAGTGGTGTTCCATATCACGTGATGTCTGCATCTCACAACGGACACTACTTGTAAACAAACAGTTATTTCTGAAGAAAGATTGACATCAGTCTGAAATATCAAATATATATATAAATAAATACTTTCATAAAAAAAACATTATTATTTTTTAATTTGCAACTTTTTCTATATATATATATATATATATATATATATATATAATGTTCCATTGGTATATAATCCAAGTGAATCCTATTAATATAATATAAAATATTAAATGTTAAATCTGATTCACATAGAGCATCGAATGTCTTATTTAAACAGAGCATATAAATTATACACACACACACACACACACACATATGTATGTGTGTGTGTATATATATATATATATATATATATATATATATATAAATTACATACAACAGAAATTAAGGTTACATACTGGTTATGATCATATCACCTTACAAATTAAGATAATTTGCAAGGATTTACAGACCGGTCAGTTTTTTTTGTTTTTTTTTATTAAGCGTTTCACCCCAAGCAAGGTGAGAAGCCACTAGGATGCAAGAGGTTACAGAAAATTTGGAGCAAGATCAGATAGGAGTGATAGAAGAAAGGATGAGGAGAAGGGTAGTGGATAGATCAAGGCAACTGGAGATGTCGATTGACATTACATTTGAATAGCTGGAGATTATAGCTCTCAGGGGAAACTGGAATAGGGAAGGGAGTTCCACAAGCAAGAGGTGTGAGACATGAAGCTATTGGAGTAGAAGAGACTGCTACATTTAGGAGTTTCGGCAGTGAAAGGGTGAGAGTGGGATGCCAGCCTCGTAGGGCGCTTGAACTCATGGAGTCTGGGAATCAGCGAATGCAGTTACTCGGAGCAATTGCCATGAAAGTATTTGTAAAACAGAGAGAAGCGACGGCGCATCTGTGAGAGAGCGACTGAAGACAAGATGCCAGAGCAGGGCCAATTATATTGCATATTCACCTCTGGAGCCTATCCCGAACCCCGAGGCAAACAGAAGGGGCTCCAGACCATATATGTCAGCAATACTCCATGCAAGGGCGAATTGTTGATTTGTAGATCTGGAGGATCGATTCTGGGGAGAAAAATTTCCTGGTGCGGTGCAGGGTTTAGCTAGAAAAATAAAATGAAACTGAATTTTAAAAGCCAGATAGAGACAAAGAAAGAAAGAAAACCAAAAAAAAAGAGCAGAAGAAATAGGAAGAAACAAGATAGGGAGAGGAAGAAGTGAGAAATAAGAGGGTAGAGAGGATAGTATTGTCTAGACATGGGGATTAGTGGGAGGAGGTATAAAATTTGGTCGTGACCTAAATTATATTAGAATATTAACCTCTGTTATAATCAGTAAAAAAATTAGTTGAAAAATAGGGGAAAATATTTTTAAATCTTATATTAACAAATTACTATTAATTAATATTAAGAGAAATAATTATATATTTATATTAAATAGAGATAATTCCAGAATTAATGCAATTTTCTACTTCTTATTTATGTGAATTTGGCTTCTCAACCCTAAATAGCATTAAAAACAAGAAAGACTACACTCAACTGAAAAAAAAATTGAGGGTCTGCTTATTGCATATTTGCCCAAATATTGAAAAAAGTGTGAAAAAACACCAGGTACATGTTCCACACTAAATAAACTGCACAAGTATTTAACAGTATTTACATTATTCGGACTATTGTCCTCATCTTTGTCGCCATATTTATTACAACGTTTCGGCCCTTCAGCATCTGTCTATATTTCTGAGATGAGGTATTATGTACACTATTTACATTATTCGGACTATTGTCCTCATCTTTGTCGCCATATTTATTATAACGTTTCGGCCCTTCAGTATCTGTCTATATTTCTGAGATGAGGTATTATGTACATTATTTACATTATTCGGACTATTGTCCTCATCTTTGTCGCCATATTTATTACAACGTTTCGGCCCTTCAGTATCTGTCTATATTTCTGAGATGAGGTATTATGTACATTATTTACATTATTCGGACTATTGTCCTCATCTTTGTCGCCATATTTATTACAACGTTTCGGCCCTTCAGTATCTGTCTATATTTCTGAGATGAGGTATTATGTACATTATTTACATTATTCGGACTATTGTCCTCATCTTTGTCGCCATATTTATTACGTTTCGGCCCTTCAGTATCTGTCTATATTTCTGAGATGAGGTATTATGTACATTATTTACATTATTCGGACTATTGTCTTCATCTTTGTCGCCATATTTATTACGTTTCGGCCGTTGTACAAATATTTAAATAGAAACATTGAAACAGTTCATATTTGTGTGTGTATTTTTTTTTTAATCTATGGTTTTATTTCATAGCATTTAAAAATTTTGCTAAGTGTGCTGTGATATTTTAATTTGCTCCTAGGTGTGCCATTGCTTAAAAAGGTTGAGAAATACTGCCGTAGAGCAACGACTATTAATCAACTCATATGGATCCTCGTTATTTGTCATATTTATTATACGTCATACACAATTACTTTAATTATAACAAACATTTCAAGAATGAAGCCTTAACACAGTGACATAAAAAATACATATGATGTTAACACAACAAATGAAAATGAAACAAATATAGAATTTTAAAAAATTGATCCATATAAATAGCAGAAATATGTGACATCTAAAATGAGATGTCAGTGTATTATATAGGAAGAAAATGAGTAACTACTGACACCGAGGTTTGAGCATGATACTCTGGACTTGAGAATATATGTTTTCTGCCAGGTGTATAAATAGCAGTGTCAGGCTACTGACTGGGGTGATTACTGAGTGGAACTATTCAGTCGAATTATTGTGCATTGATGACTTTGGTTTTGATTTAGAATTTACTGGATATTAAGCTGAACTGTTCTACTAACAAGGTATTCACTGAAATGGTTAATTATCTTTGGTTGACTCTTTCTCCTTTGCAGTTGTAATTAAATACAGTTTTATTTAATATTGAAGTCTTGAGTTATACTTAATTATTAACATCCACTGGATGTCACAAAACAATGTTATTTTCATTTTTGTGTAATTTAGATGACAATTTATCCATCACACACTGTATGTATATTTGATGGAAACAAGAGATTGAATGTAGAGTTGAAAAATGAATTTATAAAAAAAACCTTTGCATACACCTATGACACACACACACACATATATATATATATATATATATATATTGTATTATTTACAATTTGTTGTATTGGGTTAGATTGTTCAATATACTGTGTTTGTGTATATAAGTTATAAAAATTGTTATCATACAAAACAATTTGTCATAAAAAATCACCGAAAGTAATCACAGTAATGAAAACTTGGGAATCCAAAATTTCTGTAACATGAGCTATTGAAAGTTGTGTCTGTTTTAATCGAAAAAGTGTGACACACTGACATTGGCATCTATTATATAGAATAAGATGAGCTATTAAGAGTTGTGTCCCTTTAATTGATAAAGTATGACACACTGACATTGGCATTTATTATATAGAAAAAAATATTTGCTTTCATTATTTAATCATTGTTATCTTTTATATTTCATGTAAGGGGAATTTTTTCTGTGTATTTCCATCTTGCACCAGTTGAACAAAACAGTCAAACTTTTACTTTTAACGTATAATTTTTTTACTATCAGTCTTCAATATATATTACTAGGAAATTGCATTTACAAAATAAGCACTAATATTCAATTTTCATAATTTTTATAGGCATATTTTAATAAATATTTCATCACTGTTACTTATTTTTAGTTCAATTTTTTTTAAATTCCATATATAAACAATGTTGCTGTTGATAATATTTTTTTAGAATTTATTTTGTTTGTATAGAATTTATGCCTTATCAAATTTCAGTCATAAGTTTGAAAACCTACAGCATTCATGATAAGCATTGTTGCCGTCTGCTATTTCACATTGCTACAAATTTGCCAAATAGAGCCAAAAGAAAAAAAAATATAGCATTATCAAAATAAGTAAAAATAATCTTTTAAATAGGTTTTCTTAAAACCATATCAAATTATTTAAACAAGTGAAAAATAGTAAGCTTGCTGAATTAAATATTCTTATTAATATAAACATTAGAAAATTATTCAAATTTTTCTTTCATGGTCAGATTTATGTAGCTATGTCCTGTTGTATAGGAATAACGTGTCATTGCCAACACCGTAGTTTGAACAGAGATCACCAGTGAGCAAGCACTGACAATTCCATTATTAAATAAGTAGATCACGTGATCATAAAGGAATTAGTGTGATATCTAAGTGAGCACTATTCTCTATACTATCTACTATACCATTTCTCTATACTATATATATATATATATATATAGTATATTTCTCTATACTTGTCATTATACAAATTACTATTTGGTGATTATTATTTGAACAAGTATTATTAGTGCGAGTATTATTTGAAGGTGTTACTACTACCAGTATTTGCGGTTCCAAAATCTCGACTACAACGAGCATTATGAATATGATAATGAGCATTCGTTGACCTAATGAAAGTTAGAGCATATGAGCGTCTAACATCACAAAAGTCCAAAGTAGAAAATCCAAGTGGACTTAGTATAATCCCAAACAGAATTTTAGAAAGTAGATATTGTGCTGAGAATTGCTGTTTTTATAAAGAAATTTTAATATTTATCATGCTGTACATGTCTTCATTTGCTGTGCAAAAAGTTTATCCTGCCACTGAAGGTGACTCTGATCCCTGATCTGTAGTCTATTTGAATTTCATAGTTGTGTTGTCATACCCTGCTATGGCAACAAAAAATACTTTTTTAGTGAAATTAACAATAAGGATAATACAAATGAGTGTCCTTGTAAAAAACAAATGTAGTGGAAAGAGAAATAATATTAATAATGCAGAGTGCTAAAGGTTAAAGAGGTAAGTTTGTAGATTGAATATTTGGCAAGTATTTATTTTTTTAAATTAATATTTTCTTCATATTCTTTTATTTATATAGTATTTCTTTTATTTTTCAGGTAAGGATAATATTTCCTTCGTTTTTTTTTTTTTTTTTTTTTTTTGCACACTAAAACCGGATTATATAAAACTGGATCTATTACATCATCAGGCCTAAAATCTTTGGTAAGTAAGATTATTCTTTTATACTCCTTGTCAACTAACAGAAGAAAGCATTCCAGATAGTTCTGGTAAGACTATAAAAAATAATTAATGTCATACAGTTTTGGATTTACAGTCAGATATGTAACTAACAGGATTTAGTATGAAAGCATAACCAACTGAATTTAACATGAAGGGGCATCATAGCCCGCCTCATAGTCATCATTTAAAAAACTGTAGTCGTAAATTCAAAACAATTTTTCTCATGACTAAGGGAAAACTATGGAGGATGCTAAAATGTTTTAGGTTTGACCAGAAAGGGATTATGAAAAAATTCTGAGATTTTAGAAAGTGGAACAAGCAGAGAATGTTTCAGCATCCTGTCATGCAATGAAACTTTGTTTACAAGCCATTTGTTAATGATTTCATAAAGAGCTTCAGTTATAACCTACAGAGCAGAAGGTATTTGCATCGTTTTTGTTTGGGAACATTCATTTGTCAGTTCATTCGTGTAAACATTCATTTATCAGTTCATTTAGGGAACATTCATTTGTCAGTTCATTTGGGGGAACATTCATTTGTCAGTTCATTCGTGTAAACATTCATTTGTCAGTTCATTCGTGTAAACATTCATTTATCAGTTCATTTGGGGGAACATTCATTTGTCAGTTCATTCGGGGAAACATTCATTTGTCAGTTCATTCGGGGGAACATTCATTTGTCAGTTCATTCGGGTAAACATTCATTAGTCAGTTCATTTGGGGAACATTCATTTTTCAGTTCATTTGGGGAACATTCATTTGTCAGTTCATTCGGGTAAACATTCATTTGTCAGTTCATTCAAGGGAACATTCATTTGTCATGTTTTTACTGGAATCTAAATGAAGTTAGTTAAATGGCTCTCAGGTCTTTAGTGTCAAGAGATGACCATTTAAATTATCGTGTCTCAAGCTGTTCATGACAAGCTGTTTATTATTATTATTCTCCAAATCACAGACTTTGTGGGACTTCAATTGAGTTGAGTTCTTCAAATCACAAACTCTGTAGAACTTCAAAACTGCATGTCAGAAAACCACTCACATTAACTCTGATTCTGTTGTGGCCTGTTTAGGGGACAGGAAGAAAGACACGGAAGACAAAGGTAGGTTGATAAAGTATATTAAAGATGTATATAAAACAATAGTGTTACTAATAAGTAGATTAACACTGCGTCTACTACTCCACTCCACACTCTGTTCTCAGTATCCGACTCTTGCAGTTTGTATTTATGAGAGGAGAAAGAGTTTGTTATACTGTAAGAGCATTTACCACAACAGATTCCTTGGCATTTTGGAAGAAATAAAATTGATTTCCTCAATTCACAAAGTTTTGGAGATATTTTAAACTGGATTTAAAACAAACATTTTTAAATTCACAAAGTTTTTGTGATACTTTAAACTCAATATAAATTAAAAACTTCAAATTACTAATATTTTTCAGTTATTTTAAAATTTGAATTTTTAACTTTTCCTCCTCATCCAGACACAAATCACAATGCTGGATGTTTAAGCACCAGATGAAGAACAGATTTTTCATCCCAGGATCATCCTGATTCAAAAAAGTTATAATATGTCTATGTATAGCAAGTATCACCTGGGTTAGAGGGGTTTCAAGCACATGGACGATATTTTTTCTATACAACTTATTTCGAATATCAAAAAAATGGACATTATGGTCAACGACTTATATAGTATGTATGTCATATGCTTTTGAAAAACATCATAAGCAACATGATATTCCTTATGTTGTTCAGACTAGTATCTTCATTCTTCTTATTTTGTTTATATTTCAACATTGCTCTGATGTGGAACTCATCTGATAATTATTTGAGATTGTCTTTGAGAGATGTTTTTGAATCTGAGAAAATGATTGTTTCTGCAAGAACAATTAGAAAACTATATATGATGCTGGAGAATGCATCAGCTAAATGGCCTGTTAAAAACAACAAGCATGATGATATTAGTTCTAATAACTTGTAGAATAAATGCAGAGACAAATACAAAATATTCATGTAGTATCATGTACAAAATTGGTTTCAGCTATAATCTCCTTTTCCAACATCTCCACCATTGTAAAACTACTATCCTTCCACTAAAGAGCAGACAAATCTGTTTTTTAATCTTTTTTATTTTATTTTTTTTTTATCTATATTGTTCACTGCAGAATTCTCTGTTGTGCATATTTATGTCTATACCTACAAAAATATTTTCTGAATCAGCCATATTTGATTTCCCATGTTTCTTAGGTAATATTCATACTTTTTAAAAATTTATGAACATCTGGAAAGATAATTCTATAGAAACTAAAACTCAGCAAATCTATTTTTGCAATGCCTGCTACTCAGTTTTTTTTTTATCATAAACTTAAATTCGCATTCTCAAAAAGAATTGTTGTGTATGTTGGTATATAAGGCAAGAATTGAACCTAACCTCCTCCCAGCAGATCATCTTTCTGTCATCAACGAGCAGACTGGGTCTCGTTCTATGATTTCCTTTGCGATGTCCCCTGGAATGTGGTCCTTAATCTCCCCATTCAAAAATGTACTCCTGAGGTTTCCTCCTGAGTAATAGCTGGGATCAAGGCTTTCATCCCACAAGAAAATATAAAGTTAAATCTCTCTCACCCCCCTTGGTTCTCAGCTGCTTGCTCATTTGCTGTTGCCCATAGGAATAACTTTTTCTATCTTTACCATAGTGACATGTCAGATTGCAACAGATGTCTCTTTGTCCCAGCCCATAATGAGTGCAAGTGTGTCCTCAAAGAAGAAAAGTCACTATTTGCTGAAAGAATGAAACAACATATTGCATCTTGCAAATTTGGTTCCAAAGATTATTTGTGTCTCTGCAAGAGTATACACAACAACAGCAAATCTGCAATACATCCTTTATTCAATCAATTTGAGGTCCTGACTTCCTCAGCTGATAAAGCTGAATGCTTTGCTCAGAAATTCTCATCCAATTCAACGCTAGAACTGAGGCTCTATTGAACAAGTTGCACATAACCCCATCGATGGTATTGGGCATCATCCCTAAATTAGACTCCATAAGGCTAGCAGTGTGGAGGTGATACTAGCTATTGTCCTGAAGAAATGTGCTCCTGTACTGGCTCCTGTCCTCTCTAAACTATATAACTACTGCCTCAATAACTCTTGCTTTCCAGCCAGTTGGAAATCCTCATCTGTTGTACCTGTCTTTAAGAACTCTAGATCCTTCTGACCCATCTACCATCCTATCGGTCTCCTACAACTCTTCAACAAAGTCTTTGAAGCTTTAATCATCACTGAATTGGTTAAGCACCTACATCCCATGATCTGCTCTCTGACAAGCAATATAGTTTCCACTTTGCCCAATCTACCACTGATGTGCTCACAGCCATAATTGAATTTGTTTACCAAGTACTTCACAATAATGGAGAAGCTCAAGCAGTGGCTCTAGATATCTCTAAAGCGATTGATAGGGTTTGGCATGATGGCCTTCTTTGTAAGCTTCAGGGATATGGAATCTCAGGATGATTATTTGACAATACAATCATTCCTGTCAAACCATGTAATGAAGGTCGTCCTAAACAGATTCTCCTCCAGTTCCTTTCTCATGAATACAGGTGCTCCCCAAGGCTCTATACTTGGTCCTAGACTATTTTTGATCTTCATTAACAATCTCCCCAATGTCATCAGTTCCCATGTAGGTATCTATGCAGACGACACTACTATTTACTCCTGCCTCAATAATAAATCTAGTATTGCTGACAAAACTAAGCTGGCCATTGTCTAGAAAAGGACCTCCAAATCTGTGGTTGACTGGGGCAAGAAATGTCTGGTAAACTTTAATACCTAAAAAACAAAACTGCTCTCTTTTACCCACCACAGAGAACCCTCCCTGCCTCCAATTAGAATATCTGATGCTCAGTTCCACATGAGTGCCTCTCCTCACCTGCTTGGTCTCGCACTGTCCACTGACCTGAGATGAAACAAATACATTGAATCAATAGCTTCATCTACCGCAAGGAAATTTGGTTCTATGTGTCACACCAGAAAGTTTTTCTCACCTGAGACCATCCTTCAGATCTATAAATCAACCATTCACCCTTGTATGGAATACTGCCATATATGGTCTGGGTCCCCAGCTGTTCATCTCAAGGTCCTTGACAAAATTCAGAGACAGATATGCAATATGATTGGCCCTGATCTGACATCTCATCTACAGTCACTTTCTCACAGACATGCTCTCGCTTCTCTCTTTTCTACAAATACTTTCGCAGTAACTGCTCCAACAAGCTACTTTCACTAGTTCCCAGACTGCATGAATTTAAATGTGCTACTAGGTTGGCATATGATTCCCACCCCTTTCACTGTTGAAACTGTTAAACGTAGCCATCTCTTCTACTTCAATAGCTTCATGTCTCACACTTCTTGCCTGTGGAAATCCCTTCTTCTTACTTGCTTTCCTGATAGCTATAATGTTCAGTTATTCAAATGCAATGTCAATCGCTGAAGCTTACGAAGAAGGCCGTCATGCCTTAATCTAATTCCCTGTCCTTCTTTTCATCCATTCCTCTACCATGCCTCTTTACTCTTGCTCCCACTTCTCTAAAACCCCTTGTGTGCTAGTGGCATTCCTGCTTTGCTTGGGGTTAAATGCTTAAAAAAAAAAAGGCCTATTTTACTCCAATTGTAAAATACAGATCATAACCTCCTATAGTTTAGAATGTCATCAATGTGTCATCCATAGGAAAGTAGAATGTCACCAATGTATCTTTCATGAAATAGAAAGACTCCCCGAATCCTCAGTCTGAGCTGCAATCCATTGCTCTACTTTGCTTAGGGTGAATTGATTAAAAAAAAACAATCATTATGTATGCTAACATGCTATAATCAGAAGCACTTTGGAAATAAATTTTATTGTGTTAAGTTACAAGTTTTGGTGAAAGGCTAACTGAGATTGCTTTCACTTCCACCAATGACACATCATTTATTACAAGTGCCTTTTTTACTCTGTAACAAAATTAAGTCCTATTCACTTAACTTGCATTTAATATGTTAAGGAGTTTTACAGATAATACTATAGTAAATTGGTAAAGAAATACTTCCAGACTTTACAATATGAATTACACAATTTTCATATTTCTGATTTAACCAGACTTAAATGACCTTGAGTTGCAGACATAAATGTAAGCATACCATTTGATGTAATCATACCATTTGATAAAAAATAGAAGCTTTGAAACTTTGTGAACCAGATACCTAATTTTTTGATTCTCACTGATCACATAAAAAACAAAACAAAATTAAACCTGATAAAATCAGTAGAGAAAAGGTCTCTGGAAGCAGATGCATCACAGGATGATCAAGTTAGAATTTCCTTACTCCCACTGTTTAGCCAGCACATTCCTTTTGAAGGTGGCACCTGTAAATTGCAAAAGTCTCATTTCCTTTCATATATTAACATAAATTATTAAGATCAAGTTAGAATTTCCTTACCCACACTGTTTAGCCAGCACTTTTCTTTTGAAGGTGGCACCTGTAAATTGCAAAATTCTCATTGTCACAGATAATTATCAGTTTATTTTCTGAACACTTTCACATACAAAGATTTCAATGCAAACTATCATCACAAAAAAAGACTTTTATTTGGATGAAACCTAAAGATTACGGAAAAATGATTTTATCCTTATTTGCTTTTACCATAAAGACATTTTTATTTTGGAAATGTAATGAAAGTTTGCCTGTTTTAGTATATCTTACTTAAAATTGACATAAAATTTATTTTATTGTTATATTTTTTATTCTGGGATTTTCTTGTCTGTTAATATTATATTTTGTCTCTTTATTGCTTCAAGACATGGAATAAACAGAATATTAATTACCTTTGCTCCAGCAATAAACAAGTCCTTTGGAATAGATTGTGCATATTATTATAAAATAAACAAAATTTGGCTGCCATGGTCTTTGATTCTTCTTCTTTGTGTCATGTCCCTTCAAAACTTTGGCAATCATGTCTCTCCACAATTTCCTGATCTTTGTAGATCTTAAATTTTTTTTTCTTTTTGTTATCTCTCCTAAACCTTGATCTGCTAACCACTTACTCAAGCTTGCTAGGTAGGTTATGCAGTATTTTTCTCTATCCTTTTTGCCTTCTCTCTGTCTTGTGAGTACCAAATTTTCCAAGTCCTCTTTCTTTATGTGCCATAGAAATTTCAATTATCTCTTTCCGATGTTCATATAAGTGTCCTAATTGCTTCCATTTTATTTAGAACTTCATCATTGCTCACATGTTCAGGCTATGGAATTCTCAGCATCCTTCTGTAGAACCAAATTTTTATTGCTTCAAGTTTCTTTTTCACCTGTGAGGAGATTGTCCATCATGCACTGCCATATAAGATATTAATATTATGTGATAGTTCAGTGCTCTTTTCTTTGTTTCTAACAAAATCTTCCCATTTCTTAATACTTTGCTTAGCTTTTGGAAGGTATTTCTTGCTATCCCAATATGCCTTCAGATACTAGTGTCATAGTGTTAAAACATTTCCCAGATATTTAAATTGTTGTACTTGTTTGGTTTTGTTATCTCCAATTAGTAATTTGCATGTTGGACTGTTCCTTTTGCTGACAACCATGCATTCTGTCTTTTTGCAATTGATGTTTAGTCCTTTCTTCTTGCTTTCCTTCACTACTTTCAGGATTTCTTGTAATTCCCTTTCTGTGTCTGCTGTCAATACTGTGTCTTCTACATACTCTTATCACTATTTACACTATTCGGACTATTGTCCTCATCTTTATTGTCATATTCATGACGTTTCGGCCGTTGTATGCTCTGACCTTCTTCAGGTGATATACATTGGAATTTCAAACTGAATTTTTTATTTAGTCTGCAGGGGTAGATTGTTCCAATTCCATATGCCATTCGTTTTTGGATATCTCAGTTTCAATTAATTCCTTTTAGTAATTCAACATTCTAAGTTTTTGTTCACCTCTGCTGTAGCCAAGTATTGAACCCACAACTATTTAGATCAAGTCACTGGATTACTTCAACCAATTACTTTTATGACATAGTAATTGTTACATTTAATGTATGAGATTTTTCCCCGATAAATTGTTAGGTATGTGTATGGTATAAGAGTAAGGGTTGTTGCCAACACTGTGGTTTGAAACTAGATCACCAGTGAGTAACACAGGTGATTCCATTATTAAGTAGATCACATGATCATAAAGGAAGTGAATAAATAGGAAGTAGCGTGATGACTATACGATTCACTATTCACTCTTCTTGTCTATTCACTATTGCTATACGTTCACTCTCTCTACTCTCGTACTATATGGATTACGATTCTCTTCTAATCATTATACTATTTGGCAATTACTACTTGTTTAAGTAGTAATTACTAGTGCAGATATTGGAAGACGTTACAACCAGTACCAGCGTCTACAAAGTCTTGAATATAACAAGCATTTTGGAAGTGATAATAAACTTTTGTTTGACATAGCAAAAGTGACAAGCAAACATCACAAAATCTGTAAATAACAACTGTAGAGAAAATGAATCCATTTAAAATATTATTTCAGGGCTTGGAATTATTAATTTTGAAATTTCTATTTAATTTAAATAATTTTGTTTATTTTACCATTTTAGCATTTTTCATCTTTCAAAATAGCATCAGGATTAGATTTGATTCAATTTGACAGCCAATTTCTCTGTCAATGTTTTATTTTATAGGAATTATTTCTATCTGACATGATATCGTTCATCTTTGTGTTCTTGAATTTCTACACATCATTTGCTATTATCAGCAAAAATATACAAACACAGCAGGTTTACATATACATATATATAGTCTATTGGGGTAGATCATTATTCAAATATATATTGTCAAATATAACAGACCATGAATATCTATTATGTTGTATCATGAGCCGTTCTAAGATTCATATAGTGGCTTTAGGTTCTTTTGATAACATTTCTTTCTCTCATATGGACATATCCATTGTCATAGAAATGCATTACAAATTTATGACCTGCATCTGCTATTCCACAACCATTATCGTCATATAGGAAACTTCTAAGTAAACATAACAGGATGTTATCTTTGATGGTGAACATCCCTGTTATAATGTCCATATAACTATTCTGATGATGGCTCATGTGAGCCAAAAGCTTAGATTGAGGAACAGCATAATAAAAAGATAACCAAATTTTGGACAGTTTTTGTCTTTATTTTCTCCCAAAACTAAAGCCACTATATGAATGTTAGAATGGCTCATGAGCAAATATAATAGATATTTGTTGTCTGTTATATTTAACAACATATGTTTGAACATTATATATATATATTCACGTATCATGTGACTTTTAAAGACCTAATTTTGAAGCTAAATTTAAGGAAGTCACATCATATACGAGATATAAAATTAGCATATGTACTTCTGGGCCTGCCTATGCCATTGACCAAACTATATATCCATTCACTGTAGTCAAAATAGCTTCAAAATTAGGTCTCTAAATATTGTACGATATGCAAGTATATACGGTGTGTGTGTATGTGTGTGTATATATATATATATATATATATATATATATATATATATATATGCACATATATATATATGTTGGGACTTCAAAAATACACCAAAATAAATAACTAAAAATAAATTGACAAATTTCCCCTACAACTACAATTTCATCAAGACTAAAAATAAACACATAAAAGCAGACTTGGTGTCACCTCATGTTGGCATATTACTAAGTGCGCAACACGGCTTTTCTCAACCACTGGGAATACAACAAAATTATATTAAAGTTTAACTTTCTTTTGGAGCCTATCTCCAGCCTATATAAGAATACACCAAAACCCATCCAGCACATACAGAGAAATGAACACCAGGAAATAAAATACTTGCCCAAACAACCAACTACATTGAAAAAGAAACTTTCTGAATGACTTACTTCTCTCCATATGTATATTTGCATATACACTCTCTCTCACACACACACACACACACACACATATATGAATACTGACAAAAGGAAAACTTTTCTTTACTACCATGTTATGTCCCACTGGTGGACATATATATATATATATATATATATATATAGTGTATTAGGTTGGTGCAAAAATAATTTCGTTTTCTCCCATAGTAACATATGTTAGAAAACGAAATTATTTTCGCACCAACCTAATATTAGGGAAGCAGATCATTATTTAAACATATATTATTAAATATAACAGGCAATGAATGTCTATTATGTCTGATCATGAGCCGTTCAAATGTTTGCTTTATTTTCTGGTGAAAATAAAGACAAAAATTGTCCAACATTTGGACATTTTTTTATTAAGTTGGTCCTGAGCCATCAGCTCTCAAGCCCTCTTCAGAGTAGTTATACAGACATGAAACAAAGATATCCACCGTCAATGCTGATATTTTTTTTATACACACACACACACACACATACATATATATATATATATATATATATATATATATATATACATATTATATATATATATATATATTCACATACTCATACATCTATACATACGTGAACATTTATTTCTCCAGACTCTTTATAAACTCTCTTTAACACTTCTAAAAACACCATTTTTCTCTTTCACTTAATTGTTGTTATTAAATTGTATTCAAATGATGCTTTATTCTTCATTTTGAGCATGCAAAAGATTGTTTTAAATCTTTCTTACTCTTGCCTGAACAAAACATTACCTTCCCTTTTCACCTGAAGGAGATCATTGATAAACACCCTGACAAGGCAAACAACAATTAACAGTCACTCATATAACATGTATATAAACACAAGAGGTACAATTTTGAAATTTTCAGTTTTAACATAAATTTCCACAATTCACTTTAAGGCACTTGATAGCATGATGAAAAAATAAAACAACTTCTATCAGGTTTAAATGTTGAAAAAGATGATATTGGAATATAGAAATATATCATTTTTAATAAGTGATAAGTAAAAGAAAAATAGGCAAATACATAAACTATTATTGGGCAGATAAATAAAAACTCTATTTTTTCTATTTTTAGAAACAAAAATAAAACAGTTTTAAATTTGGATTTATCCAGAATTTCTTAAATATTCAGATTTAATTATCTCTCTCTCTCTCTCTCTCTCTCTCTCTCTCTCTCTCACACACTCTTCCTGATACACATCACTATTTCTAATACAGTTTCTATTTCCTTTTCACTTTATTAAGTATTAGAAATAATAAAATGGCAAATAAGAAAGTGTACCAAATATTATGGGATAGGAGTTGCGAATAATCAAAAGAAAAACAGGCAAATGTATGAAATATTATGGGACAGGGATAGAATAGTAATAAAGTCTTGTGAATAATCAAAAGAAAAACAGGCAAATGTATGAAATATTATGAGATGAGGGTAAAATAGTAATAAAGTGTTGCGAATAATCAAAAGGAAAACAGGCAAATGTATAAAATATTATGGGACAGGGATAGAATAGTAATAAAGTCTTGTGAATAATCAAAAGAAAAACAGGCAAATGTATGAAATATTATGAGATGAGGGTAGAATAGTAATAAAGTGTTGCGAATAATCAAAAGAAAAACAGGCAAATGTATAAAATATTATGGGACAGGGATAGAATAGTAATAAAGTCTTGTGAATAATCAAAAGAAAAACAGGCAAATGTATGAAATATTATGAGATGAGGGTAGAATAGTAATAAAGTGTTGTGAATAATCAAAAGAAAAACAGGCAAATGTATAAAATATTATGGGACAGGGATAGAATAGTAATAGTGTTGAGAATAATCAAAAGAAAAACAGGCAAATGTATGAAATATTATGGAACAGGGATAGAATAGTAATAAAGTGTTGCAAATAATCAAAAGAAAAACAGGCAAATGTATGAAGTATTATGGGACAGGGATAGAATAGTAATAAAGTGTTGCGAATAATCAAAAGAAAAACAGGCAAATGTATGAAATATTATGGAACAGGGATAGAATAGTAATAAAGTGTTGCGAATAATCAAAAGAAAAACAGGCAAATGTATGAAATATTATGAGACAAGCGTAGAATAGTAATAGTGTTGAGAATAATCAAAAGAAAAACAGGCCAATGTATAAACTATG
>OZ010598.1:10578675-10581175 GCA_963932145.1 Acanthosepion lycidas
GTTCTGCCATCCATTTACTCAAACTCATCAAGTATGTCATGCGTTGTCTCTCTGTTTGCCTCTGTCTGTGAGTATCAGATTTTCCAAGCCTTCCTTTCTCATTATATGCCCTAGAAACCTCAACTATCTCTTCCTGATGTTAAGTATCAGTTTCCTTTTTGTTTCCATTTTCTCCAAAACTTTATTGCTAGCCATATATTTGGTCCGCAGTATACTCAGCATCCTTCTGTAGAACCACATTTCTGTTGCTTTAAGTCTCCTCCCCGCCTTTGGGGAGATCGTCCAGCACTCACTCCCATCCAGGACAGATATTACACAGCAGTTTTATATTCTTTTCCTTTCTGCTCAAAAGCCCATATTTATTCATTTTCGCAAAACAAAGTACAATATTTGAAGTGATAGAAAATACACTGGAATGAAAATTTTGGGGTCACCTTGGTAAATTAATTACTTTTTGATAATGTGATTAGTAATATGCTTTTCTTATGATCTTTGAGAGCCAGAAAATATTGCTTTATCTTGTATGGTGGGTAATTGAGCAGATTAAGCATTGGGGTGCTGAAAAAAGGTCATGCAAAAATACAAAGCCACCTGCAAAAAATTCACCTTTGACCTCTTCTGTTAAAAAGTTATTTTCTTTTTTTGTAAAAAGTGATTGTTACAGAAAGTACAAAACATCAACTTATGGAGTTAATTAGTTTTGCTGCCTTTTTGCTCAAATAATTGCCTCGATTTGAAATGTGAGAAGGTCCATATTTTCTCATTTCTAGTAAACTAACATAGTTTTTGCTGTTTAGGTTTCCATCGACTTTTACGATTTTTATTCTCCAATCATTTTTGATGCAATCCCACACCATTACATGTCCAGTAAATTTTATTGATTTGATTGTTGTTTTTTTCTCACACTGGTCTTCTTAAGCATTGTCTTGCATTAGAATGTAACTCTATTTTGTATTCATCACTAAAAATAACTTTTTGTCACTTTCAAACATCCCATGTTAGATGACCACTTCCAAGGTTTTTTCATTAATGTTGGTTTTTACTGCTATAAGAATGTTTTTTTTTTTTCATAATACTGCATTCACTCTTCACTTGTCTAGCTGTTAATTTTGAATTGTCTACTGACACACTTACAATCTTTCTTTTGTCTCACTTCCAGTTTTCTTTACACTTAAAAGACTTTCAGTGGTAGCTAGCATCTTTTGGATCATTTAAGCACTGTTTAGGGATATTCCCAGCTGCTTGGATGTCTCTCATTAAGTCATCCTCCCCTTCAAAGTCACTACCTTTTTGTCTCAGCAGAAATTTTGTCCATGATTTTAATGTAAATAGCAAGCTAATGTTCAACAACAATGACTTGCCAAGGCACCTTACACTCAGGCGAGTAAAATGGAAGAATTTGTTCTTAGAAATTTGCATATTTTCATAAATGCAACACACCATTTTTCAATCCTCAAGGTCCATAGACACTAATGATAAAAGCAAATTGCTAAACAATCTTTACTTTTTAATAAAATAAATGTGTATAATTATTTTATTTAGTAGGCCAAAAACTTTTGTAGTCTGGTGTAATGTCAGATAAAAAATTCATTGAGCACTTAGAAATTACCTTATTCAGATCTTCAGATGGAAAAAATAAGCTTCTGAGAAGGTCTGAATGAGAGGATGCACAGATTTCAAAGGGGAATTTGAACCTTGTTGGGGTGTTATAGTCTCTATGGTCAGGCATTCTTTATATATATATATATATATATATATATATATATATATATATGTATGTATATGTATATATATATATAATTATTTATTTAAAAAATTATAACATAAATATGTTATAAAATCACTACAAAAATAGCCATTTTGTTTCAACACCTCCGGTGTCTTATCAAGTGATGATGTTGAATGTAAAATAAATGTTTTTAAAAGATTCAATTTAATTAACAATCCTTTGCAAGGGGAAAACGTTGTTACAAAAGCTAGAATGACCAATCAAAATACAAGTATAGGAAAATTCAAAAAGCTTGACAACGAAGTCTTGTTATAATAGCTATTCAGATCTTTAAAATACGGGTAATATTAAAAAAACAATTTATTCTAACCAATAATTATTAAATTATATGATAAAATTTGATATTAAAATTAAAAACTGCCAATTTTAAAATCCAAATTTAATCTCTATTAAGTTTAAAACTATAAAATTACTGAGAAGAAAAGAAGAAATACATATGTTATTCAATTTATTTCTTCATTGAAATTACGTTAGAATAGATTCTAATATGTCATCCGGTCCTCTGAAAATATATGTATACATTTTAATCCCAAGTGTGTGAATGGGGTCCTGAACTCACGCGTAGAACAACACAAACACAATCAGATTATAATACATAAGAACCCAGACATATTTATATGTATATATATACACACAAAAAGTGACGAGACAGGAACATCTCCACGGCCATTTATAAAAAAAAAAAAAGGGAAACAAACACATGCATACATA
>OZ010598.1:10583675-10618675 GCA_963932145.1 Acanthosepion lycidas
CAAAAATTTAAATGAAACATCAATCACTGCTTTCTACCTTCTTAAATTCTCTTCTTTTATTGTCGTTTTCCTCACTAAAGTTTTTTCATACTCTTTCACTTCCTGTAACCTCCTGTGTCCTAGTGGCATTTTTACTTTGGTGGGGTAAAAATGATTCAAAAAAGAAAATAATTATATTCTATAGCATACAAGGAATTGCTAAAAAGTCTCCTAAAACCAAGTAGCAGAATTTCTTTGTAATAACTTTTCAGCTTCTTTCATATATATATATATATATATATATATAAAAGGCAGGATGTGTGTGTGTGTAACGAATGCACGGCTGCAATTTTCGACGGATTTGCACCAAAATTTACATACACATGCTCCAAGTTAGGGGAAAGGCCAAGACTGACTTTGCATTTCCCAACTCCCATCGATAGTGGAAATAATTGATTTTTTCATGCTTCTACAGCCATTTTCATGTAGTTTGCGGCCATTTTCTACTGCTCAGAGTGAGAGCCTATAGCTGGCTGCCACAGATAGGCAGGAAGATTCTATTGACCAGTGTGAGAGCCAACAGCTGACTGACATGAATGTTAACTAGCATACTAGCATGCAAAAAAAAATCGATAGTTGCATTCGTCACAAGTGGGAAAAATTTAAATCTGCATGGCACTTTATTCCAATTGGCTCATTCGCTAGCTTAAACTCAATGTTGTTTCTGATTCCATAGAACTGTGTTGGGTGTGAAAAAGTATTTGTTGTTAACATTCTTTTTTCATTCGGTTTTTCCAGTTACGAGTCCTTTTTTTTAAAGCTGATCGTTTTGAGTTCATTTTGTTTAGTTCTTTTTTTGTAACAGATTTAATGTTTAGTATAGAGCTTAGAAAAAATTTGCAGTGTGAGATAGGCAAGAAGTAAGGCATGTAGCAACATCAGCATGGCAAAGGGCACTCCTTTAAAGGCAAGGAAGGGCAAAAATATTTTAAGTCAAGTGATAGCGATTACTGTATGAGTCATACGATTTTTTAATCAAGCACGAGCAATGCCATGCTGCTAGTATATATGAAGAAATATAGTCTTAAGGTGTGCTATATTTATGGGATAAAGTGCTCAATATTAGAGATAGAGCATGTATAAATACAAATGTGAACATAGAAGTCAACACTTAGAGGCAACAGTCTGTTTCATGCTAGACACAATCGTCTGGCCATATATATATATATATATATATATATATATATATATATATATAATAAAAAGGCTTAAACACTAATATTCCATGGTCATAATTTATTCCATTGGAATCGTAAATACGATCCAATTCATCAGACCTACAAATTCAAAAAGAAAACGGAAAAAAACCTACTCCGGAAATAAAAATAGAATTTAGAGAGAGTGTAATTATGAGAGTGTGGGACGAATGTTAGTTTATAAGAGAGGGGTTTAACAGAGAGAGTTTTATTTAAAATTAGGTGTGAGTGGAAGGGGGAAAAAGACTGTTGACGGATGTCTAAAACAGTATAAGGATACACATCGAGGTGACAATACACACACCATGGCCGATCAAATCTTAAAGAAGGAGGGAGAGGTAAGGAAAGAAGTGGTGGGGAAGAAAGATGGGGCGGGTGAAATTAAAATTGCAAGGGACGCTGTGTAATTGAGAAAATTTGACAAAAATAATATCGACTGCAGGTTACAAATCAAATATTATAAACAATAAATATGACGATTATCTAATCTGGCGAGGACCTATATTTTTATGTTCAAAACGCATGCAAAACCACACATACACAATAACTTATACACGTATATACATACACATCGCCGTGTACCTACATACACACTTACATATATCCATGTACACATACACGTAAATCCACATATTCACACATACATACACACATACATATACATATGCACACACACATATACATATATCTGATTCAATATCTCAGATACTAAGCGCTTTCTAATAATTACCGCGCATATGATAAAGAAATAATTACACCTACATATATACACACATACACATACACACACACCTCCATATATATATACATACATACACATACACACACATATATATATATATACATACATATATATATGTATATATATACATACAGACACACACACATACATACATATACATGTACACACACACACATACATCCATATATATACATATATACATAGACACACACACACATGTATATACACACACACACATACATATACACAAACATCTACTCGTATACATACATGTATATACTACACACACACACACACACATATAGTCAATGTTATGCTATTTCAGAGTCATAACTCGTAATGGCAACATTATGTCTCCATTCATTTTTCCACAGGGCCTCAGACTCAATATGGAGGCCAACATCAAATACATGTATTATTATTAATACATTATTATTATTATGGACACTGTTATTTTTTACATATAAAAAATGATAGTGTTCATAACATATATATATATATATATATATATATATATAAAGAAATATAGTCTTAAGGTGTGCTATATTTATGGAATAAAGTGCTCAATATCAGAGATAGAGCGTGTGTAAATATAAAAGTGAACATAGAAGTCAACACTTAGAGGCGACAGTCTGTTTCATGCTATATGTAATCGTCAGGCCACATATGCTGTTATTTTTCTCGGCTATTTATAAATATACAGGTTAGTAGTGCATTGTGGGTATTCTATTATGGCAGTTATTTTACCGGAAGTCATTTGTTTATTTATTTGGGTTAAATTATATTGCTTGTTTTTATTTTCTATTTTTTTGTTTCTTATTTATTAACGTAGTAAAAATTTGTTTATATCACTTATTTAACAGTTTTGTTTTGGTTTGAGAATTTAATTAAAGCTATTTGTTCAATTTTGGGGTTGATTGTTGTAGTTCATTCTAAGTATTATTTTGGCGGGAACAGTTTTTAATTGATTATCTTTATTTGGGATTGGTTTGTTTATTTATTTACTGAGAGTGTGGAAGTTTTGTTCATAATTTTTTTAAATAATTTATTTATTCCAACAGTTTTTCTATGTTATGGCCTGAAATTTCACAGAAATTGTCCAATATGTTTTGAGTCATTTCAGCTTTCATATTGTGAGCCATTGTCTAAAGGTTTATCTGGATGAATAGCTATTCATCTTGTGTTTCTTGGGAGTTTTCAGATATATCAAGTATCAGCTTGGTGTATTGTCTGTTTTTTTCAAATATCATGTTTTCATATGCCAAAATGAAGTGTATATTTATTTTAGTTTTTAAATATACTGAATAGATTCCAGAAATGAATTCAATACTATTAATGCGAGGTTGTTTCTTAAAGGCTATATTTCATAGTATTATTGTATATTTTGAATTTACTGTCACATTTTGTCATTGTGTTGATTTGTCAGTTGCAATTTATTGCAACTATAATCAAATTGATGACAAGTTAATCTACAAGATAATATAATGAACATGTAACCAATGTATGAGTTTTTATTATTAGAAACAGTTTTCAAGTGAGCATGAAAATTCATAAGCGGCATTCGTTTGTTGAAGTTTTGATATGATTTTGTTTTACCTTTTTATTGTAAGTAATTTTAATTTGTTTTCGTTGAGGTGATAATCTCATTTGAAAGGACCTCAGCATGGAGTAACTGTTAGTGAGGCTAACGTCTTAAAAGCACTCAGAAACCTCAGTTTGAGTTCTCTGGCTGCCATCTTTACCCCACTTTTTCTAATAATATAAAATAAGCAGAGATTGAAATAGCAATGACAGTATATGTCTAGAAAAGGCAAACAATTGAAAGAAAAGATGAAAAAGAGAAAAGAGAGCAATATTTGATATATATATATATATATATATATATATATATACATTATTTTTATATATATATTTTTTGTGTATATATATATACATTATTTTTATATATATATTTTGTGTGTGTGTATATATATATATATATATATATATATATATGTATGACAAAAACATGTATACACACATACTTGCACATACATATATATTTTTTTTCTCTGGTGTTATAAAAACAGTGCTCAATGATAGATAACAGAGCTATTAAGTATATTAATGAATATGCATATTATCCTTCATTGATAGCATCACTTGGAGTTTCATGCTGATGCACAATCTTAAGGTACGTTTTTTTATGCGAAAAGGCAAGTAATCCACCTTGATACATAGAGTTTATGTAAATTCAAATATCTATCTATATATATATATATATATATATGAGCGCTGGCCAAATTGACAAGAATATGGCGGAGCAAAATCATCTTTCAAACAAAGTACAGACTGTACAAATCGCTGGTAGTCATCATTCTCCTATATGGATGTGAAACAAGAATGTTGTTGGCAGAAACAGAGAGAAAGGATAAAAACATTTGAGAACAAATGCATAAGAAAACTCCTTGGCATTTTCTATTAGAAACAAAAAACCAATGAGTTTGTGTGGAAAGGGGTTGAAAGTTTTGTGGGACACCATGAACGTCTTCTCGCTACTGTCAAATGGAGAAAAATGGCATGCTTTGGACACATTACAAGGCACGACAGCCTATGCAAGAACACCGTTGAAGGTGGACATAGGGGAGAATGCTAATGCAGAAACTGGTTGGACAATGTCAAATAATGGACAGGTGTCACTGTGCCAGAATTTCTGATGGCTGCTGTTGATAGACTGTTGTGGAAAAGTGTTAGTATGGCTTCTGCATTCGGATCTGCCCTACGATTACAGAATTCAAGGGAATAATAATAATAATGATGATGATAATTTGAGATAAGGATAAGCCGCACCAAAAAGAGTTTGCCTAAGGTTACACATGGGCAAAAAGAGTTCTCAGTGCCATGAAAAATGGCAGAGCTTTAACATATTTTAAATCAAATTCCAGGTGGGCAGTGACTGACCATGATGGCTAGTTCCATGCACGTTCAGGTAATCATGAGGTAATTGGTGATGATTGCTTAAATATCCACCTGGAATTTGACTTAATATACACACACACGCATATATAACACAATATGAAAGTGTACACTGAGGTCAACATCAAATCACAATAGTGTGTTTCATGCTTAAATGCAATCTTCAATGGCCTGAAGATTGTGTTCAAACATGAAACAGATTGTCACCACTTGGGTTGACCGACCTCAGTGTCCAATTTCATATATATATATATATATATATATATATATATATATATATATATATATATATATAAATATGTAATGAAAAACAAACCACTTTAATGTACCATTACGATCATTTATTTCACCTAAATCCTTTTTTAAGGATTCAGGATCATCAGGTAAAACTTCCAACAACGAATTGAGAAAAAAAATGGGATTAGAAATTGGTGGGTAGTGTAATTTTTGTAATTTAATAGAGGGGGTTGAGAGTGGTAGTTAAACAGACAATATAAAGTATAGGGAGGGGTTAATTTTATATCTCTCTTAAGTATGTTTTATATTGGAGTAGGAGGAGTGACAGAAACTTGACCTCTTTAGATGGTTAATAAAACGGAAATGAATTGTAGAAAATGTATACAAGTGAGTCTTATGGTAAAGAGAGAGATAGGGGGAGGGGGAAAGAGAGATGGAGTTGTTATAATTTTGTTTTAACAAAATTATATAAAAGATAGTTTACAATGTTTGATAGAAAATTCGATGTCTGAAAAAAATTTTGTTATTAACTTAAATGTTTAATTTTTTAAGTAAATAGTTTCAGGACTAAATATAACTATTATTGTAATAAACATATTTATCTAGGACATAAAGAAAAATTTAAAATTTTAATAGTTTATTCACCCGACTAATTGTATTTCCACAATATAAAAAAAAAAAAAAAAATAACAATAACATCTATTTTAATATTTAAAATTAATTTATGAATGTAATTTATTTATTATATTGGTAAACTAAATTAAAGATTAGGTTTCATTATTTAATACAATTTGAGGGTAATATTAATTTTCATTTATTCATATTATATGTCTCACAATTGTATTCATGTGAATCCCTACATACATACGATCATTAACAAGTCAAAAAAAAAACAAAAAAAACATAGAAACACTTGAGATAATTTACACAAAAATTCATTTATCCTCGTACATAAACTATATATACATTTTACAATCTTTATCTATATTTCAAAATATATATAGATTTCACAGTTAAAATTAAATAAATGAGGTAGAATTAGCTGGTTTGCTTTTCCAAGAGGTCACCAGAAGGCAGCCATGTTAGCAGGTAAGTCAACCTTCTATTAATAATTCCAACCATTAACTAAGTTACCTCCCTTACATTAAAATTATGAAATTAACATTGTTTACAAGCATATTTTATTGAAAATAAGTAAACACAACATGTCTACATTGTTTAATCAGACATGTTTAAAAGAATGAATATATACAATTTCATATGCACACACACACACACACACACACACACACACACACACACACACACACACACATGTGTGTGTGTGTGTGCATATGAAATTGTTTTTAAGAGAAAGATTTTATAAATTTCAACTGGCAGAAGTACAGTATGAATCCAAAATATTTCCTTATAAGGAAACAGCTAATATTACCATTACCAATGGATGTGATAACATTCTTTTTCACATTAATGTCTTTGAGAATACAATGAGTCTATTTTCTCCTCAAGCTAGTCCTTTGCCAAAATGTTTCTCTGCTAAAAGTTGACAAAGATGACAATCATTTGAATGAATAGAAGGGCAAATCCTTTTCCAATAACAACTTGATACATCTCCAATCAGTTGCAGCAGGAAGCTGCTACACTCATAGTCAACCTCAACAAAGTTCAATCAGTCAAGTTTCTGTTGGCATCTTTGCTTTCATGCACAGCAAATACATGCAAGAATCTCATGTTATTTATTATTGCCTTTAAAAAGAGAAGAAACTGAATGCTCCACCCACAATATGTCTAGCATATTCTTAGAAAAACAGGTTCCAATTTCCCATCTTGATATCTCCACAGAGATAGCATATTGTAAGAGGCCTCAGACTTTACCATTTTTATCCTCTTGCTTCTGGTACCAATATAAAACTGGTTGCATGCAACATCCTTAATGCCAGGTTGTCTTTTTCCACGAGAAAGCTGCCTGGCCTCTATTCTTATCAATATATGTGTTTGTATATATATATATATATATATATATATATATATATGTGTGTGTGTATATATATATATATGTGTGTGTGTGTATATATATATATATATGTGTGTGTGTGTATATATATATATATGTGTGTGTGTGTATATATATATATATGTGTGTGTGTGTATATATATATATATATGTGTGTGTGTGTGTATATATATATGTGTGTGTGTGTGTGTATATATGTGTGTGCATGTGTATATATATATATATATATGCAATGTGTGTATATATAATGTCTGTGTGTATATATATATATATATATATATATATATATATATGCATATTGCGCATATATGCATTCATGTGTATATGTATTTATGTGTGTGTATACATATTAGGTTGGTGCAAAAATAATGACGTAATAATGTTGTTTTTTGACGTTAAAAAATACGTCAAAAAACGACATTATTACGTCATTATTTTTGCACCAACCTAATGTATATATAGAGTAAAAGGCATACCTTCATATTTAACCTTGTGCCTTTGATGTCTATAATGCTTTCAACATTCTTTTCTCCTGTAGTGACATGATTCTGGCAAGTTACCTTTTTTAAGAGTAAATAAACATATATATATATATATATATATATATATATATATATATATATATATATATATATATATATATATATATATAATTGCCATACAGTGTATATATGTATGTATATCATTGCCATTCAAATCTTTTGACAACATTGGAATAAAAGCAGTGGTTTGTCATCGACAACATTGATTCCTCAGTGAACAGCAAGACAGAAAGCAGGAACTTTTTTTCAGTAATTCATAAAAGCATGTATTATCATTCTAGTCATAATTTATTAACTCTGTCTAATAATGGTTTCTGGAGTTATATACATATTTCCTGCATTATAGAACACAAATAGTCAAATATAAATAAGAGGATGACATGTTTTGCATCAAACCTATGAGCCTCTCCACCGCAAAGCACACTAATAGATTGGAAGTGAAATTTAGGATTTCTTGGTTTTCTTTGAATTGATTTTGATAAAAAATTTTCCCAGTTGGCTTCCACAATATGGCAACATCATTTTTAGGTTTAAATTATTTTATGTAACATCCTTCATTTTTTTATAACCCAACTGGAATTGGAACACAGCTCTCTAATTTCTCAGTCTGAACTATTATTCACACTATTTACATTATTTTAATTATTGTCCTCATTTTTGTCACCATATTTATTACGTTTCGGCCGTTGTACGCTCCGGCCTTCTTCAGGTGGTTGGAATGTTGAGCTGAACCCTTTATTTCGCTTACTGGGGTAGACTGTTCTATTTCCATGTTCCATTTTTAATGGATGTCAATTATCTCCTGTTAATTCCCCACTCCAAGTTTTCCATGCATTTAGGACACACAGCACAGTGGAAAAAGGCATTGGTTTGATCCAGTAACAAGACTCAAAGAGTGTGAGTTCAATACCCAGTTAAGGCAGATGAGAACTTGGAGAGGGGAATTAACAGGCGATAACTGATAACTGACTTCCATTAAATATGGAATGTGGAACACTACTTTCCTATGGACGAAATGATCATCTGCATGAGGTAAATTGTTTGAATCTCATTAATTGTAATTCACTTATTTGCTCTATAATAAAAATTATATTAAGCTTTTTTTGTGGATCAGTTTTAATATTTTATATTAATAGGATCTACTTGGATTATTTACCCATGGATTTTTTACATATATATATATATATATAATGTCTCTGTGTATGTTTGCGAATATATATATATATATATATATCTATATATAGATATATATATATATAAAATATGCAATAAAAAACTTTGATGACTAATATTTAGATCTTACCAATGTCTTTTTTTTTTATTCTTTTGTTATATTTTTAGCAAACAATACTTTTCTTATAGTTGCTTCTATTTTAACTATTGTCAATTCCCCATGAATTCCTATTTTTACCCCTGAACTTTATTTCTCTCTTGATTCATAGAAGAGAAATCATTGGTTCCTCCTTTTTTTTCTAGTCTTTGGGAATTCCCACTGAACTGTTCATTCTCAGTTTACAATCCCATAAAAGCAGCTATGATGCCCTCCCACAACCCTATCCCTGAACTTATTAGCATAAAAAAAAACAAACATATATTTCTGCTCAATGAAAAGCAATCATGGCACTTGAGAAGCAGATAATGCCAAAACTCACAAACTGAATACAAATTACATCAACCAAATATAAAGTCTGTCGAAAATCATATTATGTATTCTTTCTTTTAATTATAATCTATTCTCATGAGCATTCAAATTCCCTCAGACTTTGAGATTAGATCTTGTCATTATTCCATGATCACTTAGTTCTCTAGCCTTTTCCATACTGTCATCTAAGATTCTCTTTTTTCTGTGTGCCATGTCCCTTCAAGATGTGGGCGATCATGACTCCCCACAATTTCCTCTTAATAAATTGTTGTTTTTACTATCTCTCTTCATCCATTTCAGACAACCATTTACACAAGCATTTTAGGCAGGTTGTTCCATTACCACTGTACAGAAATTGTATTGTTTTACTTCATTTTTGTTTGTCCCTTTTTTAGTTTAGATACTTTTTAGATTGGTCACCGTTTTGACCACTTCTGGTTAGACCTTAGTATATCTGTTGCAGCATACGATAATGGGTATGCCCCCATCCCCATAAATACAGTAGTAAATACTGTACATGGTCTAGAGTTAAAGATTAATTGTGGAATTCACTTGATTACTTATTCTACATGCTGCTGGTGAATCTTATATGTGTTGTTCTTGTCCTAAGTATTATCGTTTGATTATTCTATTCAGTAACCTTCCCTAGGTTACAACAATATCACAGCCAACCCCTCACAATAAAAACATGACTCCAAGTACATAGTCAGCACCTTTATCCTCCTGATATCTCCCACCAAAGTTATATATCACTGGTTTGTAATTTTTAATAACTTTTCTCTTTACATTCGTCTATTTTATTTTCATGTTATTTGAACATTTGTTTAAAGTAGCCATATTTGTATCTCTGTGTCTAGAACCCTTTCAACATATGACCACTGTCCACATACATTGTGTGGAGTTAACTCCACTTACTTTCCTGAAACTGCTACTAGGAGATGCTCTCTGGACTATAAATAGTCAGCTATATTTTCTCTCACTCTTTACTTTTCTGCTTACATGCCAACATGTATGTCTCTCATGGGAAACAGGAATATGCTAATGCATGCACACATGCACATATAAACACTTTCACTTGCTTCACATCCTTTGAACTTAAAATGTTTTCACATTCTTTTTTACACGCATAATTTGTTACTTGTATACCTTTCTTGTTAATACATTATTATTTATTTATACATATATTGGTTCTTGTTTCTTGGTATTTTATAATGGCAGATGCACATGCAAGTCCTCCATTCTTTGTTGTGGGTATTCGAGGACAGATGTTTTTCCCAACTCAAACACACAACGTACACTATGGCCCTCAACAACTGTTACAAAATGTAACGTTCTTCTAACTTACTTTTCCAGGAACTTACTTCTCATAGCAAACTTTATGCATATTCATATAAATGAAGAATTCGCTACGTACTTTTTATTAGTCAAATGGCTAATTTTGTTATGTCTTGTTACACTTGTTTGTTTGTATTTTCAGACAAACTAGTCTTATTCATATATATATATATATATATATATATATATATATATATATATATATACCCTTTTCCAATTTTGCCTTTTTGATTCTTAATAAACCTGTTGATGTATGGGATGTCGTTGTCTTCAGAGTTTTAATCACCTTAAGGCATTTACCTGGCTGTGTTTGAGATTACACATGCATACGACACAGAAACCTACTCTCAGGGGCAGAACATATGTCATTCATTGCTTTTGTCTGTCTCTATTGCTTTCAGTCTGTCCTATGAGTGTCAAATTCTCTAAACCCCTTTTCCTTATTATCCACCCAGAAATTTCCACTATCTCTTTCTAATGCTATGTATAAGTTTCCATTTTCTGTAGAACTTTCTCCTTCACATGGAATTTTCAGAATCCTTCTATAGAATCACATTTCACTTGCCTCTTAGTCTCTTCTTCCCCTCTGATGATATTGTCCAGCATCCACTGCCATACAGGAAGACTGATGTTACATAACAGTTCAACACTCTCCACCAGTCAGCATCTCCAGCCACACTATGTTTATTTTATAAACATAATAGCAGTATCAGCTTTAAATAAAACTTATTAGCAGCAGTTTTTGAATATAAAATCATGTGAACCCTAAAATAACTCTCTCTCTTCCGGGTTTTCCTCTTTTGAACTGGTGACATGAACTTTGCATGCTGGAGCTAAAAGTGCTGTGAACACTTCACACTAAAACACAATAACAAAGCAAGTTCCACTCAAATATATTCATGAAAATTTCTATTGTGTAAGCAATTTACTTTTAACAAAAGAAACTCTTGTTTTAATTTTTCTTTTACTAATTTGTCTAATAAATGTTACTTTGCATTGCAAATCAATTGGTCTGTTATTTTGTGCATGAACTCTTTACAGCACCTTTATTTCATGTACTATAAAATGTTTCCATAAGAAACCTTACATATTTAATTATTGAAGTCGCTAATCACTAAAATTATGATCTGTAGAGATTTGAGGGTAGAGTTGGTTAGAACATCCATCACACTGATCCAGTAGGCTCATAAGAAACTTGCATTATAACATAATGATAAATGCATGTTCACTCACTTTCAAGTTTCAATATTAACCCTTCCAAATTTGGTGTTACTGTGATTTTTCTAACTACAGCAGTTTGGTCAGATCTCATACAGAGGTAACGTCGCGTAGTAGGTATGGTAAGTTGGGTGTTGTATTATTTCCCCCATTGTTATTACATGTTGACTGTAATGGGGGTTGATGCTAATGACAGAAATTAAAATGCATAAAACGTACAGCAATAACAATTTGAGACACATGTTGACATGAATAGCAAGAATTTGTATTTTCTTTTTGTGATGTAAATTACAGAATATTGGTATGGCGTGTGTAAAAATGTTCTCAGTGTCTCTTTTGTTTAATAGTCAGTGCTTACTTGGTTTGGGTCTGAGAATTTTGTTTGTGAGTAAATCGTCTGTTTTTGATCTTCCCAGAGTACTGGCAGACGTGTTTCTGTACTGTTACTTGTCTACCCTCCACATGATGGAAAGGTCATTTTCATAATGATGAGTGTTAGGAGGATGAAATATCCTTCTTTCCTATCATCACTGATGACAAGGTTATTTTTAGAATGATGAAATATCCTTCTTTTCTATCATCACTGATGACAATGTTATTTTTAGAATGATGAAATATCATTCTGGAGCATAACACAGTAAACCTTTGCTAGTTCACTGGAAGAGTGTGCGAGAAAATGGGGAAAAAAAAACAACTTCTTGCAACACAAAAAACAAACGCGAAGGCGTTTGTTTTTTGTGTCGCAAGAAAAATGAACACCTTCACAAAAACGAATGCCTTCTTGCGACACAAAAACAAACGCCTACTTGCGACACAACACTTTACGACAGGAAACGAGCAAAATGGCACCCAAGACTGCTGCCAATGGACGACCGACCACAACGGCTTTTGTCACCCAAGAAAAGACAACAAACGACTCGTGTGTCTTCTTGTAGTCCTCGGTCGAGTCCATTATGGTACTCCAAGGTGTGCCCGGCGACAACACACACACGCAGTTCGAGGACATTTCCGCGCATGCTTGTTACAAAGAGTGACTTGCTTATTTCAGGGAACTATGGTGTAAACCATGTAACCAAAGTTAGTCTTCAATCTTCTTCAGCTTTCTGCAATTAGAAATTCTTAAGTTGAAAATCTTCCCTTGTTGGGTCCTGTAAATGGTAAGTTTATTTTACAAGGGAGGTCAAGGAAGTGGATTGGGGGTTTCCTTGTTTCAACTGCTCAAGGGCCAAAATTAAATAGTTTATATTGAAGATCCCTTAAGGTGGTTAGAGCCGCAGATAACTTATTAGGGATCTGCATATCCTAATGAATCACATTCCATATTCTTCCAAATTTGGCTTAGACAATTCCCTGTTAAGTCTCAGCATAGCTATTAAGTAATTTCATTGGTTTTGTTCCAAATCACTTATAGCAAGCCCAACCTTATTACTATATCAGCTAATCCCCTTCCTGGGATTGTCAGCACTGTCCATATTAAATAACACCTTCATAATAGCCTTCCATCAATTTTTTTCATTAAATACTTCATTATTTGATGTGTAAAAAATTAATTATTGACAAACAGTAATTAAGTATACATCTATATAATAAATGCCAGTGTCAATGTTTCACACTTTTTCAATTAAAGGGGCACAACTCTCAATAGTTCATTTTCTTCTTAAATATAATAAATGTCAATGTGTCACAATTTTTTCAATTAAAGGGACACAACTCTCTAACTTTCAATAGCTCATGATAGACAAATTTTTGATTCCTAAGTTTTCATTACTGTGATTGTTTTCAGTGATTTTTATTTTTTTTTACGTGATTTTTTGCAACAATTTTTTTTGTATGATAACAATTTTTATAACTTGGAAATAAACTTAAAGATAATCAAAATGCAAAATCCAGTGAAAGTCACCCATGAAATAAAAATAATTATTTGTATGGAAAGTAAGGATCTATGCACATCAAATTGTCTTTTAATTAAGTGGTGGCAGAAAAATTATCATTGAACTTTTAAAAAGTAAGTTTAAATATTAATGCAATACTTAAATGCAGTGATTAATTTTGAGTTCTTCTGTAGTTTATTGTTGCCTATCACATATGATAGCAGTATGTCTCGCAAAAAGAAATCTCTGCCAACAGACAACCAGATTTCAATCAAAAAAGCAAAGGCTGCAGCAAGGAACATCCGGTGCAAATGAAAACCCAGATCAAACAGCAGCCAGGAGAGCTTCCAGTGCTGAGAATATGCAAAGACTTAGGGACTCAAAAACTCCTGAACAAATGAAAGATCCAATCAAGAGCTCTCCACAGGAGCTAGCTTAAATGCTGCTTGATGGGTAGGCTTTTAAGCTAGTTCACAATAAAGCCTCTGTTTGGCATTATCAAGCTTCATTTTGAACAGGGCACTTCTACAAAGACTGTTTTTCTTTCTTAATCAATGTTCCCATTTGGTTCAAATTCACTTTTCAACTGTAATGTAGTTTGTGCTCTTTATAAGAAACCTTTTGTCTACTGTAGTTTTTTCTTTGAAGAAAACAAATCCCAAACTCCTTCATCGTTCCAATGCATCTTTGGATTTCAGTATAACATTGTGTTATCCATTGTCTGTGATAACATTTTCCAGTTTAAATTTCTGTAATTACTTTATTTTAAAATCTTCAATCTATAGCTTAGATGTCTTTGTTATTTAATAACCATCTATTCTATCTTCATAAATGTCATGGTTTGAAAGACAGTCAATGAAAAATGTAAGAAATGCCAATATAAGAACATTGCAAGTAACTGTGACAATATCTTAGTAAAACACCAGAATGAATACTATGTAGAAATTCTTTATAGAATATTTTTCATAGGAACTGTTGCAACTTGAAAATAACACTGATATTATACAAATCTTATGTAAAACAGTCAATTCCTGTCTTTATAATATGGTATATTCCTCAGCACAAATTTTGAATAGGAGACTCACAAAGAGATAGCTACTATGAGAGAAATGATGGACAGAAAAGAAATTGCCAAAATTTCTTGGATGCCAACTGATGCATAAATTTCAAACTTTTTGACAAAGAAAGGAGTGTCAACATTCAAGATTCTTTGGTTCATATCAGAGCCTAAGGAATCGTCTGTGTAATTCATCTACCAATTCTAATCTCAGTAGGAATAACTTCAAAATACTTTCCCCTCCTCTATTTATAGACAGAAGCACACAAATACATGATGGGAGTTATTTATAGCAAATAAAATAGGCCAGTTCTCGGTTTCATCTGACTCAGTCCCAGTCTGTCTTGAAGCCAGAAAGCGACATTTGCTTGTCCGAACATGCTTTTGTGTGTCAACTCCAATTCTTAGTTTGTGAACTTTTTGCCATATTATTGTTGCTTTGCCTTATTACTGTTAATTTGCCTTGCATATATTGTTTGCTTGCTTTCTATTATTTTTGGCCCTGTTTTTTTTTTTTCTTGTTATTGCTTATTGAAAACTTTGTCAATTCTGTTTGTTTCTGTTACTTATTTTGTATTTGACCATGGCTACACACTCCAGAACATTCTCTGAATTTTCTTTTGGAGATTTATAATATATATATATATATATATATAGCATTGTTCTATGACATGTGATCAGTAATAACTACTCACTGCATCTTAGTTTACTATAAACTTTATATCTCTTCTACTTAACATATGCAAATAGGTACAATCCTAATTACCAATCAACACCATATATATATATATATATATATATATATATATATATAAATGTTGGAGGCCCAGTAGTATAATAGACAATTGTTTGAATTGAGTAATTGGAGAGTCAAATTTGAATTCCAGTTGAATTCATTACATTGTTACATTAACTTATGTGCTGATGCCCTTTGAGAAAAATATGAATTCATCTCTTCTCTTCCCAGCTATGGGTAAAATAGCAGGATACACTGGATCCTGTAGCCTTGGGTGGTAACCAGTCTAAGAGAAGGAAAACTCTGAATTCAAAACCTGAGGAGGGTTGTTGGAGCACACTAGGCACCAGTTCTCTGTATTCACCTCCCCTAAAAAGAGTGGTTATTTCTGCACAAGCCTTCACCACTATAATCGCATCACATGTGCAAGTTGTCTGACTGTTTGGGACTAAAAATGCATGTGTTGAAAATAATGGTAGATATCAGTACATACATACATACATACATACACATATATATATATATATATATATATATATATATATGATACCACATTAGACATACCAATTCATTCACTAGCTCAGTCACTATGATTACTTTCAAAATCTACCACAACTCTAGCTGTAGAAGTCATAACATAATTTACCTATTAGAATGCACACTATGTCAGAAACAATATGTGGGAAAATCTGAATGGCCCTTTCACTACAGAATTAATAATTATCATAATTGGATCAAGTCAGCACCCCACAAAAGATTATTATCTGTAGAACAACATTTCTGCCTAGAAAAACATGATTTTAAAAGCCATGCAAAATTCACTATCATTGAATAAATAGATATAGACAGAAAAGATGACCTTATAAAAACACTAGAGGAACATAAAGACAAATGGATTTTGAACCTCAAATCACTTCTTCCAGATGGGCTTAACAACAAATTTAACAACATAGATAGAATTAATATATAACCTCATAAATCAAACCCTACCTACATTTCTCACCCATACAAGACAGACATGCTTGCAGAGGTATTGAGGTCTCACACTTACACACACACTCATTGCACACACTCCCAAAGAACTAAACGATAACATACACTTAACACACACATCCTGTTTCCAGCAACCAATGAAACTGTTAAAATGACCAAGGAAGGAATTCTTTAAGTCTCCTGTTCTCTATCTTAAAACCAGCTTGAAAGAGGCCATTTGACCAACACAAGGACTGACACAAATTAACGATAAAAAACAAATGAAAACTACAGATAAACTTCACTTTCTTCAAAGACAGTCATTTACTCCTATAGTTCACTGTTACTAACAAGCAGGGATTTTCTCCTGATGATGGCCGTGCTGAACCTACTCGAAATAATAAAACAAAAAAAATATCAATATACAACCCAGTATGTCTGAAAATTTTAATTTTTTATTATTTTTTATTGTTCAAAACATATATATATATATAGAGAGAGAGAGAGTGAGAGACATGTTTCACTGAATAATTTAGACAAGTTTTGTCAACTTATTTTCAACTGGATCCTTTCATTTTCACAAATAAACTTTTTGGTGTTATTATTAAAAGAAGTGAGAAAATAACCATGTTGATATATGTTATTTTATTCTGAGTACTTTTGACAGCACTATCTCATCCTCAGGGTGTTGTTTATTTCACAACAAATATTGTAGTGTTCATCATTTTCAAATACTAAATTGCTGTGTCCATCTGAAAGTTAAATATATATATATATATATATATATATATATATATATATATAGGAAAATGATAATTAAATTTTTATATATCATGAACAATTTTAGGGAAATTAATGAAAATGAAAACTTTTCCCATTTTACCATTGAATTATCTAAAAAATATATATAAATACTGCACAACAAAAAGATGAAAATGGGAAGAACTGTTAATCTTCATGTGTTTCTCTCCTTGGGCACTTTCTCAGGTAGGATGTGACAATCTTACCCAGAAGTGTTGAGCAGCCATCTTTTACTGGGAACCCAATAAAATAAATTCTTTTCTTTCCATCATTTTTCTGAGTTCCTTAATTTAAATTTTCAGAAAAGATATTAATATGATTAATCCAGGAAGTAATGATAGCGCATCCTAGCCAGGCAACCCAAAAAAAACAGTCACTGAAGTCGTTAGTCTTGAACAGATGAAGTAATTTCTTCTTTTGCTCACAGGCATTTTCTAATTACATCACAAATTATAACCTTTCATCTTCTATGCGATCAAAAAAGTTTCTGGATGTTTTGACCAAACTGAGAATTCCTTTTCTAGTATTGTTGCTTTGAGCCTGTTTTTGTACCAACACACAATCAACAAAATAGTCTGTTGGATAGCAGAGTAAACTTTTCATGATCATAATCACACCACAGACACATCACTACCAAAATGTCTCCTCCAAGCCAAGGCCTCTTCAATTCAACATGTATTGATTACAGACTTAGAGCCAAGAAATAGACAAACCTAAGCCACAAAATGGAATAACATAATGGAAGCACTCAGACTTTGATCTTCAAAAGGAACCCTCATCACCTTGCTGACATTTTTTATATGATTTGGGCAGATTTCCTCACCGGCAGTTCTTTTCCCTGAAGGGAGACATCACAACATCCTGTTTTTATCTTCTTTTTTTTTATTCTCCCCCTCAACTCTTACGTTTTAGATAACTTTACTACTTGGCTGTTTAATTTTTTTCAGAGATATTGAGTTTTTTAAGCCAGTATCATTCTCTGATTTATTATACGAAAGTGAACATTATCTTTTCAGTACTTCTGTTATCTCTTCTGAACAATGTAAAAAGGAACAAAGATTACTTGCTTGGTTTTATTTCTGTAAAGCCAGAACTGATACTTATCAATCTATATTTTATTTTATTTTTTTTGTATATATAAATACTGACATAAGAACAGACTGTAATTGATTTCAATAAATATAAATTAAATTCATAAATTTTGACATGTAATTTCAAATTTAGTATTGGAGATAAGGAAATTGAGCACAGGACAGGTTGCATTAGTTACATCGAACACTGTAAAATGTTTCTTTTTCTTTTTTTTGTGACATATATTTGTTTGTTTATATAGTGGCATATCAACTCCTCATGGGTCATTTAATGCCAAAATTTAATTTTCTTAGGAGCATTAGTAATTTTCTTTACAAAAATGTATTGCTGGTAATTTTTTACTATAAAAATGTATTTTCATACTTTCACAGTGTTTTGATCCCAGTTTCAGGTTTTACTATTTGTCCATAGCCATGGACCTTAAAAGGTGGTACCACTCTAGGTCAGCATGGATGTGGTAACAAGAACAATTAAGAAGTGGTTCTACCTGTTTCAAAATCTCCTGATCAAAGGCCTTGCTGTGAGATGTAGTTTATCATCATACCAATTGTGAAATGTATCTTCAGAACATGGTTAATCATGGCCCTTCATAACCTTTGTGGCTCTCAATAAATTTTGTCTTTTCACCATCCCTCCTATTCTCTGTTTTTCCATCCATCGACAAAAACTTGTTGGGGTTTCTTCTGTCCATATGGCTTCTAATATATCCTCTGAGTATCAAATTCTCTAAGTCTTCTTTTCTCATTATCTCCTAGAAATTTCAGTTGTCCCTTTCTGATTTTAAATAGGTATCCATTTTTTTGCCTTTTCATTGAAACTTCCTCATTATTCATATATTCTCAGCATCCTTCCAGAGAACCTCATTTCTGTTGCCTGAACCTGTGCAGAGATTGTCCAGCATTCATTGCCAAAAAGAGAATTGATATTTTAGCAAATTTTTACTTTTTCTTAATAATTTGTATAGATTTTTTACATTATTCGGACTATTGTCCTCATCTTTGTCGCCATATTTATTACGTTTCAGCCTTTCAGTATCTACCTATATTTCTGAGATGAGGTATTATGTACACTATTTACATTATTTGGACTATTGTCATCTTTGTTGCCATAATTATTACGTTTCAGCCATTGTATCCTCTGGCCTTCTTCAACTCATTTCCTACAGACAAAACATCCCAAGACTCTCATTACTCTGTTGTTGTTTCCATGGAAAATTTTCTGACAAGCAACATTTTTTCGTTCCACCATTTTAGACCTTTACAGCTGTGACCTGCCATACCATGTACACAGGGTCAAATTGTCCTCATTTTCTTCATATTCCATTAGTTAAAAGAAAGTTCTACTCAGACTGCCTCTTCTCAAGAACTGTTACTTTATGGAAAATACTCCTGACAAGATGCTCCCATGATTACTACAATCTTAATCTCTTAAAGTCTAGGGTTAATCATTATCTATCCTACATATCCTCATAATCTGCATCCTCTTATGTCCATACAACAACCTCAGTCATAACCCCTACTTTGAGTGGCTCTTGGGTCTTTTATTGGGTGAAAATATAGAAAATAAAAACGTAAATTTTGTATGCATGTGTATATCATTTTTTTTTATTACTTAAACACTATTTTTAGTGGATACACATTTGAGTAGATGCTATGTTTCTTTCTTAAACAGTATATTTATTTTCAGAGTCTATCTATATTTCTGAGATGAGGTATTATGTACATTATTTACATTATTCAGATTATTGTCCTCATCTTTGTCGCAATACTTATTAAAACGTTTCGGCCTTTGTACGCTCCGAATGTCAAATTTAACCATTTATTTCACTCACTGGGGTAGACTGTTCTAGTTCCATGTGCCATGTTTGATTGATGTCAGTTATCAGTTATCTCCTGTTAATTTCCCTCTGAAAGTTCTCCACTGCCTTAACCGGGTATTGAACTCACACTCTTTGGGTCCTGTCACTGGATCTAACTAACACCTTTATCCACTGTGCCATGTGTCCTTGAGGAAATATAGACAGATTTTTGAAAGGAATTTTTCATTATTCCATTGCACTTTGCAAAGTATTAACTTGAGAACTCATGTCATGACCTTAAAAAGCCTTGTCAGATCCAGACTCTAATATAGATGTTATGCACTGTGTCCAATTCATTCAGAAATATCAAAACTTTTATGTGTATACAACTATTTTCTCAGATTAATGATTGAAAATGTTTTGTATCCTTAAAGAAGCTTACAAACAGACAAAGGTGATACTCAAGTGAAACAAACAGCAACACAGGCATAGATAAAAGAAAGAGATGTTTATTGTAAAAGAGAATACACTACTGAAAGACAGGAATCAGTTAACAGGCTAGTAATTCCCAAAACAAGTTCGCCAGGTATATCCTGTGCACACTATATATAACTACTGATATAGTCAGCCCACAATAGGCGATAGGGAGAGTGGGACATTTCATTACAACAGAAAGCATCTTCTCAGCAGTCTGTTCCTCAAAACAGCAATTCTTGGGAAGTAGCTGTCTGAATGTAAATTACTTCTTGTGAATAGAATAGATGATTTGCCTGTGTCTACATGGCAGGGTGGGTCTTAGCTGTGAAGGTCTAAAATTATGCAACTGAGGAATATAGCTCATCTGAACATTTTCCATGGAAAATAATAATGATAATAATAATAATAATAATAATGATAATAATAATAGAGTAGAAAGAAGCTTGTGGCACTTCATCTGTGGGAAAGGGGTTGTAGGGTGTAAAATAATTCATTACCCACAATTCTGCATAGATGCTTTTGACAAGGCTTGAAAGTGAGGATTGAGCAGCTCCTGTCCAGATATTGTTAACAAAACTTCATTTTCTCAGATTAATGATTAAAAATGGTTTCAAGCAAATGATTGTTCTCAGTCTTAAAGATGACAATTCTTTGTGATCCAACTTTTCTACAAATATTTTCATGGCAAATTCTCTGATGAGCTACTTTCACTGGTACCCCAAATGCATGAATTTAAGCTTGCTACTAGATTAGCATCTTGGTCCCACCTGTCAAAAAAGTTAAATGTAACTGCCTCTTCTATTCCAACAGCTTCTTCTCTGACACTTCCCAACAGTGGAACTCCTTTGAACTTACTTGCTTCTCTTACAATCTTCAAATATTGAAATGTAATGTCAATCAACATATTCTGATGCCTTGATCAGGATCCCCATCCTTCTCTGTATGCTTTCCTCAAATACCCCTCTTTACTCTTGCTCTCACTCTCTGTAACCCTTTGTGTGCTAGTAATTTCCAATCCTGACTAAGACAAGGATCCGTCTTGGTACCTATGTTATTCTCTTTGTATCTGGCTTCCCTGATGGTTATAATCTTCAAATACTCCAATGTAATGTCAATCGCCATCTTCTGATGCCTTGATCCTGACCCCCATACTTCTCTGTCTCCTTTCGTCAAACACCCCTCTTTACTCTTGCTCTCACTCTCTGTAACCATTTATGTGCTAGTAATTTCCAGTCCTGACTAAGACGAGGATCAGTCTTGGTACCTATGTTATTCTCTTTGTATCTGGATTCTCTGATGGTTATATTCTTCAAATATTCCAATGTAATGTTAATCGACAACTTCTGATGCGTTGATCCCGAACCTCATCCTTCTCTATATTCTTTCCTCAAACACCCCTCTTTACTCTTACTCTCTGTAACCCTTTGTGTGCTAGTAATTTCCAGTCCTGACTAAGACAAGGATCCGTCTTGGTACCTATGTTATTCTCTTTGTATCTGGCTTCCCTGATGGTTATAATCTTCAAATATTCCAATGTAATGTCAATTGACACCTTCTGATGCCTTGATCCAGATTCCTATCCTTCTTTGTTTCCTCTTTCCAAAGAGTGTGGTTAAGGCAGTGGAGAACTTGGAGAGGGGGAATTAACAGTAGATAACTGATAACTGACATCCATTAGACATGGCATGTGGAACTAGAACAGTCTACCCAATTGAGCAAAATAAAGGGTTAAGTTCAACATTTCAAACACCTGAAGAAAGTCGGAGTCTACAACATCCGAAATGTTGTGATAAATATGGCAATAAATATGAGGACAATGGTCCAAATAATATAAATTATATATATATATATATATACTAAACTTTTTGGTGGGTACCTCACATTAAAATAAGGACAAAAGTCCATATAAGCATGTGTCTTTAAATTCTTCATTTTTGAATTATTAATATTAAAGAAAGTTTACGATAGATGATGATGTGTTGCCATGTACACTAAGTTATTGTTATATAGTGTCACTGCAAACACTTGGGCTTGAACACAGATCACCAGAGACCAAATAATTAGATCATATGACAGGTAAAGGGGAAAAAAAAAATATATATATATATATACATATGGGAATTCGTAGCATCTGACTGAGTATTGTTCAAAGGCATTACTATTATTGTATCTGTGATTTACAAAGTCTCTCCTACAAATGCGCATTACAAAAGTTACATTTGTCATTCGTGTACATTTCTGTCTTCAACATTTAATGTGTGTAGCAATGAGTTAACTGAGAAGTGTTCTGTTTAACAGTGGCATGATATGCATATCATGAGCTGACAGATACAATTTTTACATGCACCTGCATGAATGGTAATGGACATGAGGCTGCATGGCTGTATCAGATTGCATTTTCAGATTGAAGGCAGATGAGTTATCCAACTTTTGCTGCTGTTTATTGTTGCATTGCTGAGACAAGATCCATGGCATCACAAACTATGGATTGAGGAAGTCCAAGATCCGGTTGTATGCCTGACCATGAAGAACCCATTATGCAGGCGACTAAAGATAATCCAGATATCAGCACAGATCAAGTAGCCCTAGCTCCCTAGATCCATTGTTTATCTCTTCAGCCTTGTTTACAGTTGAGGTAACATTTGGAAGAGATGGAATAACAAACTTATACAACCAACGTTTGTGGGCAAATCAGAATCCCATGGTGAAATACAGGCTAGACACCAGCATCAGTTTGCAATTAATGTGTGGGCTGGAATTGTAGGTGACTGTCTGGTAGATTCTCCTAGCATGCCCTACAGGAACTATCTACAGGGACATTATTTCGAACACACTTCCAGAACTGCTAGAGGATGTACACCTGCTAATATGAAGATGCATGTGATTATGCCTGATTGAGCTCTAGCATGCATTTATATGGAATTTTGATCTTGTTTTGGCATGAGGAACCTAACCCAAAGATTGTAAAAGTATTTTTGATACTCCCTGTGTGTGTGTGTGTGTGTATATATATATATATATATATATATATATATATATATATATGAGAGAGAGTAGTCAATCTATTAGGTTGGTGCAAAAATAATGACGTAATAATGTCGTTTTTTGACGTCAAAAAACGACATTATTACGTCATTATTTTTGCACCAACCTAATATTTTCTATGTCCATGATAGGTTATAAATGTAGTGAACGTGCTCTTCTTTTTATCAGGAGCTAAATATAGTAAAATATAGTTTTATGATATGCTATGTTTATGGATTAAAGTGCTCGATATCAGGAACAGAGCATGTAGAATTATAAATTGGGCACTGAAGTTGGCATCTATCTGTGACGGTCTGTTTCATGCTTATACGCAATTGTCAGGACACTGACTTCAAAGTCCACTTGTATATTTACATATGCTCTATAGCAATTTAACCCAAAAATATAATATACAATAAAACTATATTTCATCATATATATATATATATATATATATATATATATATAATTTTGTATTAGGACAGCAATCCCTCTTTTATACAGGTTTCATTAAATATGACTTACAAGGTACTGTGATTAAGCTTTTTAATTAATTTTTCTTATGTTCATAGAAGTGTTTTCTTTTCTGGACATAAATCAAGTAAAAACTGTACAAATATTTTGTATATCCAAGGACTTTCAGAAGTTCTTTTAGCCATCATCAAAAAATTTTCTTCTTTTTTTTTTTTGTTTAACTGAATGTGTAGATTCTTTTTGTCTCTATAGTGAGGGAAATGTTTTATCATTTTCCAAACACAATCAGCACATTATGGCCATGTTCATAGTTGATGTTATTCAATGTTGCCTTTTTATTTTTTATTATTAGTGCTTCCAATATTTATTATTACATGTAGATGAAGCTATTATAGTCGTATGTTGCAGATTGAGTTTGGTATATATCCGTGTGTCTTTAAATGAGTCCTAATTGAGTTATGGTCAGAGATAATGGATAATAGAATTGTCAAAAACCAAATGTTTTTGTGAAGTTTTATTATCATATTTTTCTTGTATGAGAATAAGTGCTTTCTTTACTGAACTTGAAATATTTGTTTATTCAAAACACATTCAGATCATCTATGGTCATTTTACAGATTTTAGTTATACTACAATAATAGTATATCACCTGAAGAAGGCCAGAGTGTACAACAGCTGAAACATCATGAATATAACAACAAAGATGAGGGCAAGAGTTTGAACAGTGTAAATAACTACAATAATAGGTGTATAAGTTCTCTTGTAGATAGTCTAAAAGTAGACATATTCTTAATTCTCAAGTATGGCCTTTGTTTAATAATTATCAATACAATCACAATATATTAAGTTTCACCAAAATCAATAAACTATATCTGCATCCTGGGTTTGACAATAAACTATATCTGCATCCTGGGTTTGACAATAAACTACATCCGCATCCTGGGTATGGCAATAAACTATGTCCAAAAATAATGTTGCCAGCTATACGTTTTTGAAAAAAAATAATGTTGCCAGCTATACGTTTTTGAAAAAAAATAATGTTGCCAGCTATACGTTTTTGAAAAAAAATAATGTTGCCAGCTATACGTTTTTGAAAAAAAATAATGTTGCCAGCTATACGTTTTTGAAAAAAAATAATGTTGCCAGCTATACGTTTTTGAAAAAAAATAATGTTGCCAGCTATACGTTTTTGAAAAAAAATAATGTTGCCAGCTATACGTTTTTGAAAAAAAATAATGTTGCCAGCTATACGTTTTTGAAAAAAAATAATGTTGCCAGCTATACGTTTTTGAAAAAAACAATTTTGCCGGCTATACGTTTTTTAAAAAAATAATGTTGCCGGCTATACGTTTTTTTTTTAAATAATGTTGCCGGCTATACGTTTTTTTTTTTTAAATAATTTTGCCGGCTATACGTTTTTTTAAAAAATAATGTTGCCACCTATACGTTTTTTTAAAAAATAATGTTGCCGGCTATACATTTTTGAAAAAAATAATGTTGCCGGCTATACGTTTATGAAAAAAATAATGTTGCCGGCTATACGTTCACTAGTACTATATATTTAATATATATATATATAATATATATATATATAATATATATATATATATAACTAAATTTGGCATTAAATGACCTACAGTGGTTGATATGCCATAAAAGCCAACCAACTAAAATCAATAGCATTTATACAATCTTTCATCTGAAATGAATTTTTCAGGAAAATAGACTTCACAAGTTCACTGTTATTATTCTTTCTAGTATTGAAGTCTGTTCCATTCCTAATCTTTCTATAAGACTGTTTAGAAAGTCAACATCTTGATTATATAATTATTTTCCCTTTTAGTTACATCTGCTACTCATTACACTTGTTTTTGTTCTCGTTGTTGTCAAATGATATTGTCTTTTGTTGAAGATCTTTGTTTGTGATCCTGTCATGCCAATCTGTAGTATTTGATGAAAAATAGTCTTACCTAAGACAGGAAGGATCTATTCACTAGAAGACATTTTTAATCATTAAGCCATGAAAAGACTTATACATTGACGGTGGGGGGGGAATAAATATTCGTACACATAAAATTTTTTTTTTTTTTTTCTATGCGTATTTAGTTATTATGCATCTGTGTACAGTTAATTATATGAAAATTATGTTTTGTCATTAGCTGGAAATACAATAAATGAGAAATTTTTATGTGTACAAATATTTGTTTCCACCCCCCCCCCGCCTCTCGGCACTGTATATAGATGACAGTTTAGACATTTCTGAACAACCTGTATGTCATGCATGACATCCATATGAAAGTCTAAATCTGACAAAGCTATTTAAGAATATGAGTTTTCAGGCTTATATTTAGGTTTTATAATACAGAATCCTTTGTAGCATCTTCTAATTACATTTGCTGCTCACTTTTACTTGTTGCAGCTGTTAAAAGTTATCAAGGGATGTGGCTTTTTATATTTGATAAAGCTCTTTTTGATTCTGTAGTGCCAACCTATAGTGTCTATAAGACTTACTTGCAAAGTAGCGTTCTTTCAGACATGGTTGAATTTTATTTTATCATTTACACTATTTACATTGTTCAGACTGTTCTCCTCATATTTATTATCATATTCATGAAATTTCATCCATTATATGCTCCAGCCTTCATCACGTGATATTTGTTAGAATTTCAAACTAAACCCTTTTAGTCCACATATAGATTGTTCTAATTCCACATGCCATGCTTTTGGATAACTCAGTGTTTAATTAATTTCCCTTGATAACTAATTTTGTTCTCTCTACTGTGGTCAGGGATCGAACTCTCAACTCTTTGATCAAGTCACTCCTGGATCAGTCAACTACTGGACCATGTGTGCTTGGGGACATCCTTTCAGAATGTAGGTGATCATGGCTCTCCACCTCCCTCTATCCCTTGCAGCTCTCACAACAACAAGTTCCTTCCCTCTGCTCTCCCCAGACCACATTCTGTCATCCACCTGCCCAAGTCCACCAGGTATGTTACACACTGCTTTCCCTTGTCTCTCTTTCCCTTTATTTGACCCATGAATATCTGATTCTCCAGTCCCCACTTTCCTCCTTATGTGCCCTAGAAACTTCAGCTGCCTCTTCCTGATATTAAGTATAAGCCTCCTCTTTGTTTGCAATTTCTCTAAGATCTCAGTGTTGCTCACACACTTATGCCATGATATCCTTAGCATCCTACTGTAGAATCACATCTTTGTTGCCACAAGTCTCTTCTTCATCTTTGAGGAAATCATCCAATATTGCTGTAAAGAAGGACAGATGTTGCGTAATAGTTCAGTATTCTTTTCTTTCAGACATTAGTGAATGAATTTTTAGGACTTATAAACCTAATGTCTCATTAACTATTTCTTACCAGAGCTCATATTACATTTTTTTTTAAATTTTTGTTGAGGTTTTCTCTAGCTATCTGCATTACTGGTTCCCATATTGTATTCATCAAATATCACCCGAAGAAAGCCAGAGAGTGTAACAGTCGAAACGTGAATATGGCAATAATCGAGGTTCTTGACAAATCCAAAGAAGGCTTTGCAATGTAATTCATCCTGACTTAGCATCTCGACTTCAGTCACTGTATCACAGATATGATATGACTCTTTTTTTTTTTTTTTTTTTCCCCTTTTATTAAGCGTTTCACCTCAAGCAAGGCAGGAAGCCACTAGGACGCAAAGGGTTACAGAAGATTTGGAGCAAGATCAGATAGGAGTGATATAGGAAAGGATGAGGAGAAGGATAGTGGACAGATCAAGGCAACTGGAGATGTCGATTGACATTACATTTGAATAGTTGGAGATTATAGCTCTCAGGGAAACTGGAATAGGGAAGGGAGTTCCACAGGCAAGAGGTGCGAGACATGAAGCTATTGGAGTAGAAGAGATGGCTACATTAAAAGGGTGAGAGCGAGATGCCAGCTTCGTAGGACGCTTGAATTCATGGAGTCTGGGAACCAGCAAATGCAGCTCCTCAGAACAATTACCATGAAAGTATTTGTAAAAAAAACAGAGGTGACGGCGCATCTGTGACAGAGCGACTGTAGACAAGATGCCAGAACAGGGCCAATTATATTGCATATCTGCCTCTGGAGCTTATCAAGAGCCCCAAGGCAAACAGAGGGGGCTCCAGACCATATATGGCAGCAATACTCCATGCAAGGGTGAATTGTTGATTTGTAGATCTCAAGGATCGATTCTGGGGAGAAAAATTTCCTGGCGTGGCACAGAGAGCCAACTTTCCTTGCGGTGGACAAAGCAATTGACTCAATGTATTTGTTCCATCTCAGGTCAGCATTCAACATGAGACCAAGCAGCCACAGAGAGGTGCTCTCGAGAAGTTGAGCGTCAGACATTCTAATGGAGGGCATGGAAAGATCTCTGTGGTGATTAATAGAGAGTAGTTTAGTATTTGAGGCATTAAAGTTGACCAGCTAATTCCTGCCCCAGTTCACAACTGATTGGAGGTCCTTTTCGAGATGCACGGCCTTGTTAGTTTTGTCAGCAACATTAGATTTGTTTTTGAGGCAGGAGTAAATTGTGGTGTCATCCACGTAGATGCCGACTTCCCTCTGTCTCTTCATGGCTACTTCTCTGACAAGCTTTTTTCCCTGATGACCCAACTACATGAATTAAAGTGTGCTGCTAGATTGCCATCTGGTTCCATCCTTCTACTCTTGAAATAGTTAAATGGAACTGCCACTTCTACTCCAACAGTTTCTTTTCTCACACTTCCTGACAGTGGAACTTCCTTCCTCTTACTTGGTTACCTGATATCTAAAATCTTCAAAAGTTTAAATGCAATGTCAGTTGCCATCTTCTGTTGCCTTGATACCTATTCATCTTTTATCCTTTCCTCAAGTTATCTCAGTTTCAGTTTATCCCCCTTAGTAATTCAACTCTCCAAGTTTTTGTTCACCTCTGATGTGGCCAGGTATTAAACTCACAACTCTTTGTGTCAAGTCACTTTTTGAATTACTTCAACGAATACTTTCATCCAATGATAAATTTCTGTAAAAATAAAAATAACTTTTATTTTAAATGTTACATAATTTCTTTCGAAATATAATAAATGAAGTGCGTGGGTTTTGTATGCTGTTTGTCAAGGCTGCAAGCAACCAGAAAATCTATTTACTTGTCTTCTCATTACAACTGAAAACAATGTTAAAAATGATAATGCACTGTAATGTACTCTAGATTTGTTGGACAGACCAGCAAGTGATGTTAGGTTTAAGGCTCCATATATCTACTATCAGATTCCAAACCAAGAATATTGATGCCATATCTAGGTTGGAGCTTCCCAGTTTTCACTTTCCATCCTTGACAGAGTTCAAAAGCATCTGTGATGTTTTTAGGTGATGGATTATTTTCAACCATAAAACTCGTTTCCTACAGATGAAACATCCCAAGACTCTCATTACTCTGTTGTTGTTTCCATGGAAAATTTTCTGACAAGCAACATTTTTTAGTTCCACCATTTTAGACATTTACAGCTATGACCTGCCATACCATGTACACAGGGTCAAATTGTCCTCATTTTCTTCATATTCCATTAGTTAAAAGAAAGTTCTACTCAGACTGCCTCTTCTCAAGAACTGTTACTTTATGGAAAATACTCCTGACAAGATGCTCCCATGATTACTACAATCTTAATCTCTTAAAGTCTAGGGTTAATCATTATCTATCCTACATATCCTCATAATCTGCATCCTCTTATGTCCATACAACAACCTCAGTCATAACCCCTACTTTGAGTGGCTCTTGGGTCTTTTATTGGGTGAAAATATAGAAAATAAAAATGTAAATTTTGTATGCATGTGTATATCATTTTTTTTTATTACTTAAACACTATTTTTAGTGGATACACATTTGAGTAGATGCTATGTTTCTTTCTTAAACAGTATATTTATTTTCAGAGTCTGTCTATATTTCTGAAATGAGGTATTATGTACATTATTTACATTATTGTCCTCATCTTTGTCGCAAAACTTTTTAAAACGTTTCGGCCGTTGTACACTCCAGCCTTCTTCAGGTGGTTCGAATTTCGAACTGAACCCTTTATTTTGCTCACTGGGGTAGACTGTTCTAGTTCCACATGCCATGTTTTTAATGGATGTCAGTTATCAGTTATCTCCTGTTAATTCCCCTCTCCAAATTCTCAACTTCCTTAACTGGGTATTGAACTCACAGTCTTTGGGTCCTGTCACTGGATCTAACCAACACCTTTATCCACTGTGCTATGTGTCCTTGATAAATATGTGGCGTTGTGATAAATATGGCGACAAAGATGAGGACAATAGTCCAAATAATGTAAATAAAGTATATTTATTTATTTTCATCTATCAGCTTGAATATTCAAAAATTTTATTTAAGAAAAATATATGCTCTTTGATTCCACTCAAATCTTCACAGGAGGAACTGTTGTTATATCCAAAATGCTTTTTGAATGACTCAGAGTGCATCGTCGATCAAGCAAAGTTAAATAGTGCCTTATAAACATAAATCTTTCCCCAATCAGTTTAGTACCTTATTATGAACAAAGCAGTTCCTAAAGAATTGATGGATTTTCATTTATTATTCTCACAGATCTTAAATGTTATTTTTTGTGGATACCCATATTTGAGTAGATGCTATGTTTCTTTATTTAACAGTATATTTATTCATTTATTTTTGTCTGTCAGCCTGAATATTTGAAAAATCTTAAAGAAAGATATGCACACTCTTGATAATCTTTCACATTAGTAAATAACAAATCCTTTTTTAGAAATTGCTTTGTTTACATTAGAATATGAAACTGAGCTGATATGAATGCTCCAAGAGTCTGAGAAAGATGTGTTTATCAGACACTATTCAACTTTGCTTAATCACACACACACACACACACACACACATATATATATATATATATATATATATATATATATATATATATATTTCTTATTACTGTTCTTATTATGACAATGCAACATTCACCCAACTGGTTCATTTGATGTTTTATCCCCACTGCTGACCATTGAATGGATCACTTTGATCCAAGCCTTGCTTTGTCCCATGTTGTGTTTGATTTAGATCACAAGGCTGGCGAGGATCAATTGTCGACAGGAATCATTGAATTGATCTGGTCCAGACAAAGTGAAGCCACATGTCATAGGATAAATTGTAATACAGCAAATGTTTTATATAATGATTCTTGTACAGAGATAGTAGTACAATCTCACTTCCTCAGCTAGGAGTATATATTCTTCATGCAGGAGTATATATTCTTCATGCAGGAGTATATATTCTTCATGCAGGAGTACATATTCTTCATGCAAAGTTATTTGACCCTTCCCTCTTCATATATTTCATGATCCTAGTAATATGAAAATATTAGAACTGATCCAAAAAAAAAAGTGCTTGATGTGACATTTGAACATAAGTTGGTTTTTATGTCAACATTTGAACACAAATTTGTGTCGACATAAAATGGATTCAAATTTCCATAATATAGTTGTACATTAATGAGCTACCCTAAATCCATCCCATAACTCTTCAAATGTTGACATAAAAAAAAAAAAAAAACTAATTCTAATCCCCATAGTGGAATTTTCCCTTATTTAGCTCCCCTAAGTTACTCCTCTCTCCCCTCTAAAATTGTTCATATACTATATTGATTTTAATTTTTAAACTTAATTCCCCTTCTGTTAATCCCCCCTATATCTCCTTATCTATAACTTCTTCTAAATTTATTTTTGGGTTCATTGTTAATTTCTACTTTAATTTTAAATTTAGGTTAAAATTTCTACTTTAGTTTTAAATTTAGGTTAAAAACTGGTGTTTTTCTTCTAATACCTCCATTTGTCATCATAAATTTAATGTTCAGGGCTTTCCCTAATAAAACATCTCTGCCTTAAGATAAACACCCCCCCCCCCTCCTTAATCCATGCCTCATGCCCAGTGCCCAATTGAAACAGTGAAAAGTGGAAACTCTGCATTAAGGGTTACTGGCAAGTTAAGGTTTAGCTTCCAATAATATTTCCTCATAGCTAACTCCTAGTACATTCCACTTCCTCATGAACTTCATTCCACACTGTGGTTACAAAGACAGACGACCACTTTCATCATCTGCTGAAATAGATTATTCTCCATATGTTCAACGTGGCTAAGTCTAGACAAGGCTTCTGGAACACAGCTGAAAGTTGGAGGCCTTCTTCAGTGGCTAGAAATCACGTGAGTTTGGTGAAGTGGTCATCTCTCACCTGGCATTTGGCAGCTTCTTTCTCTTGACTCTCTGTTTATATGGAACTCTGTCCAAAACCGGCATGGTGTCTGATGTGGATTAGGATTTTGGCCATTCCCTTAATCCTCACAGAGAGTTCTTTGTTTGTTTGATTCTGGGAAATTAACTGCATGCCCAGTTTTGGAGACGTCCCTCCTCCTCATCTGAGTAGTGATAGCAGAATATCAATCCACCCTAACACCTTTCTTCTTGTATTGGTTCCTCATACCAATACTACCCAAAGTAGGCAATTCCTCCACCTCCTTAGAGATTCTACTTAGGCCCTTCCCTTCTAGGGTCACCTGAACAATCCAATCTCTAGACTGCATGGGCAAGCAGGCATGGCCGAACTCCAATTATTACTTTTAATTGATGTCCAAAAATTTCATCAACAAAATTCCTTGACCCCTTCCATTTTTTAATTGTCCGTTTATCAGCTCTTCACCTGGCTGCTTCTTCTTGTGGTACTTCGGATCTTATCCAAAGAAATCTCATCTCTTCAGTGATCCATCCCTTCCTTTCCTTTTTTGACAAGTGATAAAAAAACTATTCTCCAACTTCACCCTGGTTTCCAGAAAACCTTAAATTTTATCCCACAATTCACATCTTCTCTACTTCTTTTGACAAGTGATAAAGAAAAAAAAAAACAGTTCTTAACTACTTTTTTTCCAGAACACCTCAAATTTTATCTCTTTCACCGACTTTTCTTTACTGGGTCTTGGCCAGCAGATAATGCCATAATCTGGATTTTAAAAACATTTCAGCTTTTACACCACCTCTCTTCATCCCCTGTGGGTTTAACTTATCTTGATAGCTTTTTTGAGTCCCCAAAACAATAATAAAGCCATTTTACTCAAAGATAGCCTTGACTCCCGATTTGGTCATTGGAGGTCCTCATATCTTTATTCTTCAGTTGACACTCAAAGCCAGCCCCAATTTCCGATTTGGTCATTGGAGCTCCTCATATCTTTATTCTTCAGTTGACAACCCCAGTATTGACCAGGTCCATTTCATAGTCAGATGTCAACTTTGGCCATATGATTTTTGAAAATAAAAAATCAGATGTTTCTGTTTTGCTCAAGGAAGAAGAAAAAAAAAACAAACTCTCTGAATTTACTAAAATTTGGTCTCAAGTAGCAGTATGTTTATCAATCTATCCTTCACATTTCTCTTGGTATACTAATCAAGCTATCCTTCAACCCTTAAAGTTTTGCATCTCTCTCTGTATAGTTATTGAGCTATCCCTTCAACCCTTAGTGTTACATTATTCTTATTTATTACTATTGTTGTGACCTTGTTTAGGGGCCAGAAAGAAAGACACGGAAGATGAAGGTAGGTTGAACAAGTGTATTGAAATAACAGATATTCAAGTGAATAACTAAGTGTTTAGTTAATTTCCCTTGATAACTTGACCAAGGATTCAAGTGAAACTTGGTGCCTTGGTCAAGTTAGCTTTATCCACTTGATAATTTGCTTCTCATTTATGCTAAATAAAGCAAATCCGGAAAGATCTTTGACTTTAGAGTCAACTATGAACAGACTGTGAGACAAGCAACTCTTCTACTTCATTTCTATTTATTCATGATTGAAGGTTGGAATATAGTTTGATTAAAATATGTTTAAAATGTTGGTTATGATTATATATGTTGTGGCCTGTTTAGGGGCCAGAAAGAAAGACACGAAAGACGAAGGTAGGTTGAACAAGTGTATTGAAATAACAGATAGAATAACAGAAGACTGATAGTAATAAGCAAATAGATATCTACGTCCGAACGGTTGGTTAACATTGCGTCTATGCTGCCCTACAACTCTCCCCGAGGAAGTCTTGCAGTTAGTATTTATGAGAGGAGGAAGTGTTCATTCTACTGTTAGTGGGTTTACCACAACAACTATTTTTATATATTCTTGTTTACTCAAAATGTTCATATCTTCTCAGTTTGATATCTTCATGTAAACAAAGTACATTTCTAAAGAAGTAATGGATTTTTATTTATTAATCTGATAAATTTTATCAGTTTAAATGTTATTTTTAGTGGATACCTATATTTGAGTAGTAGCCCCATTTGTTTATTTAGTATATCTGTTTATTTTTGTCTATCAACCTGAATATTCAAGAAATCTTAAAATATATGATCTCTGGCAGTATATCTCTATGGAAGCATATTTACTTGAGTATCAAACAGATGCGATGATTAGAATAAAAGATGAGGAATAATGTTTCTTAGAGTTTTTCTAATTTTTAGTCATGAAATATTGTATCCTAGAATGATTGTAACAGAAGTTAATCCTAGAAGACTAACCATCAATTAAAGTTACACCACTACTAACCATGGGTATATCATACCCAATTTTGAAAATATCAAAAAAAAATATTAAATATAAATCTTTATTTGAAATATTTTACATGCAGGCACTTCAAATTTTGTACTTTGAGTTAACATTAATAGAAACTGAAAAAAACATTATTTAGGTAAGAAAATCAGGTACTGAAAATTGTAATTAAAAATAGGAA
>OZ010598.1:10623675-10681175 GCA_963932145.1 Acanthosepion lycidas
TGTATCAGGGATTAAAGCATTTTTTTATTTTTATTTTTTTTTGTTCTACTTTTCTGGTTATAGCATAGATTCTAAATTTTTTTTATTTTACATCCACAATATTTCATATTTTTTCTTTATGACATAAAATGTTCTTTCATCTGAAGAATTGTCTATAATTGTCTTCTGTTTGTTATTGTTATTTAAATTAAATCTTATAGTGTGGCGGACTTCACCACATCAATTTAACTTTAGATTAGGAAACAAAACTGACGTGGAAAAGGATAAGCAAAAGACATTGTTACACATAAAATATGTATTTAACAAGATGTACAATATCAAACAATGATGTGAAAGAAAGCATGCATTTAAGTAAGAAAAGGTTGAATAAAACAAGACTTGCCTTTCTTTAACTATTATTTTTGTATTTCAAAGTTCACTGGAAGAATGTTTATAATGACTGTTTTCAGAAGATTTTGCTGTGTAAGAAAAGAATATGTGAGTGCATAAGGAATGTTCAGCATGTGAGCAGAGGTGTGAATGAGAAGGTTGGCACATGGTTTCAACAGTCGTGGATTCGTTTGGCAGCTGAATTCTCACTAATTAGCTAAGGAAAATTCTTGCTTATATAAGTTACTATAGGCTCCAGACCACTGTGCAGGAAGAGTTATTCTTCACGTGCAGACAGTCTGATTGGTTGGCATTGATCAATCAGTGAGTGAGCTTTGGGGAGACTTAAGAAAGCTTCTGTGACCCGTTTCTCCCAAAAGTGCACAAAATTGACTACATGAAAATAGTGATTATAAAATTGTCGCATTTGCTGCGATTTGTAAATTGTCTATAATAACGTAGTGGTGATTTATTAACCAATGAATGCTTGGCATGGTATGTGATTTGTATTTGTGTATGTATGTATGTGTGATATAGATAGGCACAATTACATTAACTTTTTTTTTTTAATTATTACTTGCTATTTAAATTTTAGCCATTTTTATTTTTATATCTATTAATCTGTCATTTCTATATAGACCTATGTGTCATTCTTCTCTTACTGCAGATTAATTTTTAATATGTAAATTGTAAACAATGAACATGTTTCTGATCTATCATAAAAACCTTTGTAGCATCAAACCTATTTTTCACGTTCTTATTGGCCATTGTTCATTTTTGTCAAATAATATCAATGTTTTGTTCATATTTATATATCTGCATAGGGGCACCTCGAGGTGGTGTAATGGTTAGCAAGCTTGTCTCGCTAGAACAATTACAACTGCATAGTGAGTTCGATTCTCACTGGGTGCCCCCTAATTTCAGTCTTATGCCACATCTAAACTATGCTTGGAAAATCACTATTTATATATCTGCATATATTTTTTTGATTTATTCAATACATTATTAAATATATTTTCTGTTATAAACTGATAGAAACCCTTTATGCCGAACAGTAAAAAAAAATCAGTTTTTCTCTTTTACATTTTTAACCGAGTTTATTACGTCTTTCTGTGTTTTTACCGTTTACATTCCCATTTCAGTCCCTAATTTATACTTTATTTTATCTACTATTTTTTTGCTTATCTTTTCAATAACTGGTGTTGCAGTCACTACATTTAGCTAAAAATAAAAAAAAAAGCAGTAAAAAAACAAAAACTTTAAAATATAAATGACAAACAATAACAAATATTTTTTACCTACTGAAAATAAAAAAAACTGTATATTTACTCAAAAATTTGAATTTTTGGAAAGAGTAAGTGTCTGAGTATATGTGTGGATGCATATATGAATGTTTGCTTGATGGTTACTTACATGCTAAGCAACAGCTGTTGAGGAAACAGAATAATTGAAAAAGAGAAAGATTTTTTAAAGTGCTCTGCTTTTTATACTAATACAATGTAAGCCTAGTCAAATGACTCTAAGGGAGATAATCCACTTCAGCTAATAGTCTAATCACATTGCAGCAACCATTTCCTCTACAATTACCAAAGTTAAGAAATGTCAATCTTGTTCAGTACCTCGATGGGTAACCACTTGGGAATATCAGGTACTGTATTTTTGCATGTGATGGTGATGTAATGTATAATGGATCAGAATTTGCTAATTGTTGTGCCAAGATCAAATTCCTGTAGGGTTTATTATAATATTCACTTACATGCAAATACCCTTGGAAAGAAAGGTATGAATCCAACATTCACCACCCCCCAGTGTTGGGTTAAGACTTGCATCACTAAACCATTATTATTTCCAAAAAGAGTGAAAATTCTTACCAGCTAAAAATATCTTCTGCAAAGTGTTAGTAAGCCATAGACAATGTATCAGTCAAAAACAAAACGTCTGGCATCTTTTTTATTTATTTTATCATTTGTGGTTTTGATTACTACACTAGCTTTATTTGTTTCCATGGGTGCTTGGTTTTAAAATTATGTGAGCATGTGTTGCTTAATTTTGGGGATATCAGCAAATCTTTGTCATTTCAAAGCATATTTCAATTTTAGAAAATAGTAAAGAAAGAAAGAAAAGGTACTAAATCTGGTGAGTAAAGAGGATCACGTATTTTCGTAATGAATTTCTTGACCATGTCATTTTTCTCATTCCTAAATTCTTAGTAATATTTCCCCACTTCTATTCACTTCTTTTGCTGTCCTTTGTACACTTAATCTTTGATCAGAGTGTACCCCAGTTGACTCTCTGTACACATTTGCATCTATTCTTGCGTCATCATATACATCTCAAAGCTTCAAACACCTATGCCACAAAAAATAAAAAAAAATCTCTATTTTCAACAGGACACACATTTTATTCCTACTTTTATCAATCTTCTCATAACACTTGACGTTAATTTTCTATTCCAGATTATTTTCACTCATCTTGTTAGAACTGCATATGATAGCCAAGAGAACAAACAAAACAACAAAGTATGGCTGTGAGATGGAAAGAAAAGGAAACAAGACATTAAAATAAATTGTATTGCTGATATAAAAGATAAAGGTGGAATGTTTCTTTGTGGGTGAGGGAAGTGACCTGAAGGATAGGGAGTATCAGTAAGGCTTGCCATTGAGAGATGTACTGAGTCAGTAACAGCTTGCCTCCTTGCAACTGAACTTCAGTGTCACCAGTGATGTATTCTCAAGCAGGTTGGGTGGATACATGACTCAGCATATTTTGTCATTCTTTTGCTTTAGTGGCAATGTCCATGATTGCTTCCTTTTAAATTGTATTTTATATTTTTGGTGGGGAATTAGCTTTGTGGGCTGAATGTGATACTCATAGACCCCGTGCAAGAATGGCATTTTTGTTTTTAATTTTGCTTTCATCGCATTCACATCCAGACGATTGGTTTTGATGTGGAATGAATCAGAAAGTAATCTAAATTGAGGCAGAGTATAACATTTTCTACCGACTGTATAATATGAACACATGCAACTTCCTTACTGCTCATGACACATTTGATCTGCACCAGAAGAAGACAGAGTTTTAGGATCCTTTATGCAGATTTAACAAATGATATAGACAGTTTCATTGAACAGAAATGGCTGAAGTGTTCGACATGCAACACAAATAACAATCTTTGTAAAATGAAACTTGACCTGAACAAATGGAAGTTGATGACAAGAAATAGAAGAAAGGCTGAAGTAATGTTGGCTTGGCTTCACATACTTCACATATACTTCTTTCATTTATACTGGCTGAAGAATGAAGATCGACCAATATGTACAACATGCCAAGCTGCAGTCATGGTGAAATACATTTTAATTGAATGTACTTAGCCCCTATAAGACACAAATGCTACAAGGAAACCAATATCAGAAAACTATTTGAAAATACTGAAACCATAAACATAATGCTCTACCTTAAAAAAATAGGTTTATACTATTAGTATTACTATTAGTATTTATAGTATTAGTATCAAGTCAATATCTATTAGTTTGGTGCAAAAATAATGACGTAATAATGTCGTTTTTGGACGTTAAAAAATACGTCAAAAAACGACATTATTACGTCATTATTTTTGCACCAACCTAATAAAACATATAACACCTACAATAATCTAAAAACTATATATGTAAATAACCTACATTTACCTGAAAGTATAAAATTATATATAAAATATCTGTAGTTGAAGCCATAAAATCACATTTAAAATATTTCGATTAAATAACCTATAGAGGTTGAAATACCACTAAACAAAATCAACCGACCGAAACCAAACTAAAAGTGAAACCAAAACAATATTACAGTGAATATGTATATCTGTAGTCGATATCCCCCACACCCCAATGTTAGTTTAAAATGACGACTTCTTTTCTATATGTTTAAACTTTATGAAAAAATTTTAGAAATTAAAATGAATAAGGTAAGTGGAGTAGGGTGGAACAGAAAAACTGTGTTACACTAATCTTTTGAGTGGTGAAGGACTATCTGACCATGAATACCAAAATGCCTGCTAGGGAAATAAAACCTCCTCTCTCTTTCTTCCATACATTACTTCACTCATTCATACTAATGAAGATGAATCAGTAACTGTTTGTGTCTTAGTGGCTTTCCTTGCATGAGTGAAGTGATTTTAAAAAAATTAAAAAAAAGTTAGTGAAATAGAAACAAGAAATATATAAACTGTATCATCTACAATGGCTCTGAAGCCCGACATTGAATTTATAAAACAAATCACTAGTTTTGACTGATTATCAGATTATATATATGGAAGATTTCATATCTTGCTAATCTGGATATATTTCTACATATTTTATTACAAATTGGACAGGATAAATCTGGAGAAATTAGTAGCATGTAATCAGTTGGAGATCTTAGTGTATAACTGTGGATATGGCTGGTCAAGCCAGCTTGAGAGAGATACAGCGAGAAAAGTGTACTGTCATTATTTATCAGCTATTCTTTTATTGCAGCCATTTTGTCCTTTGCATGACTCGCTGATTTTCATGAAGTAACTTTTTCTTCTCTCCATTTTAATCAATAGTGTACGTATACAGGTGTACATGTTTGCATATTTATTCACACACACATATATGTATAGGCTAAATGTACTGAGAATCAAGTGGGAATTGAACTCACTTCTCAATCATAATTAATCTAGCTTGCTAACCATTACACTACATCACATCAAAGTACTCCCAACACATATACATACATACATATATATGTTAGATTATTGTATGGTGGTATTTTTTAGAGATATAAATCCATAAAGTTTAGCATCTTTTAAGTTGTTTTACTCATTCTTGTGTTTAAAGAAGAGGACGGTGTAATTCTCCTCCGTAAAACAAGCCCACAAAATATAGACCAATTGAAAAAGGAACTAATAAAAAATTACAAACTATTACCACTACCACCAATGCCGAAGTGATCAACTTTCTCAATGTGACTTTAGACTTGAATATTAGTTATTGCAAACCATATACCAAAGAGCTATATAACTGTAGATAGGTCAATAAGGAATCAAACCACCACCACAAAATTCTACATAATTTATATAAGTCAGTGCAAGAAATATTTGATGATAATAAAAATAAAATACATAAAGACTTTAAAATTAAGCAATAATAAAGTAAATAAAAATAAACAAAAACACTGTACGCGTAACACCATATGGTTTAATCATCTCTTAATCGTAATGTTCAAATAAATATCCAAAAAATTTTTCTAACTTTAATTTATAAACACTAATTATTCACCAACACTAAAAAAGATTTTTGACAAAAATAATGTTAAGATCAGCTATAGCTGTGTCAATGACATCAATAATTCTATTTCCCAACATAACATTATATTAAACAAAATATATTTCCAACAAAGACAACATAACTGTTGAAAAAACATGAGCTGTCCCTTAAACAGTCAATGTATGACTGATAATATTGTATACTGAGCTAGCATACATTCCAGTTGCAATGTTAAATTTTATTTTGGATTTACTGAAAATCCATGTAAATTGTTTGTACCATCATCGAATGAATTTAAGTAATATATAATACAAAGCCAGCTCCAAAGCCACTCTCCAAATATTTCTGGCAATTAAAGAATAATAGCAATTCACCTTTCATCAAATGGAATATTATAGCAAGAGCTAAATCTTATAACAGGAAAGGAAATAAATGTAACTTATGTCTTGTTGAAAAGTCGATTATCTTAAAAAACTTAAATGACCCTAGCACAAAAGTAAATATCTACTTAAATATGTTAATCCAGATTAATAATTTTTAATATGAATTACAGTTAATTTTAATATAAATTTTTTAATATAAATTACAGTTTCTTTATGTAAAAAAGAACAAGTAATCTCCCTTTAATTTAAAAATACAAAATTTCAATCCACAACACAAAATAAAAAATATTTTTTCACACACACACACACACATATATATATATATATATATATATATATATATATATATATTTTATTTTAAATGCCAAATATAATTTTTTTAAAATTAAAAACTGTAGTACCAGCATAATATATAAATGCACTAACATTGCGATAACCAGATATATTTTTAAAATTGTTAAATTTAAATTACGTAACAACAAATCAAAACTCAGCCCTTGAAGATTGCATTGTGTACGAAACTCTGAGTTGTGTTATTGGCATGGGATAATATATATATTTATTAATATATATAATTTATAGCTTTGTTGTATCATATCAAGCACTGTTTTATTAACACCAGCACTATATGTACGATATATATATCAGGAACAGACTATTGTCACTGTCTTGTCCATGTATTGCTTAATATATTGTAATGTAATTGTCATCTTTGATAATGGCTTATGTAAGCCAAAAGCTTAGAAAGGATTAAAAAGTATGTATTCTTCATTTAATGATAATCTTATTAAGCTTATCAGATGATATGAAAAGAATTTACATAAAATAGATGACACTTGTCTATATTATTTAATGAAACATGCATCAATGACAAAATGCTGCCTAAATACACACACACACACACACATATATATATATATATATATATATATATATATATATATATATACACACACAAGTCTGTTTAACTAAATCACAGCTGATCAGTGTAGATACACATCCGATTTCTTCAAGCCAGAAAACCACAGCAACTTCAGGAACAAAATGTTTCCAGGATCCAGAGTCTTTCCAGCAGTTGACTACTGGTTTTCCCATTGCTTTTATTGGTATTGAGGTATCTTACAAAGATTTTACAATCTTGACTAGTTGCAAAGAGACCCATACCTAGACATGCTAAACTGTCCCACTGCTAACAGGAAAAACCCTGGTGTTGACAGGCATGTCTGCACACTATCTGGAGACTCTCTTCCATCTGGACTGATCATGTCACTGATATTACTCTACTTGAATGGCTCTTATGCCTTATATTGAATGAGAAACAGTAGAAAAATGTTCCCTGGCACTTATCTGTATTTTAATTTTCTTTGAAATCTACCCCGTGGTCTGCCATGACAACAATATCACCCAGCTGTTATCATTTTGTCTATGCTATTAATTGTAATCTCTGCTCAGGACTTCATTGATCTTGGTTCTGCATTTATTTTCTTTAATAAATCAATTGTCATAACTTCTTGGGGAAAAATGGTGGAATGATTTCCTGTTGCCTTTTCCATAGTTTGAAAGTTTCTAGACTGGTTGCCACCCAAGGCTAAAGAGTCCCGTCTACCTTATTTAACCCCTAGTTGGGTAGAAGAGATAAAGTAACAGTTTTTCCAAGTGCATTTATGTGAAAGTGAATGCAACAAACTGTGTCAGAACTTGAACTCTACTCAACAATTCCTTTTTCTACACAGATAACCATCACACTACCTGCTCATTTATGATTACCTAATCTGTCTTTTGGTCGAGATTTGGCAATTCATTTGAATATCAAAGTCCCAATTGGTTTTATCTGTTATATATTCTTTTAGTTAGAAAATTAAGATATCATCACCCTCTGTTCTTTTATTGTCTTTTTCTCCTCACTAAAGTCTTCTCAAACTCTTCTGCTCCCAGCAACCCTTTGTATCTTAGTGGCATCATTGCCTTTTTTGGATTGAAATGATTAAAAAAATAAATTTCTGATAAGTGGCACTGAATATTGAGCAAGCTTCATATTGCCATCAGAACATATTGCTGATTTAAGAGGAACCAAATTTGCCCCATGTTACCATTATGAAAATACAGTTTGCCCTGTGGATGGGTGTGTGATATCAGTGCAGTTTTGCAGCATTCTCTTTGAAAATCTTTACACAGTTTTGACCGTGGCAGTGTATTCAAAAGATCAACTACTAATAGTGAAGTGCAGTTGTGGTCTTTTACTAACTATAGATATAGGATAACAGAGGAATAGGTAGTAGATTGAATGTAGGCAATATTTTGATTGGCTAGTTTGTATGATTCCTAACCAATCAGAAGATAAGTAGAACTAGAGTTTCATTTCTTTCAAATTGTTTTTACTCACAAGATTCTGTAGTGATGAGACATGTACATTTTCCCCTCCAGCAGACCATGTGTCACATTAAAACAATACAGCATGTAAATCTGGTAAATCTAACAAATGAACAAGTAAACTCGGTCGTCTCTCAACATCTTCAATAGTAATTTACACACATTACATATAAATAAATGTAACAGTAATATTAATTAATATTATATTAAATTATAAATTTTCTTTATAAGGAAAAATTTGGCATTCACTGACTGTTTATAAAATCTTTCTATTAAAACAATTTTTCAGGTAAATATGTTTCTCAAGTTCAGTAACTGTTTTTCAGTAATGGGGAAGGTTTCCTTTCTAGAATTTTGTTTGAAATAGTGTGGAATATCAACATCTTGATTACACCATTATTTTCTCATTGAGTTAGATATCTGTCTATATTTATGAGATGAGGTATTGTAATTACTTAAGCTATTTAATTTGTTTGGAGTATTGTCCTTATCTTTGCTGCCATATTCACAATGTTTCAACCATTATACACTCTGACCTTCTTCAGGATCTGTCTATATTTCTAAGATGAAGTATTGTAATTAATTACACTATTTACCATGTTTGGACTGTTGTTCTCATCTTTGTTGCCATATTCATAACATTTTGGCTATTATACACACCAACCTTCTTCAGGATCTGTCTATATTTCTGAGATGAGGTATTTTAATTATTTGCACTATTTACATTGTTTAGATCTTTACTATTTACATTATTCGGACTATTGTCCTCATCTTTGTCGGCATATTTATCATGTTTCGGCCCTTGTACGCTCCGGCCTTCTTCAGGTGGTTGGAATGTCAAACTGAACCCTTTATTTCGCTCACTGGAGTAGACTGTTCTAGTTCCACATGCCATGTTTAATGGATGTCAGTTATCAGTTGTCTCCTGTTAATTTCCCTCTGAAAGTTCTCCACTGCCTTAACCAGGTATTGAACTCACACTCTTTGGGTCTTGTCACTGGATCTAACCAACACCTTTATCCACTGCCATGTTGTGGTAAATATAGCAACAGAGATGAGGACAATAGTCTGAATAATGTAAATAGTGTACATAATACCTCATCTCAGAAATATAGACAGGTTCAGATCTTTGTTCCCATATTCACAATGTTTCAGCAGTTGTATACTCTTGCCTTCTTCAGAATCTGTCTATATTTCTGAAATGAGGTATTGCAATTATTTAGACTATTTACATTATCTGTCTGTGCTATGTGTCCTCAAGGACACATGGCACAGTGGATAAAGGTGTTGGTTAGATCCAGTGACATTACATTACTCCAAGGAAGCTCACGAAAATTTGTAATGCTGCACAAAAAAACTGGCAAACCTTACCAGTGAGCAAATGAAAGTACTAGACTGGCCTGGAAACTGTCCTAATTTAAATCCAATCAAGTATCTATGGTCAATCTGCAAGGAATGACTTGGTGGAATGGACATATGAAGTACTAACATGTGCACTGGGTCATGTTTCATTGGGAAAAATACGAAAAGAAAAAGTAAATTATAATGGAATTATTCGTTTTGTTTCAATTAATTTGCACAAAGGTGTACTTCATCATACATCAACATATGATATAATTATTTAATAGTAGTGAGGCAAGATTGCTAAATATTACTCAATAGCTTGAGTCTATTGTTATGGACAGAAGATCAAACAGAAAATGTCAAATTGCTCATTATATAGATAGATTAACATCATCAGCAATATTCATAAAAAAAATTAAAAAGCTACATAAATTTTACTTCACATATGGACAATTATTTCACTGTCAGAATAAATTTAATATCTCAAGTGATAAAGTCAGAAATTTTTTTAGAATTTGTTGCCAGTTATATAGATTTTTTTTTTCAAAGATCAGAACATCAGAAAGTGATCTTCTTATCGACTCTTCAATAACCTCGAATATCTACAGCCAATATTCATTAGATAAATGTCCGCACATTTTTTTTTTCTGAAAGTGCTATTAAACAAGGCTTATTTAAAATCATAAACACTCTGCACATTTCTATATTTCCATATTTCTTAAAATGAATAGCTTCTGATTTACAGACTGAACTTTCTGATTTACCTTTCTTGCTGAACAAGAACTAACCGACCATCTTCCCCAGTTTTCCAATATGAGGACTTAACCCTGTCTCTGAGTGTCTCTTCTGACATATCGAATAATGGAAAGATAATGTTTCCCAAGAATATCTGAAGCAGTTCTATAAATCTTTGTTATTCTAAATGTGCATTTAAATGTCAGCACATGCTGTACATCTGAAGACGCATATTAAAAGTCAGAAATTACATTAGAAGATGAGAAACCAAGGAACTTTCGAAGAGAGTCTGGTAAAAATTGGCCAACAATTCCTGTCAAGAACAATTTATAGATCTGTAAATATGCACTTTATCTATTAAGGTATTCTATTATTAACTTTTGTCTTTCTTAGTCTTGCCACTGGATTTATATCCATTTATGTTAAAGTGAAGGATGATAAAAAACGAATAGATACTGTAATTGAAAATATGTAAGACTCTGTCACCATTACAGCAGAATATATTATGGAAAAGTTTTTGGATGGTGTATTGAATTTTACTGCAACTATTACATTGGCAATTTGCACTGTCACGCTAATTTTACATAAAATCAATTATATCTCTCACAATAATAGATTTATTTGATCAAAACATATATATAAGTAAATTACTATGTACAAATATTATTCTAGATTAAAAATAAGCATTAGTCATAATGTCGGAGTTAAAATGATGAGAGATTTTGTAAGAATATCTGAAGCAGTTTTATAAATCGTTGTTATTCTAAATGTGAAGCTACACATTAAAAGTCAGAAATTACATTAGAAGACTAAGGAATTTACAAAAGGGTGTCTGATAAAAATTGGCTAAGAATTCCTGTAAAAAACAGTCTACAGATTTGAGTTTATGCACTTAATGTAATAAGTTATTTAATTTTTTTAATACTGTTAGTTCACCCAATACAAGACCCAAGAGCCAATGAAGGTAGAGGGTTACTGAGTGAGATTGTTGTAAGGAGGAAGTAAGAAGTGCATATTATGAGAATATGTAGGATAGATATAAGTTGACTCTGGACTTGAAGACACCAAGATTGTGGTGGTCAGGGAAGCACCCACATGGGGGTTTGTTCCACAAAATAAGTTCTGGGGAAGAAGATGTCAAAGGAACAGAAATTTAATGGGGATGACTTATCATCATAAACATAGCCTGGTGGTTCATAGCTGGGAAAGTCTGAGCTGGTAGAACTAAGAAATATATATCATCTGAACGACTACCATAGTAACAGGGATAGAGTAGTCAGAATCTAGTAATGTTTTCTTTCTCAGTCTTATCACTAGGTTTATGTTCCATGAAGTAAAAAGTGAAGCATGATAAATAGTAAGTAAATACTGTAATTCATTGATTGCCAATGTGAGGTGCAGTAATATTTAGGTGGGTTCTGCATAGGATGCGCACCCTTCAGCTTACTGTACCAGCAGAATAAGGGGGGCAATTCAAGAATGAGTAATTAACAGTCAATTGTTTTCTCGTGAGCCTGAGTGAGAGTGTTAATGTTAATGCATGTTAATACATATGATGCATACACAGTATGCATTCATGAAAATATTTGGTGCGTATGTACATACATGTATAATTGGCATACAAGTTATTTCCCATCTCCCGACACTCATGTGTCTCAGTCAACAAAGGAGAGTGCATGATGCATATCACTGGAAGAGCCCATGTTTTCATGGTCAATCAGTGTGTGTGAGCATTCAGTGAGCATTATAGGGTGGGGGTATCAGAATTTTTTGAAATATCAAAGTGGGGCATGGCCCAAAATCAGTTGGGAACTATTGCTGTAGTTGATGGCATATAAGACCACACAACAATTTCAACAGGAACCACTAAGAAAAATATCTTTTGATTGTATATCAAATGCTAATGAAATGTTAAAAATGTTCCCTATATAGTCCAGTTTGTTTTGTGCATTTATTCAAAATTTATAAAATTTTAAGAGTTGGTAAAAACTTCAGCCTTATGGTAAATGATGACAAAAAACATCGGCATTATGGAAAATGATGATGAAAATCTAATTTTAAATATCTCAAATTTTTCAACCTATATTCTGTTTTGTTCTTTACCTTAAAAACTGTTGAAATATTTGGGGAAGGAATTTATTGGATGCTATATCATTTCTCTCACTTGTGGAACTATCTTTAAGCTCTATGCTTTACGCATAATGTCAATTCTTATCTACTGTCTTCCTGATTACTCTTTTATTGATATCATGCCTTAGTAATGTTTCTTCTTTCTAATTCTTTCATACCTAGTAACCATTGTGTCTTAGTGGCTTTACTACTTGTTTAGGTTAAATCTGGTAAAAAAAAATAAATAAAAATAAAATGTTACTGGAACTTTATCCAAGTTTCCTTATTTAATTGATAAAATATACCATCTTTATTAAAACCGACATTCTTGTAAAAATATGGTAAGGCACAAAAGCAATATAAATAATAGTCAAAGTATAATAATAATCATAATAATAGTAAAAGCATGATAATAATAATAATAATAATAATAATAATAATAATAGTAAAAGCATAATAATAATAGTAAAAGCATGATAATAATAGTAAAAGCATGATAATAATAATAATAATAATAGTAAAAGCATGATAATAATAATAGTAAAAGCATAAGAAATAGTGATAGTAAATATTGCTCATTGACTGTATATTAAACCTGATCAAAATATTGCTCGTAGACTGTATATAAAACCTTGTCAAAATATTGTTTGTAGACTGAATTTTAAAAAACAAAACATTATTCTTTCTGTTTAGTCTGTTCTTAGAGATCAAAATGTATAAAATTTTTCAATGTAAACTGAACAAAATTTTCCTATAATTTTTTTTTGGTTTTAAAATTCTTGTAAAATCTTTGATAGTTATTTGTTTAACCTGGTTGTGAAAAAGTGCAAACTTTCTGGATGCTTATTCTTTTGCCTTTAAAACTTGGAAAGAAATCTCTTATTATGACAAAACAATGACAAAATACCTTGTAAGCTGGAACAGAAAAAAATATTAACTTAGAATTTCGGTTTTCCTTTATGATGTTTACCTTTGGCAAGACATAAAAATATGCTGCTTTCATCTTTTTTTATTTTGTGATTGACAGGCTTGAAAAATAAAATATTTTTCTAATGTTTCAAGTGGATTAGTTTAAATGAAACTTTTACTTTTAGGAGAAAATCTTAAGAGTCTTAAGCTGAATTCCAGAAACACCAGCTAAAAAGACTCCAAGATTAGGATTCCTTTTCCTTTTTTTTGTTTTGTTTCGTTTGTGTGTACTTCAGAATAATGAGTGTAAATATAAAAGTTACTTGAAACTAATTAGGAAATGTAAATCTGATGTTAAATAATCCTTTTCAATAGAACTTTATATTTTTCTGTGAGGGTATTCTTTTTGAACTTTTATCAGAAAAAGATAAGTAACATTAAATGTAGGATAATATCACCATAAAAGATTTTTCTTAAATATGTCCTTAAGAAATAGACATAGGAACAACATTTCAAGAGACATTACTTTTTTTTAGATACCCACATGTAGTGATATTGAAATAAGTTTTACCTTATTTACATATGAGCACATTGACTTAGATCTGTCTTTTCCATCTTTCCATGGGAATCAAACAGTACCTCTGATATGTGTTTTCCATCTTTCCATAGAATAGTCCATTATTTATGAGGCAGAGCATAGCATACGTGTTTACATGGGAACAAGGAGAATTATAATATTACTTTTGGGAAATCTGAGAATTTTATGGCATTCCTCCAATCTGATTTTTTTTTCTTTGTTTCTCCCATGGGAATGAAACAGTACCTCTGATATGTGCTTTCCATCTTTCCATGGAATAGTCCATTATTTATGAGGCAGAGCATAGCATACGTGTTTACATGGGAACAAGGAGAATTATAATATTACTTTTGGGAAATCTGAAAATTTTATGGCCTTACTCCAATCTGATTTTTTTCTTTGTTTCTCCCATGGGAATCAAACAGTACCTCTGATATGTGCTTTCCATCTTTCCATGGAATAGTCCATTATTTATGAGGCAGAGCATAGCATACGTGTTTACATGGGAACAAGGAGAATTATAATATTACTTTTGGGAAATCTGAGAATTTTATGGCATTCCTCCAATCTGATTTTTTTCTTTGTTTCTCCCATGGGAATGAAACAGTACCTCTGATATGTGTTTTCCATCTTTCCATGGAATAGTCCATTATTTATGAGGCAGAGCATAGCATACGTGTTTACATGGGAACAAGGAGAATTATAATATTACTTTTGGGAAATCTGAGAATTTTATGGCATTCCTCCAATCTGATTTTTTTCTTTGTTTCTCCCATGGGAATCAAACAGTACCTCTGATATGTGTTTTCCATCTTTCTTCATGACCAAAGTAGAACAGTGATTGGAATTTTTTTATTATCCGATTACAGTCATCACATTGTGGCCATGTTCATATTTGATATTATTGAGTTTTGGCTTTTACTTTTTTATTATTAGTGCTTCTATTCTTTTTATACTTTCTCGATATTTTTATGTGGATGAGGCTATCATACTTGTATTTTCTATAAGTATGTTGCAGATAGACATTTGTAGGATTCTTTGTGTATTTTAAATGAGTCCTAACAGAGCTAGTGTCAGAAAGGAATAGCATGATTCTTTTTGATAGGCATAAAGTGGTATGTCCAATATAATTATTCATGAATTTGGTTTGATCAGAAGCACATTTCCGTAAGAGCCATGGCAATTCATAAATAATATTGATTCTATATAATTTAAATCAATTATATCCACACATTCAGTTAAAGATAAAAAAAACCCTCTTTGATAATGGCTAACAGAATATCTGAACGCACTCGGATATATAAGAAATTTGAACAATTTTTATTTTTCACCTTATCCACAGGAAATGAGGTGGTAATCTTATGGTGGTTTATACTGAAGGCAGATTGAGGCAGCACTTCCAGCCGCTTAAGTTTTTAAAGTTTTCTCTTTGCTTTATGTGCAGTATGTGCTGGGACATTGTCAAGATGTAGGAATGTGCATCTTCAACTGGTCAATACCTGGTAGTGAACTTTTAAAGCATCACAAAGTTCAGTGTTCACAGCCTGACCTTCTGAAACAAGGTTTCAAGTGCAATACCCATTTGAAATTCCACCAAACACACATGACCTTCTGTTGAAACTGCTCTTGTTTGACAAGTTCTGAAACCTGGCCAGAACAAAACCACTGATTTCTCTTATTAGAACTGCAAAAATAAATCCATTTTTCATCCCCAGTTACAATTTGCTGCCAAAAACGTGTATCTTGAGGATTTGCCAGCCGTTATTTGTAAATGTTCACACGTCATTGAGCCTGGTCATTCATCAGTTCACGAACAACTTGTCGACAGCCTCTATTCAAAAAGCCAAACTTATGGAGGTGTCAATTAATGGTGCTTTGTGAAGAACAAGTTCTGCCGACACATGTGCTTGTGCTTGGCTGTTATTCAACCATTTCAAGCCAAGACTCATTTCTCACAACAGAAATTCTTCGTGACTTTGGTTTGTCTTGGAGTCTGATATCACCTTCCTTGAAACATCTGAAACAGTTTAGTGTCATACATTCGTTGATAGACCTGAGCCTTCCACATCATTAATTTCCTTTGTTACCTGCTTTTAGACTCTGTCTTCCTTCCACCTGACACTAATAAAATTAAAATTAAAATGACACTAATAGTAACTTTTTCACTATTCATCATCAAAGCTGTAAAATAAAAATAAACAATGTTTATCTCTTATATATGAAAATAATAAACAATTCAGCAACAATTGGACAACAAGTTGCATCAATAATAAATATAAATATTATAACATGGAATACACATTGCCAAAAATCATGAGTGAAAATCAAAAACAATTTGGACTCAATCTGGTATATATGGCATAATAAGTTTTTATATAGTCTCAAAGGATATGGTAGTAGAGACACATATATATATATATATATATATATATAACAATATATAGTTTTATATATCAAGAACAGTATTGGGGAAATTGTATGACAAAGTGAAAAAGTTCACTTGTGACACATTTTGTGTGATGAAAGACATGACTTACCTCAGAATTTGAAACGAGTGCGAACTTGCCTTGCCTGCAAAGTAATGACAAAAAGAAATATGGCTGCTATTGAAGACGCAATTTATGCGCGCATATCACATCCAAAACGAGACAATATTTGAACACATGCAAATTTTGGCCGTATTGGAATAGCATAAAAAGCTGTGTGCCACCAGCATGACAGAATCAAAGTCATTCAGCAGACAGAGTGCAATAGAGCTGGACATACGGATTGACAGACAGACAAAGAGGAAGTTGAAGTAGGCGCAGCTGAGCTGGTGTGTGTTATACAACTGCCTAGTGTAACAGCTGAGAAAGGGAGCCATGTAATCCATTTCCTTGAGGCAACCGAAGAAGAAAAAAAATAGCTGGCCTGCTGGCAAGCACTGCACTGCACTGCAATTTTTGATCCCCCTCTCATCACCATTTTTCTTTACATTTTGTCCTTCAGGACTTCATCAGACCATAAAGTTCTGAAGGGTAAAACATGTCACAAGTAAACTTTTTAATCTTTGTCATTTCCCCAATATATATATATATATATATATATATATATATATATATATATATATATATATATATATATATATATATGTAGTGGACTCTCCTATCATATTCGACATATGAGGGTCAAGCAGCTCAGTTCCTAGGAACTGACAGCCAGACACCATCACATATGATTTGATTATAGTGGTGAAGGCTTTGTGCAGAACCAACCACATTTTTTGAAGGGCTGAATACGGAGACCTGGAGCACTATGTGCAACAAGGTCCCCAAATGACCTTCTGTTGTTTTGAATTCAGAGTTGTTTTGGATGGCAACTGGTCTAGGAGATCAGTTGCCTTCCAAGTCTATAGAATACAGTCTGTCCTGCTATTTACCCATAGCTGAAGGGAGAAGAAGAGGATTGATACCTTTCCCAAGGGTATTAGCACGTAGGTGAATGTAATGGATTCTACTGGAATTCAAAGTCAGCTCTCCGATTCCTCAATCTGTGCTGCTATTCACTTCTCCACCGTCCCTTCTCATATATATATATATATATATATATATATATATATATATATATATAATGGACTCTCCCCCCATCGGTTTCGACGTATGAGGATCTGCCAGCTTATTGATTCAGTTATGAAAGTTTATGCGCTAATCTTAAGTGGCATTTAAGACCCGCTAGCCATATATATATATATATATATATATATATATATATATATATATATATTGTGAGTTTTTCCAGCCTTCCCTCTGTAAGGAATGGCCTTTAAGCCTGAATATTATCAACCTTTGATGATTTAATATATATAATATACTGTCTTTGTGTTTTTTAATCTTATTTTCTGTGAGCATTTTTCAGTCCTTGATAGAATTCAGTAGAGATAGAAACAAAAAATTGGTTATGGATTTTTTTTTCAATTTCCCTTTGTAGAGTAATTGGCCATGGTTAAATAAATGTAATTCGCAGAAATGCCTAACAAACAGAAGTGACAAAAATCGCAATAAAAAATAGGAAGAGGAAGAAAAGAACAGGATAGAAATGTTATTGAACAAACAAAATATATGCCAGACAAAATACGAACAATAAGGCAAAGGAAACGGTAAAAAGGTAAAAGGTTCATAAACAAAGAATGTTGGTAACAATTATAGGTGCCTATTTGCTACTTTTTGAAAAAGTTAAGTCGCAGTTTGCCTAGAGAATCAGGCACTGCATAATCTCTAAAAACTTTGGCTCTCATGACTATTGGTGGCTCTGTAATACAGAACTAAATAAGTACATGATCTCTATTCTACCCCTGTCCTCTTCAATTGATTTCAGGTGTTATCATCCTCTGCTGATAAATCTGAATGCTTTGCCTGTAAATTCTCAAACTCTACTCATGAATCATCTGGAGTATCCCTACCTAACTTCTCACTTTGAACTGAATCTCTGTTCAGTGATATGAATGTAACCCCTTCCTTGGTTTCTGCTATCATCTCTAACCTTGACTACAAAGTATGCAGACTCAATGGCATCCCTGGTAATAGTCATTAAAATGTGTGCTACTGAACTATCTCCTGTTTCTACTAAACTGTATAAAAATGACTTACTGTTTTCAGTTTTCCTGCTTACTGGAAGTCATCATCTGTTGTTCCACTTTCTGAGAATTCTGGTGAACCATCTGACCCACCCAACTATTGGCCTATTAGCCTTCTGCCTCTTTTAGGGAAACTCCTAGAGGCCCTAATCAATGCTGAATTTGTTTGTCATCTCTCATTACAGGGCCTTTTCCCAGACAAACAATACAGCTTTTGTTTCTCCAGATCAACTGCTAATTTACTAATGATAATTGTGGAAAGAGTCTGTCATACTCTAGATAAAAGCAGTGAAGCTTGTGCTGTAGCATTGGATATCTCGAAAGCCTTTGACAGGGTCTAGCATTCAGGTCTTCTTCACAAGCTGAAAAGCTATGGGATCTCCAGGCACATTTTGGAGCTGATCCAGTTATTCCTAATTGTGAAAGGAAAGTTCTCCTGAATGGCCACTCGTCTACATCCTTTGGAATTGATGCGGCTCTCCCCCAGGGCTCCATCCTTGGTCTTACACTGTTTTTACTCTTCATTAACAACATTCCCAATGGCATCAGCTCTCAACTTAGCATCTACACTGATAACTCTACCATTTACTCCTGTATTGACAATAAGACTGATCAGAGAGACAAGGTCAAAATAGCTTGTCACTTTTAATGCCTCAAAAGCTAAAACTTCTATCCATTAATCATCTGAGAGATTCCTCCCTGCCTTCCATCAGTATGGCTGATGCTATCCTCCAAGAAATTGACTCATTGCGCTTACTCGGGATAGCGTTCTCAGGTGACATAAGATAGAAAGACTAAATTGAATCAATTGCTAGATCAGCTGCTAAGAAAGTCAATTCACTGTGTATGGTTTAGATAATTTTTCTCTCCAGTATCTATGTTGCATATATATATATATATATATATATATATATATGGCCATTATTCATCCATGTTTAGAATATTGCTGCCATATATGGTCTGGTGCTCCTGCTATTCTCCTGGAGTTCCTTGATAAGATCCAATGAAGAATCAGCAATATTACTGGTCTTGATCTGGCAGCTCTGCTTCAGTCACTAACCCACAGCTATAAAGTTGCCTCTCTGTGCCTTTTTTTATAAATATTTTAATGATAATTGTTCAGATGAGCTCTTCACTATGGAACTTAGACTGTATGAATTTAAGTGCAATACTATACTAGTAGCAAGATCTCATCAATTTACAGTTGAGCTAGTAAAATGTAGCCGTAACTTCTATACTAACAGTTTCTTATCTTGCACTTCTCACTTGTGGAATTCCATCCCAGCTCATTGCTTTCCAGCCAACTTTGATCTGCAAAATCTTTAAATACAATGTCAATCACTATTTACTGTTCGCCTGATTGCTCTTTTCTCCTCATTACTAAAGTTTCTGTTCCTAATTTCTCCACATTCTGTCATCCCTTGCATACTATTGGCAGTGCTACTTTGCTTGGGGTGATGCTGATTAAAAAGAAAAGAAAATATATATATATGCTGATTTGAAATAGCACCAAGTGATAGTTAGTTTATAATACAAATGGTAGGTTCTGACATTTTACACTGTTTTGGAAATATATATATATATATATATATATATATATATATATACACACATTGTCAGCAGGCAATGTAAGTTTAATAAAGACATCTAAACACATCTAGAAACTGTATACGTACAGTGTCAGCAGGCAATGTACATTTGATAACGATATATAAATACATCTAAAAATGTATAGATACATTGTCAGCAGGCAATGTAAGTCTCATAAACACATCTAAACACATCTCAAAAGTGTATAGATACATTGTCAGCAGGCAATGTAAGTCTCATAAACACATCTAAAAAGTGTATAGATACATTGTCAGCAGGCATTGGAAATTATGTTAATTTATATAAGTCTGTCCACGGAAGAATAAGTGTTAATATGTTTAAATTACTAAAGAGACACTGATGCAAATAAATAATTTAGTTAATGTTTCACATTATTCCTATATATATATATATATATATATATATATATATATATATATTATTCATTTAACACCAAGCAAGGAAATAAAGCCTCTAAGGTTATTGAAAGTGATAGAAACTGAGAAAATTTTACTGCAGAGAAAGGACAATAAAAAGAACGGGACAAACAAGAGCTGAAGATTCACATGTCATTTAAATTTTTGAAGATCATAATTGGCAAGAAATCAAGAAGCCAAAATAATTCCACAGACAAGAAATTTAAGGGAAGAAACTTTCAGAATAAAATTTACAGTTTCATCTGTCAATTTCAACTGTAAAATGATGAGACCTAGCTGCCAATTTAGTACTATGCTCAAATTTGTGATGTTGAGGTGCCAAAAAGGAAAAATTGCCATGAAAATATTTTAAGAAAAGGTACAGGGAACTATGTTACATTGGCAAAAAGTGATCAAAACCCAGATGCCTAGTCAAAATGGGAAATGTTGCAGATTATTTGGATTTTGCAAAAAAATCTCTAGATACATAGCAGAAGCACAAGACCAGATATGGTAACAATATTCAATGCATGAACAAATGGTAGACTTATAAATATGCTAGATTGATTTTGGTGAGACAAATTGTCTAGCACAATAATGGGTCTTATTTTACAGTAAATTGAACATCTGTCAAGTGAGTGAGACACATATGAGACAAAAACATCCATCTACCAGTGAAGCAAATTGTAAGGGGTGCTGAAAAATTTTTAGACTAACCAGAAAGGGATTAAATAAAACTTTCTTATATTTGGTCAGTTTTGTTACATTTATAGTGGTGGGTTGGGCCAAGAATATTTCTACACTGTGTTGTATATAAATATAATATACTGTTAAAAACCACAGAACAAATGTTGAATACTAAATTAGCAGCATTGTTAACCTGAGCTTCTGCAGAAATACAACCAATAATGAATGATGATATTAATTTCATGCAAACTTGAAAAAAATTTTACTATGCAAGTTTTTTTATCCTTTTGTTGATGATTATTCTGTTCTTTTAAACTTAGGATTTCTTTTGAATATACATGTGTGTATATATATATATATATATGCAAACTTGAAAAATTTTACTATGCAAGTTTTTTTATTCCTTTGTTGATTATACTTTTAAAGTTTTCTTTTTAGTATATATATATATATATATATATATATATGCAAGGCTGAACACCCCAGACGGTGAAAAAAAGCCTATATGATCCTTGCTTTTTATTTTTTTTTTAATAATTGCTTTTTTTTCTACCTACATTTGTTTACATTACAATTTAAACTAAGCAAAACTGACTATTCAAGGATGAAATATTTTCACAGATTCTGACATCGTTCTAGGGCCTTTTTTTGTTTGCCCAAATCTGTGAATTTGTTTTGCTCACGCTAAGTCTCAAAAAACACTATAATGTTGAGTGTGTCAAAGTTATTCAACTTTTTAACAAGAAAAATCTTGAGTTGATGTTAAAAATTGCTGCAAAACATTATTGATTTATTTAAAATAGAATGATCTATTATGACATATCTTGAATTTGTACTTAGCTACATTGCATTCATTTTCAACTTTTTCTAATTGAATTGTTCACTTATATTGCATAAGATCCATTATTGTACATAATTAGGTTAAAATAAAATATTTTATATGAATACTACCTTATGAAAAGTGAGATGTAGTAGAGTGGTGAGGCCCATATCATTGATTCGATGGAGACAAGACAGTTGCACCGGCACTGTATATGTATGTAAATACACACACACATGTATGTGTATATATATATATATATATATATATGTGTGTGTTCAATTTGTTCATAACCAATTATTCATAAACCAGTTAAGGTGCAGTTGAAATGCACTGAAGCGAAGTTGCATCTTTGTAGTGAGTAAACTGTTTTTGTCTGGAGATATATATATATATATATCTGTGTGTGTGTGTTCAATCGAATTATTTTGAGAGCATGAATGTGGATATAAAGCAAATTTCATTTTTACACAACAGTGCTCAATATATATATTATTTATTATAATTTTTTCATATAGACCAAAACAGTTTTTGTCTGTATGATAAAATTATAATAAATAATTATCGCTCTACTATCGGTATTGAGCTCTCTTTTGAATTAATACTGTGAAAGTTAGAATTCATATATTACTTCCATTCTCATTGCATCGGATATATATATATATATATATATATATATATATATATACACACACAATTGCTAGCTAAGGAAGTAAAATCCTACATCAGAGACACAACAGATCTACTGAACAAAATTAATCACATACAAACTGTTCCAGAGAATGCTATTCTAGTGACTATGGACATTAGGTCACTCTATTCAAATATTAAACACAAGAAGGGCTAACCGCCCTTCAGGAAGCACTTACTAAAAGAAGAAAACAAGACCCCCCCCCCACACAGAAGTCATCATAAAACTCATGGAGCATGTCCTTACATTGAATACTTTCAACTTCAATGGAGCACACTACCTTCAAATAAGAGGTTGTGCCATGGGCACCATTGCAGCTCAATCATATGCTACAATATTCATGGGAAAATTTGAGGAGACCCATGTCTATCCAACCATTGGTAGCGACTGCGTATTCTATGCAAGAGATATCGATGATATATTCTTTGTATACATGGGTAGTGATGACAAACTTACCCAATTCCTTATGACCCTAAACACAGTGCACGACTCAATTAAGTTTGACTATGAAAAATCCACAACATCAGTAACATTTTTAGACACCCGCATTTACATAGATGAAAACAGGAAACTACAAACGACACTACACACTAAAATTACCGACACCCACAACTATCTATACTTTAAGTCTTCCCACCCTAAACACCTCAAAGAGAACCTTCCCTATTCACAAGCGCTTAGACTCAGAAGGATATGTTCCAACAATGAAGAATTAAATAAACACATTGAAAACACGTGGCTATAAACAACACCTAATCAGGGAACAAATAAATAAAGCAATTTCTACACCTAGAGAAGACACCCTAATGTACAAGATTAAAAATAAATCTAGCCGCATCCCTCTAGTAACCACTTTCAATCCTACTCTGCCTCCACTATCCCAGATAATCAAACGTCGCTGGGAAATACTACATCTCAAACCAGACCTAAAAAAAATTGTTTAAGGAATCTGGCCTTCTTGCATATCGTGGACCTAAGAACCTAAAAGAAATCATAGGTAGTAACCACAATTTAGGGGACAAGGTAATCCGTAATAAACTAAGAACAAAAACAACAGGATCTTCCCAACCATGTAACAACAAAAGAAGTTTATGTCTAACTGTAGAAGTCATAATATAATTTACCTCCTAGAATGCACACTATGCCAGAAACAATATGTAGGAAAATCTGAATGGCCCTTTCACTACAGAATTAATAATTATCGTAATCGAATTAAGTCGACTCCCCATGAAAAATTATTACCTGTAGAACAACATTTCTGCCTGGAAAAACACGATTTCAAAACCCATACCAAATTCATTATAATTGAGAGAATAGAAAAGTTCAGAGCAGATAACATTAGAAAGATTTTAGAGTCCCATGAAAATAAGTGGATACAACGTCTAAAAACAAAATATCCAGCCGGGCTAAATCATAAATTTAACAATACAGATAGTAGCAATATATAAATCAACAAATCAAAACCTACCCACATTTCTCACCCACACAAGACAGACATGCTTACCGAGGTGTTGAGGCCTCACACTTATACACACACCCACATGAATATACACACTTACACACATCATACTCACTCACTCCCTAATGAGCCAAATGATAACACACACCAACAGCAATACACACATTTACACATGTCATACTCACTCACTCCCTAAGAACCAAATAACACACACACAAACACTAAACAGAGACATATCCCCTCACCAGGTCCAATAAAACTATCAAACTGACCAGAGAATTCGGAGCAGCATGTATATCCAGCTCTTATCTCAAATAACAACTTAAAAGAGACTGTTTGACCAACACAAGGATTGTTAAAAGATTCATGTTAAAAAGATAAAAAAAACAAAAAAGTTCATTTTCTCCATCAAGACATTCATTTCATCTGTAGTTCACTGCTAGATGATGTCCATTTCGGCCGAAACTAGTCGAGGAATCTAAATGAAATAATAATAAAAAAACGAAAGAATATAAATCTACAACCCAGTGTGTCTGAAGATTTTAATTTTTTAATATTTTTTTTATTGTTCAAAAATATATATATATATATATATATATATATATATATATATAGTATGATAAGTTTTCAAAATGTCACAATAGAAAATCTTTCATATTTTTCAGTGAAGACATTATTTTCTTTGGTGGTGCCATTTTGCAAAAATCACACAAATATATCATAATAGAAAATGTAGAACAACAGAAATATCAGACTGTCCAATATTTATAATTAGAGTAAAGATCAATCAGGTGCATTAATAAAAAGTGGCTGTATTAAAAATGGAAACTAAAAACATCAAGTCAGAGATGTGTTGGAGAAAAAAACTCTGTGATACATAATGATGCTAATGTCGATAGAATTACTTGTCTGCCATCTTGTGTTTATCCTAGAACTTGCTTCTCATGAGACAACAACAACAACAACTTAACCAGATTTTAGATGAACAGGTCTTGAACATCATTTCTAAATTCGACTCCCATAAGCCAAGTGAAGGTGACAGGATACCAGTTGTCATCCTAAAGAAACGTGCTTGCCATTTGCCACCTGAAGAACTCAAAAAAGTATCATTTTCCACCATGACAATGCAAAACAAACCTTGCAGAAACTTGAAGAGTTGAAATGGGAAACCTTCCAGCACTGACTTTATTCTCCTGTCCTGCATCCTTTGAAATTTCAATTGTTTCTGTCTCTACAGAACAATTTAAATACCAAAAAATTTAACTTTGTATAGTCAGTTGAAAACTAACTCCCAACCTTCTCCGAACAAAAAACACAGTTTCTGCTAAAATGGCATCAACAAGCTTTGTAAGAACAAAATGGCAGAGAGTTGTTAAAAACAATGGAAATTGTACTTGACTAATACATGTTTTTTTTTTTTTGTTTTTAATTTTCTATTTGGGCACATACTTTAACAGTGATCTAATATTATGGAGTGAGGCTGAGTAGAAATTCTGGTTTTCTACAGTGTCTGTGTCAACATAAGCTTACTAGATACCATAGTTTAGCATATAGGATCCAAAACATGTTTTTCAGTAATTTTTTTTAGAAAAAAAACTGTTACGTGACATTAAATATTTGTGTGTACATACATACATACATATATATATAAGAGAGAGATTATAGTTGTTCCAATGAGAGAAAAGTGTATTTTTTAAAGAGAAATGATGCCACAAACATGTTTGGTTTTAATGTTATAATATTGGTTATAACTTCTATATATAGAAAATAAAATATATTAAAACCACATTATAAGTAAAATGTTTGCAGCATCTTCTCTCTTTAAAATAAAAAATATATTGGGCAGCAAAATTAAAAACCGCTAATAAAGTGCTTTGATTAAGTTTTTTATTTAATTTTTCTTGTGTTCATATAAGTGTTTTCTTTTTGGACATAAAGTGTGTAAAAAAATTGTTTATATTTTCTATATATCCAAGTATTTTTGGGTATTCTATTAGCCATTATCAAGGATGTTTTTTTTAATTTTTTATTTTTAACTGAATGTATGGATTTTTTATGTTTCTAGAGTGATGGGAATGTTTGTTTTTATTTTCTAATCATGGTCAACACATTGTGGCCATGTTCATAGTTGATGTTATTGAGGGTTGGCTTTTTCTTTTTATTAGCAGTACTTTTTTTTTACATGTGGATGAGGCTATTATACTTGTATTTTCTACAAGTATGTTGCAGATGGAATTTGGTAGGTTTCTGTGTGTTTAAATGTGTTCTGATTGAGCTATGGTTAAAGAGATGTAACATGAATCTTCTTGATAGGTATGTTGTAGTATGTCCAATATGTGTTCTTGATTAAACCAAATTTATAAATAATCATTTGGGAGAGAGCTTCTAAAATATATATATATATATATATATATATATATATATATATATATATATTGAATGTGCACAACATTAAATATTACAAAGTTAGGAATCACTTGCACATTCACTACCATGGTTTGAACCATTAAGATCTCATCAGGTGAGAGATGCTAGTTAACTTTCTAAAGCTTGGATGGCTTATTTTATATGCACACAGTAAAAAGTGTTACAGAAGCGGAGGGGTGAGACAAGAATGGGAGGATGTAGGATGCATGTCAAGATCTTAATGGTTGAAACCATGCTAACAGGTGTGTAATTGATTCTTAACTTTTTAATATTTTATATATATATATATATATATGCGTGGTGTGTGTAACTGAAATTGTATTATATAAATCTAAAAATTAAATTATCTATTTATGTAATATTTCTCTCTTATATATATATATATATATATATATATAACAAAGTGTAAAAGTTTTTAGCAACAGCATTTTTTGCCAGTGTGTGTTAGGTTGGGTGTCCTCAGGTCGGAGTCAATGATGAAACTATTAGAAAAATGCATTAGGATTTTTAAGGTTAAGAGGGGCAATAAATTAAATTGCCATATCAGATCCAATGACCAGAAATTGATTCTCATGTTTTCTTTTTAGAGTAGTTGGTGTCTGTTGGATAAAAATTTGTTCACTCCAAGTAGGTTTCTGTATTTTTAATTATTAGTTTTTATTGTGCACCTCTTGCTTTTGTGATGATACTGATACTTTTTCCCATAATCCCAACTTTTGTTTTACTTCAGATACTATTCTACATCCTCCTAATATATATATATATATATATATATATAACAGTAAATCTGAAATAAAATTACCTATTCCTGCATGTAATCTCTCTCACATATATATATATATATATATATATATATATATATATATGTATATGAGAAGGAGGGATTACATGAACGACAGATTTCTATGCATCTTACAAAATAATGTAACCAATTTTATCTGTCCATAATGAAATTGTCTAGGATTTACATGCAGACTACTTCGTGTCATGACCTATATAATAAAAAAATTTTTCCAGTGAGTTTGAATTTACCTTAGGTCACATTCATTTGGTTAATCACAGTAATGCCCACATGCCTATTTTTAATTCTGTTTTCTTCTTGAGAAAAAAGAGGAAGTATTCTGCTTTTGAAATTAAAATAATCGTTGACTCACCAGTAGTTTAACATCACCTGAGATGACACATTTGTAGTGTTGAAACATTATTGCAATTGTGTTGTGATTTTTAATATGTTTTTGTTCTTATATTCTAAAATAAATAATATTTAGCTCTACTCTGTATTGAGCCCTTTTTTTAAATTAAATGTTATGGACAGTGTAATAAATGTTACCAAACATCACTTGATAATTGGAACAGTTTTTAAGTTCCAAAACATGAAAATTTTTATGTAACAATGTTTAAATATTTTTCTAATAAATACATATATATAATGTGTGTATATCTAGGCAGCATATCTTCATTCAAACATGTTTTGTTGAATAATATAGCCATATTATGTCTATTTATTTTAATAATAATCCCTTCCAGTTCTCTAATCAGATTCTTGATGTTAAAATGAAATAATCAAGAGAAGCCCCAATTTTTAATTCTAAACCAAGTATGTTCGATCTTTTCCAAGATTATCTTCAAGGGTAAATTCCAAAAACAAATGTGCTCTGTTATATTTTGAAAATGGTTAATTTATTTGTTGCAATTATGTAATTCTTTGCAAAACAAGTGTTTCAATATAAGAGAGTTGACTGGAAATTGGTTGAAATGCAAAATGGCATTAAATGATTGTTATATGTAATTCACTATGTTGCTGGTACACTTGTAATAAATTTTGTTCTGTGTTGGTTGATTGATTTTAATATAGACTGCCTTGATAATTTAGTTTGTTAATTTGTTTATTTACTTATTTAGATTTTTTGTTTATTTTTTTTCGGGAGTTGGTTATCTTAGTATCTGTCTATATTTCTGAGATGAGTTATTATGTACACTATTTTCATTATTTGGACTATTGTTATCTTATTTGTTTATGTTACTGGCTTTGTATAAAGCATGTTACATTATCTGCATTGTACGTAGTGCATATATTTGCATTTTTCATGACGGTATTTTACAAAATATTTGCTTTCGGTTTTCAAATTTTAAGTAACATTGTAAAGATTTATTTTCATGTCTGCATTTTGAGATCAGTTCTGATCATTTATTCAGTAATTTGCATTTGTCTGGGAAGGTGCTTATAGATATTTTCTCCTCCAGACAGAGTTTACAGTTTTGGGATTTATTTTTTGTAGGCTGGTGCTGTTTTCCTTATTTTCCATGATATTTTTGGCGTCATCTGTTATTTTTTTAATCTCCCAGATATATTTAAAAAGCATTGTACTGTTTGCATATTTACTAGATGTAAAGGATGTTTTGTGTGCAAAATTTTTCTGTTTCCAAGGTCCTTCAGTTATGCTGCCGGTGTATATTTTGTCTTCATTATCTACTGATTTTATAGTGGTTTGTTGTATTAAATTGTTTTGGAAGCAATTGCTATTTAAGCAACATTCAATTTTTGCTCAGCAGTTACAGATAGGGTTGATTTGTTATGCTTTTTTATTATTCATGTTATGTTCTAAGTGAAACCTTAATTGACTTTTACTGTGTTTCTGTTAAATATCTTGTGGAGAGTGCTTGATGAGAAAAAGTGTTTGTTTATGAGTTTAAAGAATATTTTTCCTACATTTGTTTTTATGATGTGAGTTGATCCAAATGTTTTTTCTTTATCTTTTTACTTGTTTGTACTGTGTCATGTGTCTGAGAGTGTTAGTGAAAACCCAGTAAAAAAAAACTTTTAAGGCTGTTTTATAATCGTTTTTGGCATTGTTGAAAATGGTTTCATTGGAAGAATTGTTAGAAAGAATGAATGTCCTTACATAAAATAATAAATAATGAGTAAAATGTAGGCAATGCAATTTTCATAATGACATCTAAGCACATCTTGAAAATATATGCATACATCGTCATACAACATTATAAAACAGTTACAAATAACTACATTTGGATCTACAATTATTCCTACTCAATAGCCTTTAGAAGAATTTGAAACAACCGTTATCAGCTACCCAGTAACAGTTGAGATAATACAATAGACATTGCTCCACATAATATGCCAGTGGCCAGCATATATAAATAGTTGAGCCAAAACATGTCACACGTGGCCTTGAAGATTACATTGAAGCATGAAACAGAATGTTGCTGCTTGGTTTTGATCTCAGTGTCCACTTTTATATATAACATTTGAACATAGTAGATCTGCTCAACTTAAAGCTTAATAGTTATTGTCACATTAACAGATTCCTAAGCTCTATAATAAAGTACATATGTCCAATGTCAGTCTCACCTTGGAACCCCACTACTGCACTCTCATTGTTCATAATTGTATCTTATTTTATCTTTCCTTCTATTTTTTATCCCTGTTTTCTAATATGCAACATCTCTGCCTAAAGTCTGTAAATTTATTTCTTGACTATTTACTCTTTTTTTAATTTTATTTTTCCTCAATAGGAGTAGATATGTTTGCCTATGATCCGGATCACACTCCTTCTTAGTCTTTTGAACAAGTGAAGAGGCTCATCCTATGTTTCCTGTTTAGAATTGCGTGTCTGGCTCCTTCTAAAGTTTAATTCAACTCTCTACTCCTAATGTCTCTTCTGAATTCTGAAATTTTATTTACTATTTATTCTTTATTTTTTCTCCTCAATAGGAGTAGATTGGTTCACCTATCACCTGGTTTACACTCTCCACCTGATCTTTTGAAGATTAGGTGGAGAGGTTTATTCATTGTTTCTTGTGTAGGGTTGGGTTTTCCATTCCTTCTCAAGTCTCCATTATCTGTATGCTTCTAACATCTCTGTTTGAAATTTTATTAACTAATTATTAGTTTTTTTTTCTCATCTCAATAGGAGTCAATAGGTTCACCTATCATCTGGTTTACACTCCTTCCAGGTATTTTGAATAAGTGTAGCGGTTTATACCTTGTATCTCGTCTCGGATTGGGTTTCTGGTTCTTTCTGAAGCCTAATTTAACACAATACTTCTAACATCTCTGTCTAAACTCTGAAATTTTATTTAATATGTATTTTTTCAACTCAATAGGTGTAGATAGGTGTACCTATTATCTGGTTCACACTCCTCTCCAGCCTTTTGAACAGGAGTAGATGTTTATCACTTCCATGTGTTTTATTGCCCAGTCAGTCAGCCATTACTGAAATTCTTTGCATCCCTCAATCAACACCGCTTTATACAAATTTTCTTCTACTTGGTATTTGCCATTTACAAATACTGTCAAAATTCTTTAAACCTCAAAAAAAAATTTATTTTTAACCATTTCACCCCAAGCAAGGCAAGAGTGCAACTAGTACACAGGAGTTTACAGAGAATGAAAATGAGAGAAAAAACTGAGATTAAGGGTGATTGAGGAAAGGGTAAAAGATGAACATGGTTCAAATCAACAGAAGATGGCAGTTGACATTACATTTAAATTTTGAAGATTGTAGTTATCAGGGAAGCAAGTATGCAGAAGGGAGTTCCACTGTCAGGAATTGCAAGAAAAGAGGCTGTTGGAGTAGAATTGGTAGTTATATTGAATTATTTCAACATTAAAAGAGTGGGAACTAGTAGCACTCTTAAATTCATGTAGTTAGGGCATCAAGGAAAAAAGCTTGTCATAGCAGTTGCCATGAAAATATTTGTAGAAAAGACAAACAACATCATCTGTGAGAAAGTGACTGAAGTCTAGATGAGTTCATGATGTTCATTTTTGTATAAATGACCTTGAGAAATGTGTGAATCCATTTCTTCTCTTCCCAGCTATGGGTAAATAAGAAAGACTGGATCCTATAGCCTTCGGTGGCAACTGGTTTAGGAGAAGGATAACTGAAAATTTCTAACTATGAGGAAAAATAGCCTCACTTGGTGAAGCATGATGACACCTCTGAAAACATTGTCAGTCAGGGTGGGGTTTCTGTATCTGGTCTAATGAGCTTTCATCACTGGTGCCTTTTCTTATTTAATTTTGATCTGTAATATAGCTTATTGATTGCTATTTTCCTTACATGATGTTATCATTGGAATATAGTTTTAACTAGAAATTTTTTTTTAGTATCAAGAATTTAAGTGAATTACTTACACTATTTTCATCATTTGGACTGTTACCCTCATCTTTATTGCCATATTTACAATGTTTCAGCTATTGTACACTCCGACCTTCTTTAGGTGATAAATGTTAGAATTTTAAACAGTACGCTTTATTTAGTCTGCAAGTGTAGATTGTTCTAATTTCATCTGTGATACTTTTTGAGGGGATATATATATCAGTTTCAATCAATTCCCTTTAGTAACTCAATTCGCCAAGTTTTTATTTCCTCTGCTGTGGCCAGGTATTGAACTCAAAACACATTGGGTGAAGTCAGTTTTTGGATTTCTCAACCAGTGCTTTTAACCACTGAGCCCTGAGTTTTGAGTTCAATACCTGACTACAGCAGAGGTTGGGGGAAAAGAATTAGGAGAGTTGAGTAACTAAAGGGAATTAACTGGTACTAAGATATATAAAAAAAAAAAAAAACATAACACAGAATTAGAACAATTTAACCCTGTGGAAGGAATAAAGGGTTCAGCTTGAAATTCCAATATATATCATCTGAAGAAGGTCAGAGTGTACAATAGCCAAAACATCATGAATATGGCAATAAAGATGAAAACAACAGTCTGAACAAATAAATATTGTAAAAGGTTACAATAGCTCATCTCAGAAATATAGACAGATATTTAGTACATTGTTTACAGTTTTTATTTTTTTAATCATTTCACCCCAAGCAAGGAGGTAATGCCACTAGGACACAAAGGGTTACAGTGAGTAAAAGTGGGGAGGAGACTCAGAATAAGGAGGATTGTGGAAGGGTTAAAAGGTGAATTGGATTCAAGAAAAACAAGATTGCGATTGATTGATATTGCATATAATTTTTTAAGACTGTAGTTTACAAGGAAGCAAGGAAATGAAAAGGAGTTCTACCGGTGGTTTGGTTTGTTTTTTGTTTTTTGGGGGTTTTTTTAAGGCATATCAACCTCAGTGGGTTATTTAATGCCGACATGATTTTTATTACTAGGAATATTTGTTTTCTAAAACATATTGCTGGTAATCATTTTTCTTCAAGAATTGGTGATCATAATTTTTTATGAAGTATTTCTTGTATTCAAACCTATTTTTACACTTTCAGAGAGTTTTGATCCCAGTTTGGGGCTTAACCACTTACCCATAGCTGGGACCCCAACAGGTGCTACCACCCTGGGAACACCAATAACTAAGAGGTAGTCCCATGCTCTTCAAAACCTCCTGATCAGAGGCCTTACTGTTGGACCTAGTTTATCATCTTACACAGGACATAGATGTAACTTATCGTCATACCCAGGATGGTCTGTATGTGGCGAAATAAGAGAAAATAAACTGTTAGATTAGAAGTGACAGTTGGATTTAACTATTTCAATAGTAAAACAGTGGTACTTAGTTACCAATCTAGTAGCATGTTTAAATTAACCCCATGAGTTGATCCTAATCAGTAGCAATCAATAATGTCACAGCACCCACTGGTCCTCAAGTTCTTTCAGATCACTGTGGTTAACATTTAGCTGACTCTTCATTCACTAGGGCATGACTCCTTTCATCACTGGTATTGTGATGGTGGCATTGTTCCACTCGACTTACCCGGCGTTTGTCTGTTTAAAACCACTTACTCTTATGCCACTTTGTGTTTTTGATCTCAGAGGGTGCGAAGGTTGCTGATGAAGCAGACTGAAGTGAGAACTGGTCCCGCAGCTGGAGCTACACAAAAAACAAGAATCCTTTTAAATAACAAATTAACTCAGGTTAAAAATGTTACAAAGATTTGGTTTATATATGATTTGTTGTATGTAGTGGTTTTAAGCCTTCCCACTTGTTATAATCAAATGATACTGAGATCCCCTTCAGAGTCTACAGCTTGTTTTAGTAAATTAAATTTGTTCTGATTTTCATGTCCGGTACAAGGTCTTGGTCAGGAGGTCTTGGCAAATGATGTGGATTCCAGTAGCTGTAGTGTGGGGACTATCTTTCCCTCTGTGTGTGTCCTAGCTGTCCAAAATCTCCAACTTATATGGAGTCCTGCATCCAGCAGAGGGGTGGGGTTGATTAAGGTCATGGTTTAGTTGTCTTCTAAATTTTTCTAAAATTCCATATATAAAAATACATTTACTCAAGAGGTTTTCCAAATTTGGGCTTTTCCCACCTTCTTTTGAGAGTGGTCAGAGGGATCAAACCACCCATTAACTCCCACTCTCTTCATGCTTCATCTCATACTACAACTCTATATTGGCAGTGCTAATATCTCTCACTTCCTTCTCCCACTTTCTCTGCAGCCAATCTCAGCCTGCTCGCAGAGCTGGTGTGACAATTCCAACTTCCAGATGGCACAGCGAAAACAGAAGAGATTTTCAGTCATTAATCTTTCTCTATCAGCTTTCCCCATGCTGGGATCTCTCAATCAATCAGACCACTCAAGAATTGGAAAAAGAAAAATTATTTCTACTCTTGTTAAAATAAATGTCCATCTTTTTGTCCACGGTTACTTCAAAATATATAATCGTGTTTCATGTGACGTTTGAAGACCTAATTTTGAAGCTAATGACTACACTAAATGATATATATTTTGGTCAATGGTGTAGCCAGGGCCAGCAGTACATACACTAATTTTATATCTTATGTATGTTGCAACCCCGTTAAAATTAGCTACAAAGTTATAAATTATAATAATGAATGTGTCCATTCAGTCTCTGTGGGGATGATTCAAAACAGATGATATTTCCTCACCCCTTTTTTTTCTCTCCAGAAGAATCCTGAATGGTATTTATTTCTGTGACCATTCTGGTCACTTTATTGGCAACATATATTTTTGTTTTATCTGACATCTTTTTGGATATCTTAATGGTCTTATCAGCAGGAAGGACAGGTAATCTTGGTTTTGCTCAATCTTACTGAGTTCCATCTAGTTAAATTTGGAAGTCAAGATGCCTCGTTAGGATTGATTATATTACAAATCCTTCTTTGGATTTTGTTGAGAATCTCAAGATGTACAGTAGGAGCACTAGACCAGATATAGAAACAGTGTTAATGACAGAATTTATATTCACAAAGAGAGAGTTGGAATTTTTGAAACACATTGTGAGAAAAGAAGGCCTGGAGAACTTAATATTCATAGGACATATTGAAGGCAAGAAAAGTAGCATATTTAACAGTTTTGTGTGAATGGATGACTGAATAAGTACAAAGAGTGATGGTTATGGACCAGAAACCAGAAGCAGGAACTTGTGGAGAACCATGATTATATATGTTCTGGACGGACATAACATATAAGAGAAGTTGAATGGAATTTGACTAAAATTGAGAAGCCTGGTCAGGATTGATTACATTATTTCTTTGGATTTAGTCAAGAACTTTGAGATGATTAGCAGGAGCACCAAACAAGATATAGCAACAGTATTTAATGACCAGATGAATGGTAAATTTTATAAATTTTCAGAGAATTCTTCATTTGAAGGGATAAGCACTACACTCTGTTCCAGCAGTAGGTGATGTCTTATTGCACATGTATCAAAACAGCAAGATCAACTGGGAGTTGATTTTCATCTAGTTAACATATAAATTCTTATTTCATCAATGCTATAGGTTTGCCTTTAGCATAGAATTGTTAATCAGGCTGATCTATTAGCAATATGGCTTGACAAAGATAACAGTTATGGACAATGTGTTCAAAGGTACTTATCATAATTATTTGACTTCGAATATGAAATATATATGAGATTACTTTTCAGCATCAAAAGAGTGTAATTTCCCATCAGATGGATGGGTTTATCCTCATCTTTCTGTTTGATCAGAAGTGTCCAGACAAAATGAGAAAAGAAGGAACAGCATCCCTTGTTTGAAGATTCTTTCTCCCTCTTCCATATCATAAACGAATGGAAATTGTCAATTATACAAGTTGCATTGCGATTTTGTATTCTTAATCTCAAGTAAGGTTACTGGCTTACCATAAATGTTTCATTATATTTAGTACTATAAATATTTATTCAAAACCTTTTACTTTTAATTTTACATTATTGTAAATGAAGATCTGATAATCAGTATTTTGGGTAAAAGACTGAAATGATTATAATGAATAGAAAGTGAAAGTAGGATGGAAACAGAAAGTAAAAGCTACTTGGAAGCAAAGTGTTTGTATAAGTAATTTAACACATTGTTTTTATTTCTATTTTATTCTTTCTCAAGGGTGAAAATCTGATATATTAGAAGAATCCTAAATTTAGAATGGACTTCAGAATTCTGGTATATTAGAAGACACATAAACAATTTGTTTATATTCAAAGTAATTGCTTACCTTTATTTTTCAAGTTAATTGTGAGATAGAAAAAAAACCCCCACAAATCAGATTCAGATGATGTCAGATAAAATTATCTACAGGATGTAAAGGAGATGGCAAAACAGTGCAGAATTTCAGACATAACACAAAGAAATTAAAAACAAATGCCGACAGGCAAAAGAGGAAGAGCTTAATGAAAAGTGTCCAGAAATAGAAAGAATGTAAAGATAAGGCAGTTATGCATAAAATAATTAGAATTAACAGGACAAAAGATGTCCTCATCAACAGGAAGCATAAAATTCAAGGACGAGACATTGATAATAAAGAAACAAATAATACCACAAGAATGGAATGAGTATATTGGTGAACTCTTTCAGGATGAAAGACAAACACCTGTAATAAACAGAAATATAGAAGGACCAGAAATATTAAAATCTGAAATGAAATCATCTAAGGGCGAAAATGAACAGGGAACAAAGCAGGAGGACAAGATGGAATAGCAATCGAGATGCTGGCAACCTTCGATGATTTTGCCATTGACAAGATCACAGAGATAATAAATGAAATATACAACAATGGTGATATACCAGAAGACCTAAGTAGTTCTATTCTTATAGCACTGCCTAAGAAGCCACGTGCAAAAAAAAATGCAAGTTCCATTGAATAATCAGCTTAATGAGCCATACAAAATAAAATAAAAAACTATCATCCAATTTATGATGACTAGAGCACCCAGCAGAATTAGACTCCAAATAGGACGAGAAAAATGCAGTTTTGTGAAAACACTGGCACAAGGAATGTGATATTTACTTGGGGAATTATATCAGAAAGCGCAATACAGATGTGTTTGATAGAGTGCATCACAAAGAACTGTTTGAACTGCTAGGGAAGCTTGATTTATTTGGGAAAGATATAAGAATAATCCAGAATTTATACTGGGAGAAAACTGCCTGTATTAGGATCGAAAATGAATTCAGTAAATATACAAAAATAGAAAGGTATGATTATGTACCTTCTTTTTACAGAAAAGCAATCCTGAGAGAATTAGAAGTCCTACCAGGATTTATTATTGGTGCCTAGAATTTTAAAAACATGAGATATGCAGATAATAAGTGTTGCTAACAGACACAGAAAGGAAACTATAGGATCTCCAACATAATGTAGTAAATGAAATCAAGAAGAAAAGACGAAACATCATTTGGAAGAAGAAAGACTCTATGATTGTCAGAGAAAGGAACAACCCAACATACAAATTACAAATTGAAAACACCAAAATCAAGCAAGTGTAAAAAATTTGAATATCTGTGTTTCAACAGAGGATGAAAAAAAAGACACTGAATTCTGAAAGCACACTAAGATAGTGAAAGATGCCTTCCAAAAGCTAAGCAAAGTGTTAAGAAACTGGAAAATATTATTAGAAACAAAGAAAAGAATACTGAAGTTTTATGTAGTATCAGCCTTCTTATATGGCAATAGATGCTGGACAATCTCCTAACAGATGAAAAAGAGACTTGAAGTAACGGAAATGTGGTTATGCAGAAGGATACTGAGGATACCATGGAGCGTACATGTGAGCAACAATGAAGTTTTAGAGAAAAAGGGAACAAAAAGGAAACTGATACTTAACATCAGGAAGATTGGAAAATTTGATACTCCCAGAACAGATTGAAAACAAGATGTATTTAGGAAATCAGGCATAACCTATCTGGCAAGCTTGAGGGAATGGATAGCAGTACAGGGTATAGGAAAGATAACATAAAGACAAAATTTATTAAGAATTACAAAGGACAGGAAATTGTGGAGGGCCATCATCACCTACATCCTAAAGGGACATGTCACATAGACAAAAAATGAGCTTGAGCAAATGGATGGCGAAACAAGGTTTAGGAAAGATAATAAAAAGATAAAATCTATTAAGAGCTACAAAGAACAGGAAATTATAGAGAGTCATGATCGCCTATCTTATGAGATTGCATGGGACATAAAGAAGAACCTTCTGCCATTTCTCTGAAGTGTTCTAACAGAGAACACTACATGCAACACAGAGATCAGATTTATTGGGATGGCCAAAGGTGCATTCCAAAAGCTAAGCAGAGTATTAAGAGACAGGAAAATTTTGTTAGAAACAAAAAAAAGTGCTGTTACATGGTGGCTTTCCTCCTGTATGGCAGCGAATGCTGGGCAATCTCCTCAAAGATGAAGAAGAGACTTGAAGTAACAGAAATGTGGTTCTACAGAAGGATGCTGAGAATATCATGGACTGAACATGTGAGTGACAACAAAGATTTAGAGAAAATGGAAACAAAAAGAAAACTTATAACGAGACAGTTAAAATTTCTAGTGCACATAATGAGAAAATATAGTTTAGAAAATTTAATACATCTAGAAGACAAGGGAGTGAGAAAAGCACTGCGTAACCTATGTAAAGTGTCTATTTAAATGGTAATCAGAACACGAATTAGGAGTTATAGCAAAAAGACAAACTTTACAAAGAGTAGAAAAATTGTGGAGAGCCATGAACACCCATGTCCTGAAGGAACACAGCAAATATAAGAACAACTATATTAAAACGTTTCAAAATCAGAATAATTTTTAAAAGATGGTGATCAAAGTAAGAAAGTTTTTGCCTCAAACTAGATTTTAAAAGAGTTTTTTTCAGAGATCAAAATATTCACGCAGTTCTTTCCACTGAAAAGGAATCAGTATGACATTTTGACCTAAAATAATTTGAACTTTTTATTTGTTTGGTTTCCAAAAACAGCAGAACAAAGAAAAATCTCTGTCTGGATTTCTGGGATGATGAGTTATCATTATTTACACTATTTACATTTGGACTATTGTCCTCATCTTTGTTGTCGTTATCACCGAATTTCTGGGATGTGGAGTTATCATTATTTACACTATTTACATTTGGCCTATTGTCCTCATCTTTGTTGTTGTTATCACTGAATTTCTGGAATGAGGGTTATCATTATTTACACTATTTACATTTGGACTAGTGTCCTCATCTTTGTTGTTGTTACCACTGAATTTCTGGGATGAGGAGTTATCATTATTTACACTATTTACATTTGGACTATTGTCCTCATCTTTGTTGTTGTTATAACTGAATTTCTGGGATGAGGAGTTATCATGATTTTCACTATTTACATTCGGACTATTGTCCTCATCTCTGTTTATGTTATTGCGACATTTCAGCCATTGTGCTCACCAGTCTTCCTCGGGTTTATATCGATCTGGGTAACCTACAGAGAATTCTGAACTGAATCTTTTGTTTAATCTTGTTGGGTTACCGACTCCTGATGATAATCACAGGTTGCAAGATTTTGAATTACCACCCCTGACAATAATTACAGATGAAATAAAATTTGAAAGAATAAATGTGTGACTTTTAACAGTGAAAATACTTATTTTTTTTGCTCCCAATAAAACATGGGCACTCAGCTACAGTCACTAAAGGTTGCTTTGAACTTTTCATATCTTATATATATGTAATTTTAGAATGTTTGTAGGTATACATGCCTGTGTGTGTGTGTGTGTGTGTGTGTGTGTGTATACATACACACACACATATATATATATATATATATATTTATTATCGAGATAACTTTTTTCCTAATATTTCAAAAACTGTCTAATCAATTTACACAAAATTTTCACACAATTTTGGCAACACTGACCTGCGCAATCACTGAAATTTTCATACTGATCTGCGTAATGTAAACAAACCGGTGCCATATTTGTTATCAGCACGGTGATTTGAGTGTGCCAAATTATTAGAAAAATGTAAGAATTTAGTGAAAAGATGGGCCGTTAAAGCAGTTGAAGTGATGCTGAAAAGAAAACTATCACCTCAGAACTCTCAAAAGGTAAATCTACCCTAGAAAAAAAAAGATAAAGGCAAGTCGAAGGTTATTTCACGTTGTCTCATGTCATGATTTAAACAAGAGGCCACAAAGAACCCTGGACTTACCAGTCAAGAGATTTTCAGCTGCAATGGGAATCCTATTCCGTCTAAATGTACTCGGCGTTGGTATCTGAGGGAAATAGCAACTACAGTCAAACCTGTATCGAAACCTCCGTTGGCGAGAAATCACATTCAAAATCGATTGAAATGGGCCAAGGACAATATGAAGATTGACTTCTCTAAAGTTTTGTCCACAGACGAAGCTCGAGCAACACTTGATGGGCCAGATAGATGGTGCAAAGGCTGGGTAATGAATGGACAGAATCGCCATTAGCGTTTGAGACGCCAACAAGGCGGTGGAGGCATAATGATCTGGGGTGGTATTATTAGAAAAACATTAATGGGCCCATGGAGAGTACCAGATGGCATCAAAATGACTGTTGATGCATACATCACGTTTATGAAAGAGCATCTTGGACCGTGGATGAAAAGGAAAAACTTGCCTTCAGTAGGGCCATTGTTGATATGCAAGATAATGCTCCCTCACATGCTACTCACAAGACTACTGAATATTTGAAACAGTTAGGCTTCGATGGACCTCAAAAAATGAAGTGGTCAGCAAATTCTCCAGATTTGAACCCAATCGAAAACCTTTGGAGCATCATGAAGCGAAGACTGTACACCAACGGACAACAATTCAGGAGCAACAATGAGTTGTGGGAAGCAATTCTTGACATATTTTATATATATATATATATATATATATATATATATATATATATGTGTGTGTGTATATATATATGTGAGTGTGTATATTGACTACTAATATTATCTATCTTTACTGTTACTGTCAATTTATCTCTCTCTCTCTCTCTATGTATGTATGTGAAGAGAAATTTACAGAAATTCATAAAGTATGTGCATATATACAGTGCTGCACAAAAGTAAGTTAACCCCTAAGATGATATTTAAAAAAAAATTTTTTTTTTTTTTCAGATAATCAAAAAATCTTAATTAAACTATATATTCATTAAGACAAACTTTTATCAAACAAATGACATCCTCTTTCATAACTTTTTTATCAAATAACGTGAACCGTTACATTTACACTTTGTATTTTTGTTTTGCATGGTTGCCAGTGCAAATAATTTCTTGTACATGGAAAAAATCAAAATGACACTTGTTCATTTCTTTTTGGTAATGTTTAATTGATATTTTTATTCCAGCTTGATAAAAACAAATTGAAATTGGTTGTAATTCATTTAATAAAGGCTTTTCGTAAAAAATATCTAGTTTAAGATATATTGATTATCTGGAAAAAAGAGACAGTTTTTTAAATATTATCTTACTTACATTTGTGTAGCATTTATGTAGCATATATATATATATATATAAAGAAATATACTCTTAAGGTGTGCTATATTTATGGGATAAAGTGCTCAATATCAGAGATAGAGCATGTGTAAATATAAAAGTGAACATTGAAGTCAACACTTCATGCTAGACGTAATCATCAGGCCACAACAATTGCATCTAGCATGAAACAGCCTGTCACCTCTGAGTGTTGACTTCAATGTTCACTTTTATATAACATATATATATATATATATATATATATATATATATGTGTGTGTGTATGTATATGATAAAAAAAATATACATATATGCACATATATTTGCATGTACTTACATTTCTTTCTCAGGTTTTATAAATATAGTGCTCAATGTTAGGTAATGTAACAGAGATATTAAGTATATATTAGTGAATATACATAATATCCAACATCAATATATATATATATATATATATATATACGCATGCACACACACATATATACATGCACACACGCACGCACACACACACATATATATATATATACACACACACACACACACACACATGTGTTGTTCATATCAGGATAGACAATCTACCTAGTAACATAGAAATGAATTTTATTGGGGTCTCCAGAAAAGAGAATATTCTCATAATACTTAAATGAGAATGTTTGAAATAATGAGTTATTTCCTATTTTCTTCAAATTCAATTTCTTCTTTCCCCAAAAGACATTATGGGAAAATGGAATATTATCATAGAAAACCACAAATACAAAAATGTTCAAAAAAAAAAAATTTTGTAAATGATTTAACATATCAAGTAAGCAGAAATATTGTACATATTTGGAATGATTTTAAGGAAAGAAATTCTGTGCACATGAATGATAAAACAAGTTTTGTCATTGTCACAGAACTCAACTAGTGACTCAGATACATTTGTTAAACATTCTATATTGTGGCATGTAACTAACATTTTTAATGGATTTTTTATATGGCATTTTTTCTTATTGTTATAAAGATTATTTTTTTTATCTATCAACACAACCTCTGTGGCCAAATTCGTAATGGAAGGTATGAAAAAAAGTATATATATAATATGTATAATATATATATATATATATATATATATATATATATATATATATATATATATTAGGTTGGTGCAAAAATAATGACGTAATAATGTCGTTTTTTGACATATTTTTTAACGTCAAAAAACGACATTGTTACATCATTATTTTTGCACCAACCTAATATCTATCTATCTATATATATATATATATATATATATATATATATAAAGTGAACATAGAAGTCAACACTTAGAGGCAACAGTCTGTTTCATGCTATATGCAATTGTCAGGCTTTATATATATATATATATATATATATATATATATATATTGAGTGCTGGTGTTAATAAAATAGTACTCAATGCAATATAACAGAGCTATAAACTTTTTTCCTCACTGGTAACACGATTTGGAATTTCCTAAGGTGCTTAGTTAAGGCTCTATTTTTCTCTCTCACTCTCTCTCTATATATATATATATATTCAGACATGTTTCATTGAATAATACAAACATATTATATCTATTTATTTTATAATTAATCCTTTCTAGTTCTCTAATCAGTTTTGTGATCTTAAGATGAAATTCATCATGGAAGGTGCTGTAGTTTTTTCCCACCCAATATATATATATATATATATATATATATATAAAGTATCCTCATCTCTTATGGGACTGACTCCTATCAACAGACAATGGAGGGCCTGCTTGCATAAAGGACATTAGTTTTTTTCTTGGCATCTTCCCTTTATGAAATAAACTGTAGAATAGAAACAAAAGCAACACTAAAAGTTCACAAATTGTTTCCCTGATGCGAAAAATGAATACATGTTCAATTCCTGTTGGAGGCACAATCTCTCTTTATTTTTAGTCGATTTCTTTTTTATGGCTTTTAGAGCTCACTCTAATTATAAGTGATGAGGATAACAAGTAGATTCACATGAGAAATTAACAATTTTATTTCACAAGAACAAAATCTTTAGCAATCTTTAAATTCCATGTCCCCAAAAAGAAACAGTGTATTAAAAGAACATTTTTTTACTTGAGGCAATTATTATTTTCATTAGATTTACACCTTAGCAGTGTTTATTATTTAAAAAATGATGATTAGAATTTTAATAAAACCTGAACATATGAAAGTGAATTTATACACATGGCACAGTGGTTAAAGTCATTAGTTTGATCCAGTGACAGGACCCAAAGAGTGTGAGTTCAATACCTGGTTAATACTTGGAGAGGGGAATTAACAGGAGATAACTGACATCCATTAGACATGGCACATGGAACGAGAACAGTCTACTCCAGTGAGTGAAATAAAGGGTTCAGTTCGACATTGCAACCACCAAGAGGGCCGGAGCATACAACAGCCAAAATGTTCTAATAAATATGGCGACAAAGATGAGGACAATAGTCCGAATAACATAAATAGTGTACATAATACCTCATCTCAGAAATATAGACAGATACTACATTTACTTTCTTCTTGAAAATAAATAATAAACACTATCGATTCGACTGTTTACTTACACTATTTATTACATTGTTTATAAAACATTGGCTAATTGCCAATTGATTCAAACTTTATAAAATTATAAATAATAAAGATTTCCTTTTTGTTGGTTCACATATTTTAATAATTTAATAAATGTTTATAAATTTATAAATTGGTAAATTATAGATATTGCATTGTATTAGTTTTTAGAATGTTGTAAATATAAAATTATTCCTGTAAATAAACAATCTAATAAATAATGTTTATTATTTTTGTTCAAAATTCTCAAGGAAAAAGAGAAAATGTATAAATTGACTTTCATCAGATGTTTAGGTTTTATTCCGATTCTAATCATTGCTTTTTAAATCAATAAACATTGCCGAGGAGTGAAGGCAGTTAAAATAATAATAGCCTTGTCAAGAGCAACCCTTTTTTGTGGGCATGAAGGTTAAAGTTTGTCAAATCTTCATTGACAAGACTAAACATGATTCATATTAAGCATTCAAGTACTAGGTTTTTACTTACCTTTTGTATGTATAATTATAGAAATTAGAAGATACATCTAGGTCCCATTGTTCTACTATTAAACTAACTCAATGTAACCATATTGTTCTATTTTTAACAGTTTCCTTACTTTCACGTCTTGCTTGAGGAACACTCATCTATTTTCTTGCTTCCCTGTCACCTCTGATCTTCAAAAGTGTAAATGCTAATCACCATTTTCTGTCTTGCTGGTTCTGTTCTTTTATTGTCCTTTCTCCTTAATAAAGTCTTCTCATTCTCTTTCACTCTCAGTAACCACTGGCATCTTGGTATCACCTTGATTGGTGATTAAAAATAAACACAATCTATGAATTTCCTATGATTACTATATGTCCGAGCTGTTTCATTTGTCCTCTTTTCTTACTAAATTACAGCTAAAACAAAATGGAATAAAAAAAAATCTATGAGAAGAAAAACCTTTATATGCTTTAAACATTCTTCCAGTTTTCAATATCCATTTGTTGGTGTCATCTACTGAAATAATCCAAAATCTTTTACATATTTACCATTTCATTTGGCAACTTAATTGTTAAGGGGTCCACCCCTTTTTCATACAAGTGGACTTGCCCAGTGTGTACTTGTACTGCTGCCAGTGAATACCGGGGTGTTAGAGAGAGAGAGAGAGAGAGAGAGAGATACAGTGAGAGAGTGAAGTAACCACTTTGTAGGAGTCACAGTTGCAAGCACATAGACTCAGAAGGAAGTCCTACTTCGATACTGAATTTCCCAGACTGTATATATTATTATTGCTATTATTGCTTATAAATTTCTGGATCTACTAACGGTATCACCAATTGTATTATTACGTCAATACATTTATTTGCTATATTTCATTCCTGCATTTGTCATTCATTTGAGACCGGATTTCATCACGGAATCCACAACATTAATTAACTCTACTTACAAGGAATTAAGCAAATGGGCAGACCATTGTAATAAATGTACAAGATTACTATCTTCCATAGACAGAAAAACTGACTTCTAGAAGAGAGATGTGCCACAGAAGAGATAAGGGAACTAATATAATAGGGACCAGGCAACTTCCTTATTAAGTAAAGTGCACAAGAGAAGAAAAGAGTAATACTGTAAAACTGGAGTTCTCTTCCGTTACCAAATTTTCTCCAACATTTATTATACATTGCTGCAAAAGATGTGTAAAAACTCTACTAAATTTTCATTTGGAAATCAATATCATGCCATGACATATATGTGTGTGTGTGTTGCATTTTTATTTTATTCCTGCAAACTTATTGAAGAACATAGGAAGGGCCACAATCACACTGATTTATATACATATATACATATATTTTGTTATGATACTTAAACTTAGTAGTTATAGATATTCTGTGTACATTGCCTCAAAGTTGCCAGTGAGCTATAGTTACAGTTCTCTTCATTACCTATTAGCTAAATCAATCCCGTTACATCTCCCTGAATCTTTTGGCTTTCACACCCTGCATAGATCTAAGGCTACATTGCCTCCCTATCTCACTGGTTTCACAAGTATTTCTTGTTATGGGAGATCTTGATCAAGTTCCTTTATTCGCAGTGTCCCATGTATTGTACTTCAAGTCTTCCAAATAACTTTGACCATCCATTGATTCCTCTGCTCTGCTTTCTTGTTCATCTACATCGTCATTCAAACGAGCTTCACTTTGTACTTCCTCGTAATTTTGCTTAGCTCTTAACTGGTCTGCATGTGCAACAATATTTTTACCATTCTTGCATCTTAATGCCATGTTGTATCCTATTTTGCATAATGAATTTTCTGGCTCATTTTCTTTGTTTCCTTTGTACCATATGTTTTCATTAATAAAGTAAGATATGGTTAATGAAGCTCTAATCTGTCTGCCCATTAATGCAGACAGATTTTCTAATCTATAAGCATGTGGTATCATTCTGTAACTCAGCAATAATCTTGGCAGGAAAGTTTCAATCTTTCTGAGAAGAAAATGCTTTTAATCTCATCTTTATTGTTTGTAACATTCGTTCTGCAATCCCATTTGATTGAGGTTGGTAAGGAGGTGTTTTATATGGAATGCAGGCAATCTTCTTTAACCATCAGCATAGACTTTCATCACAGAATTCAGGAACATTATCAGTTACTAATGTTTTTGGTACTCCATTTCTAGCAAATATTATGTGTAATATTTGTTTTACAGCAATAGATTTTTATGCTGAACTTGAAAAACTTCCGACCAGACAGAAAAAACATCAACCAGTATTAGACATAAACCTACCCTATTAACTTTTGCATGATCCATATGAATTCTAGACCTTGGTTCCATTTCCTTAGGCCAAGAGTGTAACTTACTGTGGCAAAAATTCTATATTTTGGCATTTTTAGGACATTTGCATACGTGATTCTCCACATTCCATGGGTGTCCCAGGCACCACACTTCCAGTTACAACCATTTTTGTGTAACAGTTATCTCACAATGCACATCCTCATGTACACTTTTTAGACCATTTTCTATTGATAATTTGTGTCTGGTTTCTATGTATGGTCTTCCTGCTTTTGTACAATTACTCTATTTATTGTTCCTTATTCTAGATAAAATTCACCTTAATACTGAATCTTGCAACATCTCCATACCTAGTCTATTCATGAGCAACACTTCCATTATTCACATGCGACAAAGCATTTTATACAAATCTTTATGTTTTCAGGTTCTTCTGTGTTCAACAGAGCTCTGTCAGGCAATGCCATTTTGTTATGATGGTCAAACTTAGTAGCAGTAGATATTCTATTTACATGGACTCAAAGTTACCTGTGAGCTATAGTTATAGATCTCTTTATGCTAATTACCTATTAGCTAAACCAATCTGAATACATACATATATATATATATATATATATATATATATATATATATATATATAATATGTGGAACATCCCTCTAGTTGCAAAATAGAATCTCATTGCACCAAATAAATTATTGTAAACATTTATAATAAAAGAAAAACTATCACAATGAATGGATGTTCCCTAGAAAGTGCTAAAACAAACTATATTCCTTAGTTTCACCAGTTCCTACCTTCACAGTTAAGACCCACCATGCCATGTCCATTGTAGCAAATGAACCTCATTCCCTTTTTATTCCAGTGGTGAGAAGTAAAGTTCTACTCAAGCATTTTCTTCCTTACATTTCCCTTCTTCCCGACATTATGGAACTGACTCCAAAGAAAATGCTTCTCTGATTGCTACAATCTGAACCTCTCATCTTCCTTATATATCTGCATAAACTGTGCCACTTAATCTGCAAACCTCTACCTCAAGTGGCTTTCGGGCCTTGTACACAGTGAAAATCATTTTAAAAATAACAAAAAATTGAAAAGTTGAAATTTACATGTTATATTTATATAAATAATATACATTGTAAATTTCAGCGTAAGTCTATGTCAAGAATTTTGCCGACATCAATTGGTTAATTATTTTGTTAAAACATTCACTTGCAAAATAAAATCTGATATACTGTAAATAGATAGATAGATAATGAACAGACTGAGATAGATGGCTAAATAATAAACAGACTTGTATAGATATGGAATAATCAATATTCTACTTATTTTCAAGAGAATGAATAAATTAAATCATTTTTTATTCTTAGAATATTGTGTTTCAGCCAATAAATATCCCTTGATAAAACATCAAATAAAACTATATATTATATAACACGAGAGAAAAAAGAATATATATATATATATATATATATATATATATATATAAAAGATTAATGGTGGGTAATGGAATAACAACATGGAACAAGCTGATAGCACTTTTCATCCTTTGAAAGTACTTCATCAGACTAAAATAATGTTCTTATTGATAAAATTATATATAGATGTAGGGGAAGGAGGTGAAGATTTTAACATAACATCAGTTATATTAGTTTGTTTATTCATTATAAAATAATGGCATATTTTAGAATAAACCTTTTGTCTTCTACTATATCATTATATTATAATTATTATATTATAATATTTGTACAAAAATATATTACTCATCTCTAATTGTTAATGTCCCATCTTTGTTAATTTTATATCAATCTTCTGAATTTAATTTACACATCATCTTAAACATGAAAAAAAGAAATGTGTTTACTTTTTGGTACGTGTTCAAGATTAGTTATAATGCTTCTCAAACTGCTGCCAATATTAACAGAGTTTGGGGGTGAAGGATTCACTTGTGATATAACAGTACTACACTAATTTCCAAAGTTCTGCTGTGGGGATATGAGTCTTGAAGATGAAGGTGGTAAAGGATGTCTATCTGCAATTGACAATCAATATCTGAAAACACTATTTGATCAAAGCCCATGCCAAATTGAAAGAGAAATGTCTCAGATAATGGATGTCGGCATTTCAACAATATTGGACAAGCTCAAGAAAAATTGCGTGAAGAAACTTGATAAATGGGTTCCACAGGAACTCAAAGAAAGTCAAAGAATTTCATATTTTGAAATGTTTTCAATGCTGCATCTGCAAAAATCAAATGATCCATTCCTTGATCAGATAGTGACTTGTGATGAAAATTGGATCCTTTATGACAATTGTAATTAATCAGCTCAGTGGCTTGATCATGATGAAGGACATGAACACTTTCTAAAACCAAAATAACACCAACAGAAGATTCTAGTGACTAGAGGGTCTGTCATTGGCATTTCTCCATTCCAGCTTTCTGGAATTTGATCAGAGCATTGCTGCCAAAGTTTACTATGAGCAACAGGTTGAAATGCACATTCTGTTAAGGCATATGCAACTGACATTGGTTAATTGTTAAAGCCCTATTGTGCATCATTACAATGTTCAGCTGCACATTGTCACTGTGGAATCTTATGGATGCACCTTATTGCATACTATAGTAATAGGAATAGACAGTGCCCCTGCCCACCAAAAAATTAACAAAAGTCATAGAAAAAAATATGAACACTTTCTTGTTTCAGTTGGCTGATTTAAATTCCAACTGGCACCAACATCTCTCATTTTGTCCTAAAGAAGCTAAAATTGACAGACATTGGTGAAAAGCATTGTTTATATCTTTTGTACTTTGTCTCATCTTCATATATATGTTTACATCCTACAACACACGTTTATCATACAAATCCCACAACGCACACGTGTATCATACAAATCCTACAACACACACATGTATCTTACAAATAAATTTGTATGCAGAAATGCTTTGAAAAAGTATGCAGACTGGTGAATTGTGATTAACTGAATTTTGATCTAAAATTTCTAGTCTATAATGTTGGATCAATGTGATTAATATTGAATAGTGCATTGACAAAAAATTGTGTTGAAAAATAAGTATGTGTTATGTGAAATAAATTTTATTATTAGACTGGTGAATTATTAATGCATCTGTCTATCTATCTATCTATCTATCTATCTATCTATCTATCTATATATATCTATATATATATATACATTCACTTTCCTCGAAAACTGTCTGGGATACATACAAATTTATATAGCATTATCCCATATATATATATATATATATATATATATATATATATATATATATATAAAAAGAACAGTCAGATTTATAATCTAGAGTTCTTTTACATTTATTTTTAAAAACAGTGCTCAATACACTGTAGAGCATAATATTATTAGTTTTTAAAAATATGTATTCATTGCAACACAGAAATTACCATGTTTCAAAATCAAAACCTAAATCTTAAATTAAACTTACATTTTGAAGTCAAGTTCCATTTTCAAGTGATGCAGAATAACTATAACATATATAAGTTATGTAGAATGTTTTATGAAATTTTTCAATTTTCCAAATTAGTTGTTTTATGTTATTGATGTATAAAAGGGGCTGTTGAAAAGCCCTTAGCTTGATCTGCCTGTACAGAACTATCTATACACGCACACACACACACTATGATTTGAATGATTCTTCTCATTCATCATACAAGAGAATAACTCAAGTATTAAATGAGTTGAGAAGAGTAGTCAGCGCTTATGGTAATGCACTATTTCTTTGGCATGATATCACAAACAGGATTCTCACAATGCATGTGGATGATTGTAAATTCTGTGGGAATTTCAAGAAAGATGTGATCTCAGAATTAAAAAGGAAATTCAAAGTAGGGACTCATGATAATGGAATATTCTAATTTTGGAGATTAAATGTTAAACAGTCCAAGAATGGAATTATCCTAGACCAAAATCTTTATGTATCATCCACATCACCAACAGAAATAAAGGAAAGGTAAAGATCCTTGAGAAAAAATAGTGAGATGAGTCAAGATGAAAGGACTGTGTTAAAAAGACTTGCTGGTCAAATAATGTGGATATCTACCAAAATATATATTTGATGTCTGTAGAAAGAGTAATACTGGAAAACATCTTAAAGTGAAAATACTTTTTGAGGCAAGTCATTAGCAAAGTTGAAATCCAAGAGAGACTTCATATCTTTTCCAAATTGTTGAAAACCCTCAAAAGTGAAAGTTATTTGTTATTCTGATGCTAGCATGCTGATGGTAAAATGGACTAAATGACCCCAATGTGTTAATCATCATTGAACTTTGATCAGGTAACAAAGAGTCCATGCATCCTGGATAAGAGAATAAACTGCGTCTATATCCTGGATAAGATGACAAACTACGTTCAACAGCAAGATTAGGACGTTTTGAGGAGCATGAAACCACCTCTTAATTCCTGGTGTTCCCAGGTCCACCCTAACCCAGGGTGGTAGCACCTGTTAGGGTCACAACTATGGGCAAATAGTTAATCCCAAACTAGGGTCAAAACATTATGAAAGTGTAAAAATAGGTTTTAATACCAGTAATAAATATTTTTATGAAAAATTATTACCAGAATTATATTATTACCTTAATACATTTTTGAAGAAAATAAATATTACCAGTAATGCATTTTGGAAGGAAAAAATATACCAGCAATACATTTTTGAAAAAAATATTACCAGGAATAAAAATCTTGTTGGCATTAAATAACCCATTGAGGTTGATATGCTGTAAAACTAAACTAAACAAAGCAAACCAAAGAGTCTATGAGCTGCAGAAGTTTTTGTAGTTAGTGAAGCAGCTGATGCTGATGTTTTAATAGTGGCTATGTTATAGAAAATATTCCAACTGACAAGGCTGTCCTGGGTATGATGATAAACTACGTCCAACAGCAAGGCCTCTGATCAGGAGGTTTTGAGGAGCGTGGAACCACTTCTTAATTGCTGGTGTTCCTGGGTACACCCTGACTAGGGGTGGTGGCACCTGTTGGGGTCCCAGCTATGGGCAAGTGGTTAACCCTGAAACTGGAGTAGAAGCACTATGAAAGTGTAAAAATAGGTTTTAATACCAGAAATACTTTCCAGCAATACATTTTTGAAAAAAATATTATCGGCTATACAGGAAAAAAATATTACCAGAAATAGTTTTTTGGAAAAAAATTATTACCAGAAACATTTTTGGAGGAAAAATGTTACCAGAAATAGATTTTTGACAAAAGAAAATATTACCAGCAATAAAAATTGTCAGCATTAAATAACCCATTGAGGTTGATATGCCGTAAAAAAAAATAAACCAAACCAATCTAAACCAATGAATACATATTATATTCCTACAAGTCTATCCTAAAAATGTTGTCAGCATTAAATAACCCATTGAGGTTGATATGCTGTAAAACAAAATAAACCAAACCAATCTAAACCAAAAAATACATATTGTATTCATATGAATCTAGTCTAAAAATGTTGTCGACATTAAATAAACCATTGAGGTTGATATGCCATAAAACAAAATAAACCAAACCAATCTAAACCAAAGAATACATACTCTATTCATATGAATCTATCCTAAAAATGTTGTCAGCATTAAATAACCCATTGAGGTGTTGATATGTCGTAAAACAAACCAAACCAACTGACAAGGTTACTTGAATTGTTTTGCAAAGTTGATATGACATCTTTAGTAAAGACAATGAATTCAACAAAACTTATTAATGATCATCATCTGAGAATTGATGTGACAAGACTCAAGGAAATGATGACCAAAAAAGAAATCCAAATTGAATGGATTAGTGGCTGCAAGTAGATCACAGACTATCTTACAAAGGCAGGTGCTTCCTCTGACATTCTGAGAGACATTTGGCTTCTATAATTGTTTTAATTTTTGTTCCCAATATCTTCAAAAAAAGAAACAAGTAATGTTAACTTGTCTAACATTATTTTGTATTTGTACACAGTTGTGTCCATTGTTTTAAGTTGTATAGTTTGGGCTTTAGAATAAAGATAACAGACAGCTAAGATTTTGTGAAATGAAGACTAACACTGAAGAATAGTTTTTGTTTTCATATTGCATTAATATGTAATCTACTCCAGGTTTTGGAGGATGTTTCTGATTTCAGTCTTCCTTTATGAAAACTTCAAAGAATTCAAAGAAAAAGTAAGATATTTTCAAGTTTGACCTCAGTATCAAGTGATGACAAAAATTAAATTCTTTCAGTTATACAAAAGAGAAAATTCTAAAATGATTTGAAATACAAATCGTGGACAAGATTATTTCAAAGTTGCTGAAAAATGAGAAGTATATGAATGAATAAGACAAAAACAAACAAATAGAAGGAGAAAAATTATTAGAGAGAAAAAGTATAAAATGATTTAAAATATAAATGGTAGGCAATAAAAATTATTAGAGAAAAAAAGGATAAAATGATTTAAAATATATAAATGGTAGGCAATAAAAATTATTAGAGAGAAAAAGTATAAAATGATTTAAAATATATAAATGGTAGGCAATAAAGATTATTATTAGAGAGAAAAAGTATAAAATGATTTACAATATATAAATGGTAGGCAATAAAAATTATTAGAGAAAAAAAGGATAAAATGATTTAAAATATAAATGGTAGGCAATAAAAATTATTAGAGAGAAAAAGTATAAAATGATTTAAAATATATAAATGGTAGGCAATAAAAATTATTAGAGAAAAAAAGGATAAAATGATTTAAAATATAAATGGTAGGCAATAAAAATTATTAGAGAGAAAAAGTATAAAATGATTTAAAATATATAAATGGTAGGCAATAAAGATTATTATTAGAGAGAAAAAGTATAAAATGATTTAAAATATATAAATGGTAGGCAATAAAAATTATTAGAGAAAAAAAGGATAAAATGATTTAAAATATAAATGGTAGGCAATAAAAATTATTAGAGAGAAAAAGGCTAAAATGATTTAAAATATATAAATGGTAGGCAATAAAAATTATTAGAGAGAAAAAGTATAAAATGATTTAAAATATATAAATGGTAGGCAATAAAGATTATTATTAGAGAGAAAAAGTATAAAATGATTTAAAATATATAAATGGTAGGCAATAAAAATTATTAGAGAGAAAAAGTATAAAATGATTTAAAATATATAAATGGTAGGCAATAAAAATTATTAGAGAGAAAAAGTATAAAATGATTTAAAATATATAAATGGTAGGCAATAAAGATTATTATTAGAGAGAAAAAGTATAAAATGATTTAAAATATATAAATGGTAGGCAATAAAAATTATTAGAGAAAAAAAGGATAAAATGATTTAAAATATATAAATGGTAGGCAATAAAAATTATTAGAGAGAAAAAGTATAAAATGATTTAAAATATATAAATGGTAGGCAATAAAAATTATTAGAGAGAAAAAGTATAAAATGATTTAAAATATATAAATGGTAGGCAATAAAAATTATTAGAGAGAAAAAGTATAAAATGATTTAAAATATATAAATGGTAGGCAATAAAAATTATTAGAGAGAAAAAGTATAAAATGATTTAAAATATATAAATGGTAGGCAATAAAAATTATTAGAGAGAAAAAGTATAAAATGATTTAAAATATATAAATGGTAGGCAATAAAGATTATTATTAGAGAGAAAAAGTATAAAATGATTTAAAATATATAAATGGTAGGCAATAAAAATTATTAGAGAAAAAAAGGATAAAATGATTTAAAATATATAAATGGTAGGCAATAAAAATTATTAGAGAGAAAAAGTATAAAATGATTTAAAATATATAAATGGTAGGCAATAAAAATTATTAGAGAAAAAAAGTATAAAATGATTTAAAATATATAAATGGTAGGCAATAAAAATTATTAGAGAGAAAAAGTATAAAATGATTTAAAATATATAAATGGTAGGCAATAAAAATTATTAGAGAGAAAAAGTATAAAATGATTTAAAATATATAAATGGTAGGCAATAAAAATTATTAGAGAGAAAAAGTATAAAATGATTTAAAATATATAAATGGTAGGCAATAAAAATTATTAGAGAGAAAAAGTATAAAATGATTTAAAATATATAAATGGTAGGCAATAAAAATTATTAGAGAGAAAAAGTATAAAATGATTTAAAATATATAAATGGTAGGCAATAAAAATTATTAGAGAGAAAAAGTATAAAATGATTTAAAATATAAATGGTAGGCAATAAAAATTATTAGAGAGAAAAAGTATAAAATGATTTAAAATATATAAATGGTAGGCAATAAAAATTATTAGAGAAAAAAAGGATAAAATGATTTAACATATATAAATGGTAGGCAATAAAAATTATTAGAGAAAAAAAGGATAAAATGATTTAACATATATAAATGGTAGGCAATAATAATTATTAGAGAAAAAAAGTATAAAATGATTTAAAATATATAAATGGTAGGCAATAAAAATTATTAGAGAGAAAAAGTATAAAATGATTTAAAATATATAAATGGTAGGCAATAAAAATTATTAGAGAGAAAAAGTATAAAATGATTTAAAATATATAAATGGTAGGCAATAAAGATTATTATTAGAGAGAAAAAGTATAAAATGATTTAAAATATATAAATGGTAGGCAATAAAAATTATTAGAGAGAAAAAGTATAAAATGATTTAAAATATATAAATGGTAGGCAATAAAAATTATTAGAGAGAAAAAGTATAAAATGATTTAAAATATATAAATGGTAGGCAATAAAAATTATTAGAGAGAAAAAGTATAAAATGATTTAAAATATATAAATGGTAGGCAATAAAAATTATTAGAGAGAAAAAGTATAAAATGATTTAAAATATATAAATGGTAGGCAATAAAGATTATTATTAGAGAGAAAAAGTATAAAATGATTTAAAATATATAAATGGTAGGCAATAAAAATTATTAGAGAGAAAAAGTATAAAATGATTTAAAATATATAAATGGTAGGCAATAAAAATTATTAGAGAGAAAAAGTATAAAATGATTTAAAATATATAAATGGTAGGCAATAAAGATTATTATTAGAGAGAAAAAGTATAAAATGATTTAAAATATATAAATGGTAGGCAATAAAAATTATTAGAGAAAAAAAGGATAAAATGATTTAAAATATATAAATGGTAGGCAATAAAAATTATTAGAGAGAAAAAGTATAAAATGATTTAAAATATATAAATGGTAGGCAATAAAAATTATTAGAGAAAAAAAGTATAAAATGATTTAAAATATATAAATGGTAGGCAATAAAAATTATTAGAGAGAAAAAGTATAAAATGATTTAAAATATATAAATGGTAGGCAATAAAAATTATTAGAGAGAAAAAGTATAAAATGATTTAAAATATATAAATGGTAGGCAATAAAAATTATTAGAGAGAAAAAGTATAAAATGATTTAAAATATATAAATGGTAGGCAATAAAAATTATTAGAGAGAAAAAGTATAAAATGATTTAAAATATATAAATGGTAGGCAATAAAAATTATTAGAGAGAAAAAGTATAAAATGATTTAAAATATATAAATGGTAGGCAATAAAAATTATTAGAGAGAAAAAGTATAAAATGATTTAAAATATAAATGGTAGGCAATAAAAATTATTAGAGAGAAAAAGTATAAAATGATTTAAAATATATAAATGGTAGGCAATAAAAATTATTAGAGAAAAAAAGGATAAAATGATTTAACATATATAAATGGTAGGCAATAAAAATTATTAGAGAAAAAAAGGATAAAATGATTTAACATATATAAATGGTAGGCAATAATAATTATTAGAGAAAAAAAGTATAAAATGATTTAAAATATATAAATGGTAGGCAATAAAAATTATTAGAGAGAAAAAGTATAAAATGATTTAAAATATATAAATGGTAGGCAATAAAAATTATTAGAGAGAAAAAGTATAAAATGATTTAAAATATATAAATGGTAGGCAATAAAAATTATTAGAGAGAAAAAGTATAAAATGATTTAAAATATATAAATGGTAGGCAATAAAAATTATTAGAGAAAAAAAGGATAAAATGATTTAAAATATATAAATGGTAGGCAATAAAAATTATTAGAGAAAAAAAGGATAAAATGATTTAAAATATAAATGGCAGGCAATAAAAATTATTAGAGAGAAAAAGTATAAAATGATTTAAAATATATAAATGGTAGGCAATAAAAATTATTAGAGAGAAAAAGTATAAAATGATTTACAATATATAAATGGTAGGCAATAAAAATTATTAGAGAAAAAAAGGATAAAATGATTTAAAATATAAATGGCAGGCAATAAAAATTATTAGAGAGAAAAAGTATAAAATGATTTAAAATATATAAATGGTAGGCAATAAAAATTATTAGAGAGAAAAAGTATAAAATGATTTACAATATATAAATGGTAGGCAATAAAAATTATTAGAGAAAAAAAGGATAAAATGATTTAAAATATAAATGGCAGGCAATAAAAATTATTAGAGAGAAAAAGTATAAAATGATTTAAAATATATAAATGGTAGGCAATAAAAATTATTAGAGAAAAAAAGGATAAAATGATTTAACATATATAAATGGTAGGCAATAAAGATTATTATTAGAGAGAAAAAGTATAAAATGATTTACAATATATAAATGGTAGGCAATAAAAATTATTAGAGAAAAAAAGGATAAAATGATTTAAAATATAAATGGCAGGCAATA
>OZ010598.1:10698894-10706394 GCA_963932145.1 Acanthosepion lycidas
TTTATAACTGTGCCTTTGTTTGTATCTGTTATTATTTGTTTGATTATCTTATTTATTAGGTTCTTTTGATCTTAAACATTCACGTGCAACATTAATAAACATTTTGTTTGCTCAATTCTGGGAATTTTACTAAACCTTTCTAATAATTTGGAACTCTCAAATCACCGTGCTGCTAACAAATATGGCACCAGTTTGTTTACATTGTGCACATCAGTATGAAAAATTCAGTGATTGCACAGGTCAGTATTGCCAACGTTGTGTGAAAATTTTGTGTGAATTGATTGGACAGTTTTTGAAATATTAGGAAAAAAGTTATCTCGATAATAATTTGGCACGCAGTTATATAAGTGATAACAAAGTTATTTTTTGTATATGTTTTATTTTTTTTATTTAGTTGAACTGGGAGCTCAGTAAAGTTTTCATCTGTTCCTTCAGATTTAATCTTTGATATTAAAGTGGGAGTTTTCAACTGGGCTAAATGTCAAATCTCAGAGACATTGATGATGCCAGTGTGAGAATCATTAATCCATTGATTGTAGTGCTGATAAAGATTTTTGTTACTCGTCACCTTATTGTACACGTAGAGGACATAGTGAATAGAAGCAGAGGTGGCGGTGAATATATGTGAACAAAAGTCAGAACAAGAATAGAGAGAGTTCATGAAGGGTAAAAGATTGTTAAATGAAGTTCTTCAGAGCCATGTTCAATTATAGTTGAAAGAGTTGTAACCATAAGTTCTATGGAAACAGTTTCTTCTCTTCCATTTCTTTCTTGTAGACCTCACTTTCAGTTTCTTGCTGTACACTCAACAAAAAGGTACATCATTTTGGAGTATCAGTTATACACGATCTTTCTACAATCACAATCGGTAAGACTACCATAAAACACCACACACAAAGCATGACCACCCAACTCATCAGCCTCTGTCTCCCACACATGCTCATTTGTGGCTCAGGCTTGGAAATTTCCATGAGCCACAAATTCATTCTCTGACCTACAAGATCAGGTTTTCCTTAAATTGTAGCTTTTGTATTTACCATGTTTTCTTCCAAATTATCTTGCATGCAAGACACGTGCAAGTGCATTTTGTTCCAGGAGATAAGCTTTTTTCCCTTCTAGCTGTTTTTCCCATATTCTCTAATAGACAGTAACCTCTTGAGTCCTAGTGGCTTTATTGCCTTTGATCTTCAAAAATTTAAATGCAGTGTCAATTGTCATCTTTTGTCTTAATTTTTATTCTTTCATTGTCCTCTCTCCTTAATGGTAGTTTTTTTTCTCATATTCTCTAACACACAGTAACCTCTTGCATCCTAGTGGCTTTATTGCCTTTAATCTTCAAAAATTTAAATGCAATGTCAGTTGTTATCTTCTGTCTTCTTAATTCTTATTCTTTTATTGTCCTCTCTCCTTAATAGTAGTTTTTCTCATATTCTCTAACACTCAGTAACCTCTTGCATCCTAGTGGCTTTATTGCCTTTGATCTTGAAAAATTTAAATGCAATGTCAATTGTTATCTTCCATCTTAATTCCTATTTTATTGTTCTCTCTCCTTAATAATGTTTTTCTTTTTCTCATATTCTCTCAAACTTACTAATCTCTTGCATCTTAGTGGCTTTATTGCCTTGCATGAAATGAAATGATTAGAAAAAAAGCTTTCATCCTGAAACAACTTGGCATATAAAAAAGAAGTTATTGCAGTCTTTCACATGTAGATTTGTGATAGGGAAATGTAGTCCTATGAAGTGAAAGATAGTGGAGTGGTTTTCTGTTGCTTTCTGCATAGTTTTTAAATCAGAGTTGACATTCCAGGATGGTTGTTAACCGAAGCTAGAGAGGACAGTCTACTCTGTTATTTTATTCACAACTAGAATCCACATAAAGAGAGGGATGCATGTTTTCTCTCAGATTATTAGTGTAAAGTTAACACAACAGCACTGGTTGAAATTTGAACACAGATTGATGATTACATTTTCCACACAAATAGGTTTACTGAACGATAACTTCTTTGAAATTACTGATGTTTGCAAGAAGGGAAAAACCAATTTGATCAAAGTGAAAACAAGCAGTAACTACTTTTTTTTAGTTTCCTGCTTGTATTCAAAGCCCCCATAGTTTTTTTTGTGCAATGTCTCCAAGGCATTGATGCACTTTATGCTTGAGATATTATCTAAAAAGAAGTTTTAAAAAATTAGACAAAGTTGATAATTTTACTCTACTTTGTCACATATCACCTGTCAACTCTAAATTTCTACAGATGTTCTATCTTTGACTCCTGATTCAAATTTTGTCTATTACTTTTTGCATTTCCATCTTTTTTTGCATTTTTTTTTTTTTAAAAAAAAACCCAGATATATCTCCCTTTTTTTTTTTTTTTTTTTTTTTTCACTTGGCTTGGAACAACTTTCTCTTGAATTCAAGCACCTTGACAGCCATGAAAGTTTTCTGAGTTCCATGCTTGACAGGATGCAAGACTGGTTAAGTTACGAAATACGGCAAATCCCAATTTAACATGCTCCCTGTCACATTACGTTACGTTTCACTGCAAGTAAATGGCATCTATTTGAACCAAGTTGTATTTCTTCTTAAACCGCTGATACTAGCAGGTCAGGCTACAGAGGAAAAAAATGTTGTTAGAAATAAAGAAAAGAAAAATTTCAAACACTGAAGAAAAATTGTGAGTCAATCTAGAATCACAGAAATGAAAATAAAATTTTCTGTTTTTGAGAATAAGAAATTTTTTGTGGGTGCAATAAAATATTAGATTCTTGCAGTTGAAAAATTGCACTCAAATATGCTAGCTTTCCAGTGAGAAAACATTGATATTTGTTATAAACTGAAAATTTGGAGAATAAAAATAATACATTAAAAAAAAAAATTCTATTTCTAATATACTGGACACATAATGCATAAACAACAAAGAATGCTGAAGGAAAATAGAACCTAAAAGAATTCTCAAATTCCAAAGGAAACAAATGAGGAAAGCCTGCTTGGAGAATTTGACACTCAAATAGCATATTGAGGGACTAGGGAAGGTTGACTGATTTGTTTTTTTTTACAGTCTATCAAGCTTTTGCAGCTTATTTAAAACCAGAAAATATTTTGGGGTTGTAAGAATTTTTTTTTTTTTTGGAGATGATTTACTGATGCAAGTTTTACTATTTAACCCACATCTTGGGGAGAAGAGGTGGATTCATACCTTTTCCAAGAGTATTTATGCATAAGTGAAAAGAATGAACTCTACTTGAGGACCCTGACTTCCAGATGCCAACCTTTATCCATTATACCACCCACTCATCTAAGATTACATCACTTGATATTCCCAAGTGGTCACCCATCTAGGTACTGACCAGGTTTTGGTGATCAGATGAGAAATGGAGTTTCAATGTGATATGGTCATCAGCCTGACAGACGAAGGCAGCAGTCCACCTATCTGTCAGGCATGGATGGTGGAACAGGAGTACGGTGGGTTAGCAAAGGGACAAACATTGCTAAGGACGATAAGAGGCTAACATAGCAGTAGAAGAAGAAGAATCTATGATAGTTTTTGTGTGGAAAAATTAAAAAATCTGTATGTCTAGTAAAATGAACCAATCAGAGAGACTCACAATATAGTGGACACATTATTTGAATATATTTCATTAATTAATCAGACAAAATGGAAATTATAAGACACAATATGTGAAAATAGAATATAAAGGACAATATGAATAAAAACAAAAGAAAACTTATCTGACATGTTTTGTCCACTGAGGGACTTTATCAAGGCAAATGTAAGGATTTTATTTTGTGACAATTATTTATATACACGAACAAAAATATAATTGGTTTTTCATATTTTTAGGTATAGGAGTGCTCATGTATATTCATCAGGTTAACAGAAAAGTCAAACAAGTTTATGGCAGACATGAAGTGATACAATTCAATGTCTAATAAAGAAAAGTAAGTAGGTGATTTTTTTTTTTTTTTTTTTTTTTTTTAGGAAAATTGGTTCACTATTTTGTGCAAGAAAACTTTTCTTGCCAAACTTTATCTTACATATTTATAAGGGTACCATTCATCAGTGTTTTGAATATTGCTGCCACATCTGGTCTGGCACTTCTGCTATGCATTTAGAGATTCTTGATTGAATCCAAAAAAGAATCTGCTTTGTAATTATTGTCTTTTTTCTTGGTAGTAGGGTTAATTTCTTAGGCTTTCTTTTGCCTTTCTTTTCTTTCCTCTTTCTTTTTCTTATATTGATTTCTTATTTTTTTTCCTTTTTATTTATATAAATCCTTTTTATCCTTTATGGAAAATGTTTCATTAATTGCAATTTTAAATAAGATTGTTTATTACCATCATTGTTATCCACCTGAAGAGACATTTTATTTTAAACGTTGAAACGAAATATATAATTTTGTAGTGGATACTTACATGTTCTAATGTAACAGTGCATAATACATATATATATATATATATATATATATGGGATTAATACAAATATAAAATTTGTCACTTAGCTGATTGATGTTATATTCAGCACCTCTACTACAGAGCTTTGTTGACACACCTTTGACTAATTGGTCAGTTCACTCATCAGGTGGTATCAGCAAATATATATATATATATATATATATATATATAGTTCCCTCCAAAGGTATTGGAATGGTTAGGCCAATTGGTTTTTTTTGTTTTTGTTTTTTTTTTTTGTTCACTGAAGACATTTTGGTTTAAGATCAAAAGATGAATATGAGACAAGATTTCAGAATTTCATCTTTTATTTTCTGGTATTTACATTTAGATGTGCTAAACAGCTTAGGACATTCCACCTTCGATATCAGATCACAATATTTTTAAGTAGGCAAAATTAAAGGAACAAATAATCTTAAAGTAAATAACATGTAATATTTGGTTGGATAACCATTGCTTGCAATGACTGCATCAATCCTGAGACCCATTGACATCACCAAAATGTTGCATTCTTCATCTGTGATGCTTTTCCCGGACTTTTAATGCAGCCTTTTTCACTTCTGGTTTGTTTTGGGAGTTTCTTACTTCAGTCTCCTCTTCAGGAGATTAAATGCATACTCTATTGGGTTATGTTACAGTGATTGACTTGACCAGTCTAAAACTGTACACTATTTTCCTGATGAATTCCTTTGTTGCGTTGACAGTATGTTTTGGGGTCATTGCCCTGCTGCATGATAAACTTCCTCCTGATTAGTTTGGATTCATTTCTCTGTAAATTGGCAGACAAAATTTTGCTGTAGAATTCTAAATTCATTCTGCTACAACAGTCATGAGTTAAATCATCAATAAATATGAATGATCCTGTACGAGAAGCAGATATGGAAACCCAAACCAATACACTACCACAACCATGCTTTATAGATGAGCTTGTATGCTTAGGATCATAAGCAGATCCTTTCTTTCTCCAGCAAAGTTTTATATATATGAATATATATGTGCTTATGTGTCTATTTACTTTTCATCACTTTGATCGAGAATAATCTTGGTTTCATCAGTCCATAAAACTTTCTCCTAGAAATTTTGTCACTCATCTCTGTAGTTCCTTGAAATTTCCAATCTTGCCTTCTGATTCTTTCTGCTGATGACTGGTTTGCATCTTGTAATATCGACTTAATATTTCTGCTCTTAAGCTTTTCTTTGATTGGTGAATTGCGAAATGCAAGCCCAAGCCAAGACACTGCTTCCACCATGCTTTTTAGATGAGCTTGTATGCTTAGAATCATAAGCAGATCCTTTCTTTCTCTATACTTTGGCCTTTCCATCATTTACTAGAGATTAATCTTGGTCTCATCAATCTATAAAACTTTCTTCTAGAACTTATGTCGCTCATCTCTGCAAATTCCAATCTGGTCTTCCAGTTCTTACTGCTGATGAGTGGTTTGTATCTTGTGGAAGGACATCTATATTTCTGCCCTCAAAGTTCATTGTGAAACCTACACCCCTGCACTGCGTAGGCTGATGTCATTTCTTTTAGGTTTTTTCCTCACAGTTCTCACAATGTTTCTGTCATCAAAAGCTGTTGTTGTTTTCCTTGGTTGACCTGTTCTATGTTTGTTGCTCAGTACACCAGTAGTTTGCTTTTTCAGGACATTCCAAATTGTTCTGCTGGCTGTGCTCAATATTTGTCCAATGGCTCTGATCGATTTTCCTTCTTTTCTTGGCTTCAAGAAAACATGCTTTTCTCCCATAGACAGCTCTCTCCTCTTCATGTTGGTTTATCCTTTTTAACAAGAAATGCAGTCATGACAGATGAAACCCAAAACTAAAACCAAGAGCAGTCATTCAGAACTATTTAATGTTTAAACAATCAATCAAAAAGGCAACACCTGGACAACAAGAAACACATGTCAATCGTGTGTTCCAGTAGTTTGCGATCTTGAAAAATGGATGGTTTCAAACAAAAGGTGGTATGTCTTAAGTTGTTGAGCATATCTAAATGTAAAACCAAGAAATAAAATTTTGAACTCTTGTCTTATATTCATCTCAATCCAAAATATCTTCAATGAACAACAAAACAAAGAAATTGGCCTAAATATTAGCCAAAACTCTAAACAAAGATATATATATATCTGTTTGTGTGTGTGTGTGTGTATATATATATATATATATATATATATATATATATATATATATATATATATATATACAGGGTGTTTCAAAAAGAATACGCCAAAATCATCACGTGATGTGTCAAAAACGAAAAAAATTACAAACCTCTAGCATGAACACATGTGTTGTATATACATTCAAGTTTCATTTCATGTTTTATAAGTGCTCAATGTGGCCACCACCGGCAGCGTGGACAACATCAAGCCGATATGAGAATTCCTCCCAAACGCGCCTCAGCATGTCACGGTCCACCGTGTTGATTGCAGCTGTTATTCGATCTTTCAAGTCATCGATACTTGCTGGAAGTGCTGGAACATAAACTTGGTCTTTAACATACCCCCACAAGAAAAAGTCGCACACAGTGAGGTCCAGGGATCTGGCAGGCCAAGCACAGAGAGAAGATCTTTAGCACCTCTCCTCCCAATCCATTGCTGAGGCCCGTTTTCATTCAGATAAGTACTAGCCCCGAGATGCCAATGGGGTGGTGCTCCATCTTGCTGAAAAATGAAGTCATTCGAATCTGCTTGCAGTAAAGTGAATAGCCAGTTTTGGGTGCTCTGTTCCCCAAATGCACACATTGTGATGATTGATTGTGCCTCTCAAATGGAAATTCGCTTCGTCACTAAAAACTAAACGTGAAAAGAGAGTTTCATCATATTCCTCTATCTCCAGCATTGACTCACAGAATGTCCTCCGCATCACCTTGTCATAATTAGTAAGTGCTTGGACGAGGCTTAGTTTGTATGGTTTCATGTGTAATCGTCTCTTTAACACATGCCAGACAGAGGTATGAGGGATGGCAAGCTGAAGACTTGCTCAACATACTGACTTACGTGGGCTGCTCTCAAATGCATCATGAATCATCTCCACTTGCTCCTCTGT
>OZ010598.1:10711394-11041394 GCA_963932145.1 Acanthosepion lycidas
CTTCTCATTTGTGGAACTTCCTTCCAATTCCATAATTTACTTTCCAGCCAGTTTTAATCTTCAAAAGTTTAAATGCAATGACAATCGCTATCTGGTGTCCTCCTGATTTCTCTTCTTCTGTTATCGCTTTTTAGTCATGTTCCTGTTTCTAATTCTTCCACATGCAGTAACCCCTTGTATCACTGTAGCTTTTGAAAAAAAAAAAGAATTAAGAAGACAGAACATAACAATGGACATTGCATTTAATTTAATTTCTTTTATCTTAAAACAATTAATTACAAAGAATCTTTCCCTGGACATATGGTATATTTCAGCTATGTTCTAAAATTTTTCTAATTCTACTTCTTTACTTGCCATTTTTAGTCATCATAACTGATAATTATGCACAGAATCAGTGCTGAGAGATTTTTCTCTTGCTCTAACAGCTCATATCATTCCTTTCTCTTTGGACACTTGAATCTATCGTCAATTATTGATCCAGATAAGACAACATTTATTCATGACTTATAAAATAGTTTTGGGACTAATCTTGTATTAGGTTGGTGCAAAAATAATATCGTTTTTTTACGTAGTTTTTAACGTCAGAAAACGATATTATTTTTGCACCAACCTAATATTTTCCAAGACATTTCTTTGTCCTGAAACAACTTACAAGATATTCTGACATCATGGCATCACACATTTTGAAATTATTGATAGCTTACTGTAAATTCTTACTAATGTAAGGATATTTTTTTTTTTTTTGCTTTGGAAATTATTTAAAATGCTATGTCCATTCAAGACGTAAGCAGTTTTAGCTCTCCAGATTGATCCATTCTGGTTCTTTCTAAAGTCTACTTCCTCTCTATACTTCCAACTTCTCCAACTAAAATCTGAGATTTTATTCACTAATTAAAACTTGACCTCTTCAAGTCTAGAGTTAGCCATTATCTTTCCTGCATAGTCCCCAAGGACTTCACTTTTTCCCCTTTCTTACACTCATACAACCCCACACAGTAACCTTCTACATTGAGTGTTTCTTGGAGCTTGTATTGGGTGAACATAAGTAAAAAGAAAAAAGAAGGAAATACTGAACCTTTTATTTAATCAATGGAGGTAAAGTGTTCTTGTTCTACCAACTATGTCTGGTGATATAGCAATTGTGAGTTCAATCCCTTGGCCAGGCAGTGCAGACTTGGACTCAGTGGAAAAAGGGGTGAGCAGTAATTGAACAGTACCAAATAAGAACTAGATATCCCTAGACATGGTCAGTAGACTGAGAATAATCCAGAGATTTAAATAAAGGGTTCAGTTTGAAATTTCTTGAATGTTATTTGGTGTAAAGAAAAACGGACAAATATTTAAGCTTGTAGCGAAACTTTATTAAGTAGTTTTAGAAGAGACAACTATGGATGCCTTCTTCCACAGTCAGACAAACACCTGATGAAGGCCAAAGGGAAAAATATTCGAAATGTTGTGATGTTAATAACACTGATGTTTCGGACAAGTCAGAATCTAAATAATGTAAGTAATGAGAACTTCTCACCACTGTTAGAGTCTCAGCTATGGGAAAATAGTTAAACCCCCAACTGAGATCAAAACACTATGAAAGTATAAAAAAAAATTATAGTAAAAATACTGGCAATACATTTCGGAATAATTTGTGAAAGGAAAAAAAATGACCAGTTATACATTTGAAATAAAAAATACGAGTTATATATTTAATATATATATATATGTATATGAAGAAATATACTTTTATGGTGTGCTATATTTATAGGATAAAGTATTCAATATCAGAGATGTGTGTAAATATAAAAGTGAACATTGAAGTCAACACTTAGAGGCGACGGGCTGTTTCATGTTAGATGATTACATCTAACATGAAACAGCCTGTTGCCTCTAAGTGTTGACATCAACGTTCAATTTTACATATATATATATATATATATATATATATATATATATATATATATATATATATATATATATATACATACATACATATATATATATATATATATATATAATACCAGCAATATATTTTTTGTAAAATAAATTACTATTGCTCCCAAGAAAATAAATTTTGGCATTAAATGACCGAATGGGTTGATATGCTGTAAAAGAAAACAAACAAAAGCAAATCTGGATAAATATTTTAGAAACAGGGTCTGAGAGAGATCTCAAAATTTGAGTTTCAATATAATTTTTAAACTTTCCATGTGGGACTGTATCCTTTTGTTCATGGTCTTAGCAGCTCTTCAGACTGTTCTTTGAGGATTCGTCATGACACCAAACAGAAGACAACCACAGTGTGTTAGATTTGATTTGTCTTCAGAGACACTAAATATAGATACACCTGAATCAAATCATATTTGGATTCTACTTACTTATAAATAGTGAATTAAATATTCTTCAGCACAAATCTAAGAAGTCATTTATTACTAATAGTTCATGGAGAAATAGCGGGAATTATGGGCATTACTCTTAATAGATATTATTGCATTACTCAAGAGATTTAGCAACTTGGAACTGTTTGAAATTAATTCAGATGTGATGCACCTGAAGTAAATCAACCAGGTATAATGGTTCAAGCAGAAAATGTGCAAGAATTTTCTCATCAAATCATATTTATATTAGGTTGGTGCAAAAATAATGACGTAATAATGTCGTTTTTGACGTTAAAAATACGTCAAAAAACGACATTATTACGTCATTATTTTTGCACCAACCTAATATATGTGTTTACTTGTGAGATTTGTCCAGCGCATTGTGAATCTCTCAGGAACTGGTTGTTTGGCCTTGATGTAACTTGGCAAGCAATCGGTGAGGATTTTACTGTATCCATAGCCACTCTCCTACTAGGTTGTTCAATCAGCAATAAGGCATCATTAACTTCTTCTTGACTTCACTCACTTATCCCACCACTGTAACATGGCTTCCCTGTGCCTTTTCTATAAATACCTTCATGGTAATTGTTCTGATGAACTCTCCACTATGGTACCTAGATTTTTAGAATTAAAGCGCAGTACTAGATTAGTGGCAAGGTTTTATCATTTTACATTTGAAATGGCTGCTAGCTGTAACCATAAGTTCTATGCAAACAGTTTCTTCTATCACACTTCTCACTTGTAGATCTCTCTCTTCCAGCTTCTTGCTTCCCAGTCAACTTTGATATTCAAAAATTTATATGCAATGTTGATGGTTATCTTCTGTTTTCTTAATTCTCATTCTTTTATTGTCCTATCTCCTTAATAATATTTTTCTCAGATTCAGTAACCTCTTTAATCTTAGTTACTTTATTGCCTTGCTTGGAGTGAAATGATGAAAAAATAAAAAATGAATACCAGAAATTCAGCGAGAATTGGAACTCTACTCTCCTATCAACAATTCCAAGCCATTATCAATTACACCACCCACACATCCAAGCATACAGCAACTGGTATTCTCAAGCCAACACCCATCTAGGTTCTGACCAAACACAAGGTTGCTTAACTTTGGTGATAGTACACGAACCAGTGTTTCAATGCGTTGAGGCCATAAGCCACCAAGACAGGAATTTGTGGAGAGCCGTAATCATCCATGTCCTGAAGGGACATGTGACATTAAAGAAGATTACCTTACTAAGAAATGATTGCCAAACCTATTTACTAATCTTGTGTTGTCAGAAGTAAGATGAGGATAACAGTCCGAACAATATAAATAGTGTAATACAATCTCTATACCACATCTCAGAAATATAGACAGAAAATTAGTCTGCACCAAGGAAACAAGAGTCGCATAGTACCACAATGCAGATAAAAGGAGAAATATTCATTAAGAATTTAGGATATAGCCCTCTCCATATTTTGTGTTTTCTGTGAAGGTGGGTGTTTTGTTTTCAAGAAATCTCTGTCCACCAGGATATGTGGATCATCCAGAAATAGAGGTATCTCTAATAGCGTCCTCTCTGTAAAATTGAGTGGTAACATCTTTGAATTTACAGCCCTTAACCAGAATGTGCAATGCTTAAAATATTGAACCAAACATTCTCCAGCCTGTTGAGTTCTGGTACATACCTGGTGTATATCTCACTTTTTTTCTTTTTTTTTTTTTTTTTGGGCTAAAAACTCTCTTTAGAATATTAATAGCTTCTTCAGAATCTGTACATTTACTGAACATCAGACGACATGTAATTTATAAGAATAAATCCTTACCTTCAATATTCTTGAGGAAGTTTTAAAAAGTTCAGTTCCAATAATTACATATTTTCTCTGACCCAAGGTATTATTATCTCGATCCAGAATTTTAGGTTTTAGTACCCTGTCCATGTTGATATCCAAATGAAAAGTAGTATTGAAAACTATAATTAGTTAAAAGTATTCACTACTATTTATCTAGTAGTTTTGTCTCCAGCCTCCAGCTGTATCAAGTGTTATTTATAAGATGGAGATTTTCATATGAATACAACTTTCATTTATAAATGTCAATGCAGTTCTGTTACTTTTGTCATTATTATTTTATATATATATATATATATATATATATATATATATATATATATATATTGTATATGAATAAAGACAAAGAAAAACTGTCCTTTTCCATTGTGTTTTGTCCTCTGATAGACCTCATCATGGTAGATGTTGTGATTTTATTTTGAGACAATTTTTAAAATTTAAATTTTTTTATAGCTGTATTTTTACTCTCATATATATATATATATATATATATATATATATATATATATATATATGAGAAAGAGAGGATTAATGTGAGTAAAATTTTTCACTTAGCTGATTGATGTTCTCTTCAGCACCCCAACTCCAGTGTTTCATAGATGGACTTTTTTGTCCACTCTTCAGGGAATATCAGCAATTTGTTTATACATATATATATATATATATATATATATATATGTACATTCAATGTAGGATAACGATATGTAAATTTTTATATATCAAGAACAATTTTGGAGGAAAGATGTATGATGAAGTGAAAGATGTTTTTGTGTGACACATTTTGACTAAGTTTATGTCTAGGTTGATGTGGAAGGGAGTTGCTGAGAATTTTAATTTTAAAGGTTTTTTTGGTTTTTGTTTTTTGTTAAAGCAATTCACCCCAACAAGGCAGGAGTGCCACTATCATGCAAGGAGTTACTTAGGATTGAGAACAAGAGTGAAGAGGTGTGTTTGAGGAAAGCATACAGAGAAGGATGGGGAACAAGCTCAGGGTGCCAGATGTTGATTGACATTACACTTTAATATTTGAAGATTATAGTCATTAGGGGAGCAAATAAGGGGAAGGGAATTCCACAGATGGGAAATGCAAGAAAAGAAGCTGTTTGAGTAGAAGAGATGGCTACATTTAACCGTTTTGACAGTGAAAGGATGGGACTCGAGATGCCAGCCTGGTAGCTTGCTTAAATTCATGCAGTCTGGGAACCAGTGGCAGTAGCTTGTCAGAACAGTTGCTGTGAAAATACTTATAGAAGAGACAGAGGGAAGCCACAGTGTTTTGGGTTTATAATCTAGTTGATTTCAATTATACTCTTTTTCTTTTTCTTTGTGTTTCCATCACTTTCTTTATTAAATATCATACATTCTGATAATAGAAAATCTGCCAATAATGATAAAACGTTGTAAGAGCAAGGACACAAATTTACTGTGGATGATCTACCAATTAAAGCATTTTCTAAACATTTTTGTCTTAGTGAATTGTTTTCTGTTTTATTTAGAGAAGCATTTTTGAAATAAAAATTGTTGTCAGTCTCATTGCAGTGAGCAACTAATGCATTTAATGTGTTGTTTTGTAAAAGACCCATTTTCTGTTCTCAAATGTTGGACATTTGAAACATGAATTTCAAACCAATGCAAGTCATACGATGAACAAGTTTGCTACTCTAGAAAGTTCACATGTCAACAGAGAAAGTTTGTCTTGTGTTCAGCTTAAGTATAGCAAAGTCATTTGTATGGGTGTCAATTTCTACCACCTGCCGCAATAAACACATGCTTATCACAACCATTTTTCCTTTCCTTCGTCACTTTCTCTAGTTCAATGGAAAAAAACAAGCATGCAACATGAAAATGAATATGACTGGTGACTGTTGTAGAATATTGATTAGCTTGCAAGTGGTCTGACATACAAGTAGACTGGTGTAGTCACTTCAAGCTGAATTTTTTACTGAGTGATTTAATGGAGAGATATATTGGTGGATAGAGTCCACTCGTGCAAATGTGTTGAACAGGTCCATTCTAGTAAAGTAGACTAACCTACCTGCTGTATTAGGTACTCTCCTATAAATGAGGTAGAAATGAGGTAACCTGCCTTTACAAGGAGATAGCCATGTTAGAAGGTAAGTCATTTAACTTCTACAAGTGTTAACTGATGAGAGTAATGAAAAGAAGAAAACAATCTGCCTGCAGAGATTGAATAAAGTGTTTGATTCCAAATTCCAAGAAAAATTATATTTTTATTCTCTTTGTACATGTGTCTTGAATGTAGAAATTGTCCAAATCTTTAGTGATTCCCAGCACTTTCAGATTATCTATTGGTCATTCTCAGGGATCTTGAATAATTACTATTATAGGCAGTCTAAAAGTTGCTGAAAAGTAAATATATTCTTAATTCCCAAATATGGCCTGTTCATTGTGGCCATGTTCATAACTGAATTTATTTTTATTTATTTTTTTATAAGCATTTCACTCCAAGCAAGCTGTTTTCACCCAGCATGTGTGCTCACACACACACACACACACATATGTATGTATGTGAATGTGTATGTATTTCTGAGCAGCAATCCCTTTTTTCCACATAATTTATGTCCAGAAAAGAAGAAAATTATAAGAACACACAAAGAATTAAATAAAAATTTAACAACAGTACCTTGAAAGTTATTTTTAATGAAACACAGGCATATACACACACAGACATATATATATATATATATATATATATATATATATATATATATATATGATATTTTGTGTTCATAACACATATAACTTGAGTGTAAAACATTATTTGAACTCAGTATCTGTCTATATCTCTGAGATGAGGTATTATGATTATTTACATTATTTGGCCTGTTATCCTCATCTTCATTGCCATATTCATAACATTTCAGCTGTTGTATGCTATGGCCTTCTTCAGATGATTAGAATTTTCAATGAACCATTTATTTTATCCTGGTGGATGAAATAAAGGATTCACTTTGAAATTCCAATCACCTGAAGAAGGCCATAGCATACAACAGATGAAACGTTGTGAATATGAAGATGAAGATAACAGTTTGAATAATGTCAATAGAAATAAATCATTTAAACTCATCCAAAAAAATTATTTTGCTTCTCCATTTCAACAAAAAAAAAGAAAAAAGAAAGAAAATTCCATCCAGTCAATATGTGGGGGTCAGTCTACCCAGATTTTAGGTGGAAAATTAAAATCCAAGTCTCCTGTCCACAAATAAAACACAGTTTTTATACAACGGAAAGAAATGATCCGAAAAAAAGGAAGAAGACCAAGTTAAATATGAAAATAAAATTTAAACAGTCAGATAAATGTATTTACATTTTAAAAATCAATGTTCTTTGTTGTTGCCATGAAGTGACCAATAGTTTGATTATTCGGAATGATTTGTCGCAAGTGACTCTGCAAAGTTTTGAAGTGACGTTGTTACAAGTGAGGAAATTAATTGGTATCATATGCCAATATATATGTGCATGTATTACACACTAATGAAACATGTGCGACTGCTGACTGATTGCATGTGATAGCAGCAATTTTAAAACACGGCGAACAAAAAGATGGAATATAGGACTTACTTTCGTCATGGCTTTGTATATAGAAAAATCATTGCTGACATACGTGTTGTCATGGTAACATGTCTAAGCTGTTGATGTGGTTTACTGTCTTTCACTGTGTCATTGCAGATATGGTTGCTGACTGTTTTTCACTGACAATGGCAAGAATCCTATCTGGATTTTGTGCAAGAATGTACTCAGTAACCCAAGCCCTGAACCATTTCCAGGTCACTTGAAGTTCAACCACACGGATCTCATACAATGCACATCATGTGACTTGCTGTATCCAATCAAGTTCCAGAAAACACTTATTTAATTCAGAGATGTGTTTGTGCAGAATTGTAAAAAAGATTCTTGTATCTACGGAATTTAGTAAGATTTATTTGTAGGCGTCTCTTGTTTGTGCTTCACTTATTGGCTATAAAATATAGGAGCTTATATCCTATACAGACTTACTTAAAGGGGGCTGCAAAAGTAGATATACAGTAAATATTATACCAGTATCACCATGGATTCATTTAATACTAGAATTGATTTAATTCATTAAAATCAATTTTAATATTTTGTTGTCAAAATTTTTATAATAATACAATTATCATTTTTTTTGTGTACAGATTTTGTTTTCATTATTGTATGCCTACTTTTGCACCCTCTCTGTATTCATGTAATATATCCCAAACTGTTATAAGCTGTAAAGTTCAGCATTTCCAATTAATATATATATATATATATATATATATATATATATATATATTAGTAAAGGTAATAAATCCATTAGTAAAAGTTGATCCTAGTAATATAAAATATTAAAACTGATCAACAAAAACAGTTCAATGTATTTATTATAACCGAGCCAATAAATAATATTGCACAACAAAATCCAAAATTACCTCACATGGCGGTGGGGGGGGGGGTAAATCTATTTCCATCAATGAAAACTTTGCTAGTCTTATTCAATCCCGGTGGATAGACTGAGTTTGTGTCAAAATTAGAAATTTATGACAGCCGAAAATTGATACAGAATATTGCCCATATGAGGTAATTTTGGACTTTATTGTGTAATAATATAGATGGTATTACACAATAAAGTCCCAAATTACCTAATGTAGGACTTTATTGTGTAATAATATATATATATATATATATATATATATATATATATATATATATAGTATTACCCAATAAAGTCCAAAATTACCTCAGTCGACTATATATATATATATATATACGCACAGTGGGGGGAAATAAATATTTGTACACATGAAAAATTGTATTTTTATAAATGTAAAAGCCTTAACTAAAACAAATTTTGATACATTTTATGTGTAAAGATACATTTTATTAAAAAATAGTAATAAACTTAATTAATTCTTATTCTAACAGAAATTAATGCATTTTTTCATTTTAACTGATGAAAAAAGTATTCGTACAAAACAAAAAAAGCATATTAACTTAATTTAATACTTTGTGGAATATCCTTTATTGAGTTCAACAGCTACGAGTCTCTTCCTGTACGTCTCTTCCTGTACGTCTCAACTAATGATTTGCACACATTGAGTGGTATTTTGTCCCATTCTTCTTGGCATATTGTCTTCAAATAATCGATATTTGTTGGTGCCCTTTTCCCAATTTGAATTTTCATTCAAATATCGCCAAAATTCTCGATTGGGTTCAAGTCAGAGGACTGACATGGCCATTGCAAGACATCAACATTACTTTCAGCTAACCATTTCCTTGTAGATCTAGCGGTATCCTTAGGATCATTATCCAGTTGGAAAACTCAGTCAGGAGGTAGCCAAAGTTTCTCAACAGAACGCATTAAATTGTCTTGCAGGATTTTCTGGTAGCTTTCGGCATTCATCTTGCCATCTATTATTGATATTCTGCCAACACCGTTTGCAGAAAAACAACCCCAGATCATGATACTGCCACCACCAAACTTTACAGTTAGCAATGTGTTCTTTGGTAAGTATGCTTCACCGTCCTTCCTCCACACATGATTTCGATAATTATGAACAAACAACTCTATTTTAGTTTCATCTGTTCATAGTACTTTTTCCCAAAATGAATATTCTTTATCTTTATGCTCTCTAATGAATTTTAACCTAGCATCTCTGTGTCGTTTCGAATGGAGTCTTCCTTGGAATGCGTGATTTTGTACGCTTGGTTACTTTAATCCCTAATGCACGCAGATGTTCCTGCAGCTCTTCTCAGGTAACCTGTGGATTTTGTTGGATCTGGCGTCCTAATATCCTTGCTGATCTTAGAGAAATCTTCCTCAGAGCACCTGTTCGACGCTGTTACGAGTTTTAAACCTTGCAATGAACGAAGCAATCATAGTAAAAGGAATATTCAGGTTGTTAGAAATCGTTCTGTAACTGTTCCCATCTTTCCAAAGAGACAAAATGTGTTGTTTTTGTGAAATAGTCAATTCTTTACCTTTAGGCATTATTAGAACCTTCTCGTAAGACTAGAAATTGCAGAATGCTCTGATAATGGCTAATAATGTTAACTATAATTACTGATTACATTACTGGAACATTCTAGAATTTACTTTTTTCATAATTAATTGATTATTTTATTCTAATAATTGATTTGTGCAAATATTTTTTTCACCAGTTAGAATTAGAAAAATGCATTAATTTCTGTTAGAATAAGAATTAATTAAGTTTATTATTATTTTTTAATACTATGTGTCTTTATACATAAAATGTGCTGAGATTTGTTTTATTTAAGGCTTTTACATATATATATATATATTCGACACCAGCACATATGATTTTATTATATTGGTGAAGGCTTTGTGCAGAACCAACCACACATTTTTGAAGGGCCAAATACAGAGACCTGGTTCACTACATGCCACAAGGTCCCTAAATAACTCTCCACAGGTTTTGTATTTAGAGTTGTCTTTCTCCTCGACCAGTTTCCATCCAAGGCTATAGAACCCCGTTTGTCCTGCTATTTATCCATAGCTGGAGGGAGAAGAAGAGGATTAATACATTTCCCAAGGATATTTGCACATAAGTGAATGTAATGGATTCAACTGAAATTTGCACGGCTCTCCGATTACTCAATCCGAACCACTATCCTCTACTCCACCGTGCTTCCCATATATATATATATATATATATATATATATATAAACTGTTGTATCCCTATCTGCACTGATATATATCCTTACTTTTTTCCATCTCATTAAATATAATACATGAAGACTTCTTAATAATAAAAATGTTATCATTATATTTTCAAATATCTTTCCAGGCAACAACATATGTACATATCATGAATAGGACAAATGACATTATTCATAAATTCTACAATAAGGGAAAAATCTCTTGTATCTTGTTCCATCAAATATCAATTATTTTTTCTGAATTTTTCCAATAAAATAAAATAAACCAAAAATTGACATGACTTATGCCATCCACCTGCAAGTCTTTTTCATTTGACCTTTTAATGTTTTTCATATTTTATACATTCCATTCTTTCTCAAAATCAGGAAAAAAAAGTAATTTTTAAATTAAATGAATATAAAAACCGAAAAGACATTCAAAACAATATTAGCAGTCAGATATTTTGTGGAAAAGACATCCTATGCATTCTACACCTGAGGAAGGTGATTGATTGACGTTTTTTTCAGTTAATGCAGCAACTTAGATATGACTTCTTTACAAACCAGTAATAATGAGATGGAATAAAACTAGTATTAAAATAATATTCATCAATAAAAAGATGGAATAAAGTTTATAATGAAGTAATAATAGCAAACAAGCAAGAATAAAAAGATGGCGTAATACTAGTTATAAAATAGTAATAATCAAAATGTTTAATATGAAAATCAGTAAGAAGGATGGTGCAAAAATAGTGAAAATGCTTGAACAATAAAGCAAGAAAAATAAGATGGAGGAAACTAGTAATAAAATAATAATAGTGGAAATATCTCATCTAAAAAGCAACAAGATAGAGTAAAACTATTAGGTTGATGCAAAAATAATGATGTAATAATGTCGTTTTTTGACGTTAAAAAATACGTCAAAAAACGACATTATTACGTCATTATTTTGGCACCAACCTAATAGTAAAAAAAGAAACATTAATAAGATGCAGTAACAAAATTGAAGTCACCAAGAAGATTCAATCTATGCAGAGTGTCATGATGAAAAAACAAAAGTTATAAAACATTTAATAAAATAATAATGCCCACTGTATTTATCCAGATTTTATAATTTAGTTTCAGTGTTTACAATTTACCATATTCAGACTATTGTCCTCATTTTTGTCGCCATATTTATTACAAGGACACATGGCACAGTGGATAAAGGTGTTAATTAGATCCAGTGACACGACAGTGAGTGTGAGTTCAATATCCGGTTAAGGTGGTGGAGAACTTGGAGAGGGAATTAAGCAGGAGATAACTGGCATCCATTAGACATGGCACATGGAACTAGAACAGTCTACTCCAGTGAGTGAAATAAAGGGTTCAGTTTGATATTCCAACCACCTGAAGAAGCCAAAACGTTGTAATAAATATGGTGACAAAGATGAGGACAATAGTCCAAATAATGTAAATAGTGTACATAATTCCTCATCTCAGAAATATAGAAAGATACTGAAAGACCGAAACGTTGTAATAAATATGGCGACAAAGATGAGGACAATAGTCCGAATAATGTAAATAGTGTACATAATTCCTCATCTCAGAAATATAGACAGATACTGAAAGGCCAAAACGTTGTAATAAATATGGTAACAAAGATGAGGACAATAATCTGAATAATGTAGTGTACATAATACCTCATCTCTGAAATATAGACAGGTTCAGTGTTATATTGTTTCTTTCATATAATTCAAGCACTTAATTTTCTTTCAACGAAATGTCTGAAATTGGAACCATATTAAAATATTGAGATGAAATAAAACTTCATGGTGATATTTTTTTTTTTTTTTTTTGTCAAATTTCAAAAACAGACATAAAATATGTAAATACTATTTCACCATTTGTATATGTGCCATTTTATTCTACAATCTTTCACCTTCTTTGAGACAGCATCATGATTCTATCTTCCCAGAACTTAATGTCTTTCAGAGTGATGGACTAGTGTTAGTTGTTTCAGAGGCTTGAAATTCTTGCCTTTAATAAAATGGAATTATATCCAGCAGAATTAATTCCTTTTCACACAATTAACTGTAATATTTATATAATTTGTTGCCACAATTACTCTTGTTATATTTAGTGAAATGGTTCTGATAGGTTTTATTTTTCATCACACAGAGTTATTAGCCTCCTTGCACCAGACAAACAACCATTCAACAAAGTTTCCATTTTGAAAAAAATGTACTTACCTTCCAGGTAATTTGATGAAAACTCATTGAGAGTAAGAAGAGTTGGAGAATTATCAAGGATTTGACTGTCGTCTACAAAAGTGAAGAGTATCTAATTCAAATTAAAAGTTAATGTTTAGGTAACAGGGTTTATTATTAAGTTTTAATACCTAACTTTATAAATGACATTGGTCTTATGAAGAGAACTTAATTTTAATCTGGTGTTTATGTAACCACACACCTCAATAAATGTCTATCAACCGTCTGTCTGTCCATTTACACACAACAGAATTGAGAAGAGGACGAAGAGAAATAAGTTACAAAGTAAGTTAAAAATGCAGAGAAATATAAGGGAAAGAGAATAAATAAAGGATGGAGTTAACGTTGACTGCCAGATTTTGCTTATTTCTTTTGTTGATTGATCTTTTGAGTAAAGCTTTATTTTCTTTTGAGGTGTGATTCACAAACTGTTTTTTTTTTAATCATTTCCCCACAAGCAAAGGAGGAATGCCACTAGTACGGACAGAGTGAAAGTGAGAAAAAATACTGGAGGATTGAGGAAAGGTCAAAAGATAAATGGGATACAAGAAGATAGAAGATGGCAAATGACATCGCATTTAAATATTTGAAGATTGTAGTTATCAATGAAGCAACAGATGGCATAAATGGGATACAAGAAGATAGAAGATGGCAAATGACATCGCATTTAAATATTTGAAGATTGTAGTTATCAATGAAGCAAGCAGATGGCAGGGAGTTCCACAGGCAAGAAGTGCGAGAAAGGAAATTATTGGACTAGAAGTGGTGGTTGCCTTTAACTATTTCAACAATAAAAGGGTAGGCCCTAGATGCCAAACGAATAGCGCACTTAAATTCATGTAGTCAGGGAAGCAGATATTACTATATTAATATATTTTATTATGTTGACCTTGTTTGTGTTTCAATAAATAAATAATTGATATTGCATTAACCACTGTTTAAAAACAAAAAAATTAGTAGACCTAAGATAGATATAAATACTATATGGGAACTGCTAATAAAGAAAGAGAAAAGCGGCAACAGTAACAAACAAGAAGGTTTAGTGAATGTATGACAAGCAACAGCACTTATCTGCAGTAAGGTTAGATTTAAAGCTCCAAGTTCTCCCCACAGAATTATTCTATATAACAACCATGTTGTAGATTGAAACATTAGTTCATGAACTTGGTGACATAGTAACTGAGTTCAATCCCTGGAAACATATGAGCAATAAAAAGCTAAAATAATGTCAAAACAAGATATCCCTAGACCTGAACAATGGAATGAAAACAGTCTACTTCTATAGATAAAATAAAGGGTTCAGTTAAAAATTTCCTCTATGTTACCTGGGTTCACTGATGAAGGTCAGAGTAAACAATGGCCAAAATGCTGTGATAACAACAATGAATCTGAAGACAACAGTCTGCATCCCTTTCCCACCCTTTCACTGTTATAATGGTTAAATGTCGCTGTTTCTTCTACTCCAATAGCTTCATGTCATCTCCCATTTGTGGAATTCCCTTCCTATTACTTGTTTCCCTGATAGCTATAATCTCCAATTATTCAAATGCAATGTCAATTGACATCTCCAGATTCCTTGATCTATTCTCTAATCTTCTCTTCATCCTTTCTTCTACCATGCCTCTTTGCTCTCATTCTCAATCTCTGTAACTCCTTGTATGCTAGTGGCATCCCACCTTGCTTGGGGTGAAATGCTTAAAAAAGAAATAACTCATTATCCCAGAAATTCAGAGAGAAATTGACTGAAAAGTTTTATTTAAAGACGTTTTTTTTTTTTTGTTACTTAGTAGTGTGAAAAGGCTCTACTTTGTGACTATCAAATCATAGAATGTCTCATACGGTTCCTATTTTGGCCATCTTTCATGTAAATCAGCGGTTACCAAATTTTTTTCCTCAGGGCCACATTTTTGGAATTAAAATTTGCTTTTGCCTCTACAAATTTTATGTGATAAAAAGTACATTTAAAAATTTTAAAAAATAACAAGAGGCATAAAGGGAGATAACTGCAGATTTGAACTCAGAACATTATCATTGATAACTCTGTCCTCTAATTTGTCGAGCCTAGTTACTATATTCTTAAAACTTGATATAATGCAAAAATATTACAATAATAAAATCATTCAATAATTATTTATCCTGGGACTCATGCATGCAATTACAAGTAATTCTTAATAATGTTTTAAATTTTGAAATCCTATTTATTTTTGGCATATGAATTTTTGGAAACTGTGAATAAATATTTGATTGTCTTTCAATCATTCCATCTCACCTGCAATCCTCTTCTGCTGCACCTGAGATGTGCTGCACTGTTTGGGAACTACCAATGTAATTCTTGACTAGTTTGACAGACATTTGATCGTTCAAATAAGCCCTTTAAAAAAGAGACAAGCATTTGATCGTTCAAATAAGTCCTTTAACAAAAACACAAGCATTTGATATTTCAAATGTCCTTTAACTAAGAGACAAGCATTTGATATTTCAAATAAGTCCTTTAACAAAGCGACGAGCATTTGAAGTTTCAAATAAGTCCTTTAACAAAGCGACAAGCATTTGATATTTCAAATAAGCCCTTTAACAAAGAGACAAGCATTTGATATTTCAAATAAGTCCTTTAACAAGCAGACATTTAGTCTTTCTTTTACCAGCTTGATATGAATTTGATCAACAATTTGACAGAAGTTTCATCTTTCATTTAATTACTCAAGCATCTTAATAAGCATTTGATCTTTCACAAATTGACAATCATGTTGTTTCTATATGTTATAATGCTTAATAAACTAGTTTTTTATCATTATAACTGAGGAATGTCTTCAATCTTCATTGGGTACCACTTTGTAGTAACCTTCAGCCAAATTGAGCTAAGTTCAAAATACAACTTCACAAACATTTGATCTTTCATTTCACTTCTTTATCAGCTTGACAGTATTTTAATCTTTCTTGATGCTTATCCCAATCTTGCAGATTCAAAAAATGAGTTGGATACAAAGGGGTCATCTGGGGTTTTTACTTCCTTCATCAGTTTACTAAAAAGCCAAGCCTTTGTCCCATCTTTTCTTTTATCAAATAACACTCAATATATTTACCAATACTATTTTATTCATAAATGGAACACATGCTTTTACAAATAAAACAATCTCCTGAGGGTTATTACACAGAACAATATATATATTTTTCCTTTTTTTAATCAAGTTCACTCCATGCAAGGCAAAAAAGCAACTAAGACACAAGTGGTTACTGAGTGTGGAAGAGTTATAAACAGAAACATTGCTAAAGTGCAAGAACAAAAAAAGAGAGTAACCAGGAGGACAGTATTTAGCAATTGACAATTCATTAAAATTTTTCCCAGATTAAAGTTGGCTGGAATCGGGAAGGGAGTTCCACAAGTGAGAAGTGTGTGTGTGTACACACACACACACACATATATATATATATATATATATATATATATATATATATATATATATATATATAATTCTAAAATTTTAAACAAAAGCTACATTCACAAATGACTGATGGCCTTAAACATCCAATAATTGTTAAATAATAAAATGTTTCCAACCCAACAAAAGCTTAAAAGTGTAGGAACAAAATGCTTCAAATTCTTGTAACATTTATCCTTAACAAATCTTCCACAATTTCTTTTCTATTTACAATAGATATAAATATTTATCTTTTGTTTTTGTTTTTTTAATCATTTCACCTCAAGCAAAGGCAATAAAACCTCAAGCAGTTACTGAATGTGAAAGAAAAAGAAAAACCTTATTAAGGAGTGAGATCAATAAAAGAAGAGAAATCAAAAAGACAGTAGATAACACTTAAACATTGCATTTAAATATTTGAAGATCAAAGTTGGCTGGAAAACAAGAAGCTGGAAGAGATTTCCACACATGAGAAATGAAGATGCTAACAAAGAACTTGTGATTATATCTCACCATTTCAACTGTAAAATGATGAGACCTTTTTGCCAATCTAGTACTGCACTTAAATTCATAAAGTCTAGATAACATAAAGCAAATTTCATTAGAATAATTACCATGAAAGTATTGATAGAAAAAGTACATGGAAGGAAGATTATGGTGGTGTAAAAATGACTGAAGTCAGGATGCCAGGGCAGAATCAATAACATTACAAATTCTTCAGATTTTATGAAGAATATCTAAATATATGGTAGGAACATGAGACCATTTGTGGCAGCTATATTCAAAGTGAGGATGAATGGTAGATTTATAAATATCTAAGATAGACATGTCTTGCAATGATAACGATTGATTAAAGATATTCCACTTCATGTCATTAGCCTGATAATAATAATAATAATCAATGAATTACTACAACTTTGAAATAAAGATTTATGTTATTATATGCTTTGATATCAGACCAGCATGCTCATCTTGATTGTAAGATATATATATATATATATATATATATATATATATATATATGTCTCTCTCTCTCTCTCTATATATATATATATATACACACTCACACACAAGTATAGGATTGGTAGAGATGGAATAAAATTCCAATAACCAAAAATGCTATTCTTAAGAGTGCTCAATACAGAGTAGAGAAAATATTATTTATTCAAAAATGATAACATAAACATGTTATAAAATCACTACAAAAATAGCCATTTTGTTTCAACACTTCGGGTGTCTTATCAAGTGATCGTGTTGAATGTAGAATAAAGGGTTTTAAAAGGTTCAGATCAACCAAACGAACCTTGGTTATAATAATTAATGCCTTAATGTTAGGATAAAATAGAAATCATTCTCATTGATTAATTTTGAATTTTACTGTAAAATTAAAAATAAAAATTACCAATTTTGAATTTAACCTATATTAAGTTTAAAATGTTATAAAATTATTTAAATAATTTCTTTAAACAATTCTTCTTTAAATAATTTTATAAGGTTAGATTTGTAGTGATTGTGGAACCATTGCCATTGGATGCTAATTGGGCCTTTAAAATCTATACTCTCTGATCTTCAAATTGAATTAGTCTCTGTATGAAGCTGAAATTATATAACTTGATTGTCCTCTTGACTGCCTGATATGTATACAAAACTTGGAAATCCACCACAAAATTTATCCAACTCTTTATTGTGTTCCATTTAAGATGCCGTTGCAAATCTTAAAGTTGAGGACAATAGTCCATATATAGTGTAAATGTTGATAACTCCTCATCCCATAAATTCAGACAAAAAGTATCTTGGACAGATAGAAAGAGGAATGGCTCAGAAGTACAAATTCTAGAAACCTTAGTGTAATTGTGACAACTAGGTAAATACAGTCCACCAGCCATATCGTGCAATTACCTGACAGTTGTCTAGCCAAAGTTGCTCTAATCTGGATACCTGGAAGCATCAAAAGACTAGTTTTATCCAAAAATGACATGGAACAGTCAAAGAAGAACTAAGAAAAAAGAAACTGGACCCAATCTCCATGACTTGCCCAACATTCATCAAAGTGGAGGAAAATTGTGGCCTTTTGTTGTGTGATGGCTGGAGGAACAAAGCTTCATGAGAGTTCTTGGAAAAAAGCTGTCTGAATAGAAATTCCTCCTTACAAATGGAATATAGATAGTAATTCCTATTCTCAACAACTCTGTCAAAATACATATTTCATTTCAGATCATGACAAGCTAATAATAGAATGATTGCATGAATTTATGCTTTGTTTTAACAAAATTCTCCTATATTTTAGGTAGAGAGTAATCTTTAACCAGAAAAGTGTTTTATTATATTTTCTTAAAAAATGTTTCATCACTGTATCCAGTCAGATTTTTAACAATTTTTTACTGAACAAAGTTGTCCCTTAAATACTATCAAATAATAGAGAGAAAGTCAATCTAGTTCAACTGTAGTTTTCTACAAGAGCACTGAATATAGAAAAACTGTCAAATCAATTTAGCATTTTCATCTCTATCTGACCGTATTCAGGTCCTTCTATGTGTTGTGTCCCTTCAGAATACTGGCGATCATGGCTCTTTACAATTTTCTATTTTTTGTAGCTCTTAATAAATTTTGTCTTTTTCTTATCTCTCTTAAACCTTGTTCCACCATCCATTTACTCAATATCTCGAAATAGGTTATGCACTGTTTTCCTCTGTTTCTCTTGCCTTCAGTATATGCTGTGAGTATCAAAGTTCCCAAGACCTCTTTCCTCATTATATGCCCTAGAAATTTCAACTATCTCTTTCTGATGTTAAGTGTAAGTGTCCTTTTTGTTTACATTTTATCTAAATTTTTGTTCACTCCATGGTATTCTCCGTCCTGGGTATGACGTTAAACTGCATCCAACAACAAGGCCTCTGATCAGGAGGTTTTGAGGAGTGTGGAACCACTTATTAATTGCTGGTGTTCCCAGGTCCACCCAGAGCCAGGGTGGTAGCACCTGTTAGGGTCCCAGCTATGGGAAAATAGTGAACCCCCAGTTTTTTCCAGACCTTACCGATGTCCTGGGTATGAAGATAAACTATATTCGCATCCTGGGTATGGCAATAAACTACATCCGTGGCCCGGGTATGGTGATAAACTACATCCGCGTCCTGGGTATGACAATGAACTACATCCAACAGCAAGGCCTCTGATAATGTTTTTGAAAAAATAATGTTGCCAGCTATACATTTAATAGTACTATATATTTAATATATATATATATATATATATATATATATATATATATATATATATATATATATATAAATAAATTTGGCATTAAATGACCTACAGTGGTTGATATGCCATAAAACCCAACCAACTATCTATGGTATTCCCAGCATCCTTCTGTAGAACTATATTTTTGTCTCTTTATCCGAGAGTAGATTGTCCAGCATTCACGTCCATATACACAGACTGATATTATGTAACAGTTCAGTGTTCTTTTCTTTCTACCAAAATTTTTCTGTTTCTTATGTGTGTGCATGTGTATATGGTTTCTTATGTGTATTTATGTATATGTTGTAGAAGTCAAGTGACTTACCTGCCAACATGGCTGCCTCCTTCTATTTCCTTGTAAAAGCTGATTTTACCTTATTTTATAGGAGAGCGCCTAATACACCAGTTGGGTTGGTCCATTTTGCTAGAATGGACCTTCCCAATACATTTGCATGAGGGGTCTTTGTTCAGCTATATATTTCTCCATAAATGACTCAAGTCAGTTTTGGCTTTGGCTACATTTGCCTACTTGTGTGCTAAACCTCTGGCAAACTAGCTAATATTCAACATGGCGCTGCGAACAGGATACGAAGACTGGCAAGAGCTACTTATCAAAATTGGCATTCCTACCGACTCTGCCAAAACCTATGCTGAATCGTTTGTGAAAGAGAATATTACTAAGGATAGCCTCTCTATCATAGACCGGGAAATCCTTAAAGAACTAGGTGTCACAACCATGGGACATGCCCTAGCTATCCTTAAGCTATCAAAGGAGCAACCTTTGACATCAGACAGCTATACGAAGGCCCCTGCAGCCAAACTCCCCCAGCTCCATTCAGAGATGACATCACAACAATTCCGAAAGTTCAGAATTGATTGGGAGGTATTTGTGCAAATGACAAACATGCCCCCTACACAGACCAACATCCATTTATACAACTGTGCTGATGAGACTGTGCAAACGTCGATCATCAATACATACCCCAAATTTTTCTCGGAAAAACCAAACAGACTCCTGAACATGTTGGAGGCATTAGTTACCCAAAAATCGAACCCTATGGTTCATAGATTGTCTTTCGCTTCGATTTCCCAGGGACCAGGCGAATCAATCCAGCAATTTGTTGTCCGCCTTAAGGGTACAGCACAGGATTGTGACTTCACATGTCCCATTTGCAGTCATGACCTATCTGACATCTATATCAAAGACCAGCTGGTCAGAGGTACAGCAAATGATGCTCTCCAAGCAGATTTACTAGCAAAGGCCAGCTCATTGAAGACCCTTGACCAAAACATCAACCATGCTGAGGCATTCGAGGCAGCACTGCGTGACCAAGCACGAATGGCAGGGTCAACTGAAATGTCAGCATTGCGTGCATCAACCTATCGCAAAGAAAAAACAACACAAGTGGAAAAAAATCCCCCTCAATCCAGAAGCCCCAAAAAACTGATTATAAAACAAAACAAGTTCCGCTGTAGTGGATGTGGTAGCCACAAGCATGGCATCCCAGGAACCAGCACCCGCCAACAGGCATGTCCTGCCTGGAATCAGACCTGTGACTTGTGTGGCATCCAAGGTCATTTTTCAAAAGTTTGCCGATCAAGAAATCGCTCTAGTGAAGTGAGAGGCTTCCAAGACGATGAAGCTAACATGGACAGTTTGATTGCACATGTAGAGTTTGACCAGGAGACAGGCTCATATGTGTCCTCTAACAAAAATAGTGTTGTTCAGATAGAAGCAACACTGGTCCCATTCTCTCCAAAGCCAGACCCCAGAAATCCTGAAGATATTCCAGGTAATCAAAGCACTCGTTTGAAAATCTTCCCAGATAGTGGGGCCACCATTTGCCTTGGAGGACCCAAGCACCTACATAGCATGGGTCTCAAGGAAAGTAACTTGATCCCATCAAAGAAAGTTATTCGTGCTGTGGGTGGCTCAACCCTTATAAGCCAGGGATGGTTGCCTATTCAATTTAGTGTTGGAGAAATGTCGACAAAGCAAGCATTGTACATCTGCAATAACATCGATAAGATATATTTTAGTAAGGCCGCCTGTATTGATGTTGGCATACTGTCTCCTCACTTCCCCACGCCTATGACTATGACAACCCACAGCAAATTAGAATGGACCAACCCAACTGGTGTATTAGGCGCTCTCCTATAAAATAAGGTAAAATCAGCTTTTACAAGGAAATAGAAGGAGGCAGCCATGTTGGCAGGTAAGTCACTTGACTTCTACATCTCCCTCCACTACTTAGCATCTGGTGATGCATACACCCGTAGATATGATGAAGTCATAAAAGATATTCCCAGGAAAATCAAATTGGTTGATGATACTTTGCTCTACGACACCGGCATCAAAGAGGCATTCTATCATACCTTTGATTTTCTAATGAGATGTGCACAAAATGGGATTGTACTCAGCAAAGACAAATTCCAGTTTTGTAAGGACACTGTTCAGTTTGGTGGCCTTCAAATAACTTCATCGGGAGTATCTCCTTCTGAATCTATGCTTAATGCTATTTTAAATTTCCCTGTTCCGAAAACCATCACCGATGCAAGGTCTTGGTTTGGACTGGTAAACCAACTTGCCTGGGCATATTCATTAAGTCCCATTATGCTACCTTTTCGGGACCTTGTCAAAAAAAACTCAAAATTCACCTGGAACCAGACCCTTGAGAAAGCATTTCAGGAATCAAAGCGGGTCATTGTTGAACTAGTAAAGCTGGGCGTCTCAACATTTGACATCAACAGAATTACCTGCTTAGCTCCTGACTGGAGTAAAGACGGCATGGGATTTTTACTTCTTCAGAAACACTGCACATGTGCAATCGAACGAGCCCCTGTCTGTTGCCCTGAAGGCTGGCATCTTGTGTTTGCTGGAAGCAGATTCTGTACTGACGCTGAGCAAAGATATGCACCCATAGAAGGTGAAGCAGCAGCTATCAGCTGGGCACTTGAAAAGTGCCGCATGTTCATACTAGGTTGCCCAAACGTTATAGTCGTGACCGACCATGAACCACTCAAAGGACTTTTTGGTGATCGAGATCTCAGCAAAATTCACAACCCTCGCCTATTCCGACTCAAAGAGAAAAGCTTGAGATATCGTTTCACCATGCAACACTGCCCTGGAAAATGGCACAGAGCCTCTGATGCTATTTCCCGCAATCCAGTCACTACAGTACAAAGCCTACTTGATACATTCTCTATAGAACCCTCCCTTATAGAAATTGATGAATCAGATGAGACTTGTGCAACAATGAGATTGACAGCCCTCACATCAATATCTCAATTAGATGATAATCCTGCCATAACTTCCCCTGACCACATTCGTTTTGCTGGTCAAGAAGACACACAATACACCCTATTACGGAAAACCATAGACAATGGTTTTCCAAACAGTCGTCAAGCAACACCACCTACAATCCGGGAATACTGGGAAGTTCGTAACCGCCTAAGCAATGAAAATGGTCTAATACTACTTGACAGGAGAGTAGTGATACCAACCTCCCAGCGCAAGAACATATTAAAATGCCTACATTCAGCTCATCAAGGAGTAGTTGGCATGAAAGCGCGTGCCAATGACTCAGTTTACTGGCCTGGAATGAATGCCTCAATTCGCAATTACAGGTATAATTGCATTACATGTTCAAGGAATGCCCCAAGTCTACCACATGAACCAATCCAAATGACACTTACACCTGAATGGCCATTTCAACAGATTGTAATGGATTTGTTCTATGTTAAATCCTTCACATATCTTGCTTGTGCAGACAGGCTCACTGGATGGCTCATTCTGTACCGCATCAAGCCAGGGCAAGCGGTTGCTTCCAGGTTGATTTCCATCTGCAGAGAAATATTCCAAACATATGGTGCACCTGAGGAACTTAGTACAGATGGTGGACCGCCATTCTCAGCTTACTCATTCCAACAATTCCTAAAAACCTGGGCTGTTAAGCAAAGAATTTCATCAGTGGCCTATCCCCAGTCTAACGGACGTGCAGAATTGGCAGTCAAGACTGCAAAAAGACTCATAAAAGACTGCACAGGACACCAGGGTTCCTTGGACAATAACATGGCAGCACAAGCAATCTTGCAATATAGAAACACCCCTATCCAAGGCATTGGCTTATCACCAGCGCAACTCCTGCTTCATAGACGTCTTCGAGATTTTATCCCATTGCACCCACAGTTATATAAACCACACCCTGAATGGATAGCCGCAGCGAAAAAACGAGAACAGAGATTATCCAAACGCAATGCAGACCTCATCGAGAAGTACAACCGTACTGCACATGCACTATCCCCACTTTATAAAGGTGACACAGTCTCCATTCAAAACCCAAATAGCCGTCGATGGGACATAGCTGGGCGAATAGTAGAAACACTTCCCAACCATCAATATAGAATTAGAGTTGCAGGATCAGGCAGAATAACCCTGCGGAACCGTAGGTTTCTAAGGAAACTTGAAGCACCCATAATCAAGACCCCCATACCAAGCGCCATGCCTGTGTCACCTGAGCCGACAATTACGGATACATGCAGACCACATCAATCTGCCAAAGACTTGGAAAATGGTGACATTACATTACAAAATAAACCAGCGTCCCAGGGCCCTACTCAATCACAGCCATCAAGAACGAGGATTCCCAGGGCGCTATCCCGACTACTCTCGTACAATCAGCCAGGCAATAGGGAATTAATTCCTCCCCAACGGCCAATATGCTTCCGCAATGGGGAGAGGAGGGAGATGTAGAAGTCAAGTGACTTACCTGCCAACATGGCTGCCTCCTTCTATTTCCTTGTAAAAGCTGATTTTACCTTATTTTATAGGAGAGCGCCTAATACACCAGTTGGGTTGGTCCATTTTGCTAGAATGGACCTTCCCAATACATTTGCATGAGGGGTCTTTGTTCAGCTATATATTTCTCCATAAATGACTCAAGTCAGTTTTGGCTTTGGCTACATTTGCCTACTTGTGTGCTAAACCTCTGGCAAACTAGCTAATATTCAACATATGTAAGCTATTGTCAGATGGTTGGTGAGATATGCTTTTGAATATTTACTATACAAGTGGTCGATGGTTGGGAACTCCTGATCCAAATTAATGAGTTTCAGTTTTTTTTTAAATATGAAAATAAATTTTATAATTTCTATACATTATTTAAAGATTTTTTTTTTTTGAATTCCTCCCCAAGAAAGGCAGTAAAGCCACTAAGACACAATGGGTTACTATGTTTGAAAGAATTTGAAAACAGAAACTTTATTAAGGAGCAAGAAAAAGAGAAGAGTAATCAGGAAGTCAGAAGATAACAGTTGCCATTACAATTAATTTTTTGAAGATCAAAGTTGGCTGGAAAGAAGAAGAGTGTTCCACAAGCAAGAAGTGTGAGAATAGAAACTTTTAGCATTATAGTTACATTTAGCCAATCCAACTGTAAATGAGACATTGTTTCCAATCTATTAGTGTGCTTAAATTCATAAAGTATAGCTACCATAGTGAAGAGCTGATCCGAACAATTACCATGAAAGTATTTATAGAAAAGGAAGCAACGTTTGTGGGAAAGTGACTGAAGCCAAGATGCCAGATCAGGACCAATAATATTACTGATTCTTCTTTGGATTTTATCAATAATCTCTAAATATATAGCAGGAACAACAGTCCGTATGTGGCAGTAATATTCTAAGCAAGGACAAAGGCATGGTGGAGTAATGGCAAGTGGCTCGGATTGCAGAATTGGAGAGCCGAGTTCAAATTCCAGTCGAATCCATTACATTCACTTACATGCTAATACCCTTGGGAAAAGGTATTAATACTCTTCTTCTCCCTCCCCACCAGCTATGAGTAAATAGTAAGACAGACCGAGTTCTATAGCCTTGATGGCAACTGGTCTACTGCAGAAAGAAATGGCAACCTACTGTGGGAAATAATCTGCCTCATTAGTCATGTATCAAAAGATACATGATTACCTAAGCATGTATCACACATGGCACATAACTGACTGATGATAGATTCTAGAGAGAAAGATTGTCTAGCCCAGCACAGTGAACCAAATATAATCTTTCCATTTCATGTCAGCCAAGAATGTTAGCTCGAGAAGGTGCAATAAGTCACTCTCCTGATGGTTAGTATCAGCCATGCTGATGGAAGGCAGAAAGACATCTCTCAAATTATTAATGGAGAGCAATTTTGTTTTGGATGTATTGAAATTAACAAGTCTTTCTTTGCCCTAGTTAACAACAGACTGTAGGTCATTTTTGACTTAACCAGTACAGAATGTTTTAGCTGCAGCACTTTGAAACATTACCATAACACTGTAACAGCATTGCTCTGTAATAGTAATAATTCCAGAGTGTCATAATTCCCCAAACCAATGTATAATGCGTCCACCTGCAACATTGAAATAATGCTTCATGTTAGCAGGAAATAAACTTATTTGACATTGGGATAATTATATCTCATTTTTTTTCTCTAACAATGCTTCCTTCAAAACTAGCATTACTTCATTGGTGAACTTGTTATAACTGCAAAATGTAACATTCTGATATAAGCTTTCATTCCAATTAGACTCCATCTTTCTATTGTTAAAAAATCCCCCATTTTGTAGCAAGACTTCTTTTTACATTAGAAAAAGTATTAGGTCCAATTTATCTTTCTAACTCTTAATGCTTTTTTGGTAAAAACAATCAACTCCAGACCAATTCCTTGGATATTAAAGATGATTTTTATTCAATACTTTTTTTTTGTAAATATATTTTATTTTAAATGCAATGTTGTGTGTTGAGAAAATAAGAAATTCAAAAGAAAAACTGACTTTCATCTTTCCATATCTATTGAATCGGGTGAAAAAAGTAATTATTCACCCACTGCCTCTTGAAGGAAATATGACGCAGTGGAATTTTACCCCTACATTGGATTTTAATGCCATGTCCTTTCAGGTAATTAGAGGTAATGATTCTTCACTGATTTTTCTTTATTACCTGTAAATTCTCATTTGTTCTTGGGTAAGGATGGTAGAGTGTTTATCTTTCGCACAGTTTTGAACACAAAAAAAATTAAAACTGGTTACCATCCAAGACAAGAGAGTCCAGTCTGCCTTGCTATTTAACCCATAACTGGGGAAATAGATGGCTTCATGCCTTTCCCAGTAACATTTGGGCAAAACTAAATGCAACAAACAAAACTGGAATTTGAATTAGCCTTATCAATTCCACTTAGCACACTAATAATTGTTATGCTACATGCAAACACAAATCACTCACTTTCTCTCATTACTTACCTTTTGGGATGCCTCAGTCCCCAGGGATTGATCATGACCTGATCCTTCTAATGACAGTGCTCCTGCGCTTCTGCATCAAAACATATACTTATTTTTAACCTTATTGAGGTCGAAAGTTCAAAGCAGCTAATTAAATTACAGGTATAATCTTTTGAAAATTTATCTTAGGCTAAATTTTGCTTGTGTGTCCCTACCTTACATCATTAAAACATAATCATATAGCTATCAACCTTTTATATATATGGCTAACAAATAGCATTTATAACATTAATAGGAATGTTTAATTTTCATGACAATTTTTAGAAACATATTTAAATAAATGTTTCTTCCATGCTATTTATTTTTAATTCAAATTTTAAAAATTGCTATATACAATGTTTCTGCCAATAGTTTTTAACATCTTTGTACAGAAATATTTAACATCTGCATTGTTAAAATTCTGTCATTAGTAAGAAACTCTACAGTGTTCATAATAAACATTGTTGTCATCTGCTATTTCATGTTACTACAAATTAGTTCAATGCAGCCAAAATATTTTTATGGAATTATCAAAATAATTCAAAATAATCTTTTAATTAGATTTTCTTAAAACTGTACAGAATTATTTAAACAAGTAAAAAAATATGAAGGCAACAGAAATAATGATAATTGTTATTGTTAATATAAACATTACAAAATTATCTTATAATCAGCATGATTTAGCTATATCCAAAGTTGTTAATTCAAGATGACAAAAAGGACTTTAGCAAATAGATGTCTTACTGAAAATGTTGTTTATACAGACACTTTAGAGAGGTGAGAGAACTTGCATGAGAATTTTTGCTTGCAGGATGTTAATTTTAATGCCTCTAAAATGAAACTCTTATCTAATCATCTGAGAGAACTCTTTTAAATTCCATTAGCATAGCAGATGTTCCAGGAAACTGACTGGTTTTGCCATCTCAGACAAATAATTTTATGCTGACATAAAGTAGACATATTATATTGAACCCACTGATATATCTGCTGCTAGGAAAGTTTATTCACTGTGTCATGCTAGACAATTTTCTCTCCAGAATCTATCTTACATATTTATAAGTTTAGCATTCATCCTTGCTTTGAATATTTATGCTGCATCTGGTCTGATGCTCCTGCTATATATTTAGAGATTCTTAATAAAATCCAAAGAGCCATATGCAATGTTATTGCTTTTAACATATTTTGCTTGGATTGAAATGATTTAAAAAAAAAAAAAAAAAAAAACTTCACAAAGATCCAAACAGAAAAGCTAGGAAATGCCATTTTTCTCACAGAGCTCAGATATTGTTACTGGAGATGGAAATGCCAATGTATTTGTAAATAATTCTGACATTTTTATGGGTACTGTGTTAGTACTACATAAAAAAAAACATTATGTTAAAAAATTACATTAATATACATATATCTACTACAATTTGTCCCACACGGTAACCCCTTGCATCTTAATACAGATGTTCCCAACAGTTCTAGCCTTGAACCTATGTTGTTCCTAATTTTCATCAATGACTTTCTCGATGGCATCAGATTTCAACTCAGTATCTAAGCTGAAGACATAACTATTTACTTCTGTCTGCTCAGTTTGATGAGGTCAAATTGGCAACTGATCACTTCAGAGAACCCTTTTTAACTTCCATCAGCATAGCAGATGCTAACCCCCAGGAAACTGATTTATTGTGTCTTCTCAGACTAATGTTTTATGTTGACATAAAATAGGAAGGTTATATTGAATTCATTGATATGTCTGCTGCTAGGAAATTTTATTTACTATGTCATGCTAGACAATTTTTCTCTCCAGAATCTATCTGTTATATATTTAGAGATTCTTGATAAAATCCAAAGAACCATATGCAATATTATTGGTTTTACCATTTTGCTTGGATTGAAATGATTTAAAAAAAAAAATTTCACAAAGATCCAAACAGAAAAGCTAGGAAATAGCATTTTGCTCACAGTGCTCAAATATTGTTATTGGAGTCAGAAATGCCAATGTATTTGTAAATAATTCTGACATTTTTTATGGGTACTATGCTAGTAATACTTAAGTATTTTTCAGGGAGGAAAACTAGGTAAAAATAAGTCCATATCTCTTGGTTCTGCTGAGAAGGAAAATTGAATTTTATTTTCATAAGACAGGTAAAATCTTACTTAAACCATGGATGAAGTCTGATACATTTAAACACAGTGAATCAGCCTGAGGCAAATAGCACAGGAAATCAAATAATAATAATAAAATATATTTTTTTAAAAAAGCAAAAGAAAGAAATTTAAAGTCTGGAAACTGTTTTTTTTTTTTTTTTTCACTTTGTTAACTTTTCTCCAATTAACCACAATTTTTTTCTGGATTAGTATGTAAATTTTGACTGAAAAAGAAGACAATATGAAAGAAAGAAAAAAATGAGAAGAGAAGGTAACCATTTGCATCCTGGTGGCATTTGTTTGGGATGAAATGATTAAAAAAAAAAAAAGCAAGTTTAGATTAGTTCCTGATACCAGAGGCATCCCAAAAGAGAAGTGTCAAGGAAACTTGAGAGCATTACACAAACTCATTTGGTAGGCTACTAACTCTTTTCATTGGTACCTCTTACCTTTAACATGTCTTTTCTCATTAGAAATTGCAACCTTCTCTCTGATTCTAATTATGTGCATCCTTTTAGTTTCCATTTTCTTTAAAACATCCTAGTTAGCCATATATTCTGTCTATGATATTCCCAAAATGTTTCTGTAGAACTAAATTTCCGTTGCCTAAAGTCTCTTCTTTATCAGTGAGGAGATTGTCCCACATTTACTAATTAAATTGTCCTTTGCAAATTCAAAATTTGTCTATAAAAACAGGTGAGAAGGTAATCCTTTGCATCCTGGTGACTTTTATTGCCTTGTTTCAGGTGAAATGATTAAAAGCAAGTTTAGGTTAGTTCCTCATATGTGAGGCATCCCAAAAGAGAAGTGACGAGGGAACTTGACAGCATCTGCGTGTACAGTTCCTACTTTAAAATTGACCTTTCTCTATATTCTGTTCATGTGGCATATGGATAAATATTTAATGGTCAGTTACATAAGTTGCAAGTTTTAAATATGTTTCAATTAATATATATATATATGATATGGCGATATGTAAATTTTTAAATATCACGAATAATATTGGGAAAAAATGTATGACAAACTGGAAAAAGTTTTTGTGTGAAACATTTCATCTTTTAGGACACCATCAAACTAAATTTGTTATGTTGGTGCAACTACATGTGCATATGAATGAGGGATGCTGGGAATTTGAAATTAATTTTTTTTTATTTATATATAATCTAACTGATATCATTTATAATTGTTTTCTTTGTTTCCATCACTTTTGTTATTAGGTATCCTACATTATAATCATAGAAGATCTCCAAAGAATGGTGGTGGCTCTTAAAATATTTCACCATTCCTGGCAGATCTTCTATTATAACATTTTTCAACCAATGGCTCACATTCTTGCTAACAATAAAAAAAACATAGTTCATGATCCCTTTGAAGAGCATTTAAGTAAAGTCTCTAGATAGACAAAACCAGCAAGGAGATAGAAATATACAACAGCAGTTTACAATGTGTTTAGACATTCCTTTACTCATTTACCTGTATTCCCCAAAATGGCAAAGAAATATTGAGTAAAATGGACTGTTCTGGGTTTCTGGTTACATAGTATCTGTCCTACTGTATGGCAGTGAATGGTGGAAAATCTCGAAGATGAAGAAGAGACTTGAAGCATCAGGAATGTGGTTCTACAAAAAGAGGCTGAGGATACTATGGACCCAATATGAGAGCAACAACAAGGTTTTTAAAAAATGGAAGCAAAAAGGAAACTTATACTTATTCCATTTAGGTGGGGACAAAGATAAAATCTTTATGTTGAATACTTCATGATTATGTCTATACACTTCTCTTCTATGGGCAACATCCCTTCATGACGTGAGCGATCATGGTTCTCCACAACTTCCTGTTCCTTGTAGCTCTTATCATTTTTTGTCTTTTTGCTATGTCTCCTAAACCCTGTTTTGCAAACCATTTACATAACCTTGTTAGGTAAGATACATGCTGCTTTCCTTTGTACTTCTTGCTTTCAATATGTCTTCCGAGTGTCAAATTTTCCGAGCCCAATTCCTTCATTTTGCGAACCAGAAATTTCAACGATCTCTTTCTGATGTTAAGTATAAGTGTCGTTTTTGCTAAAACTTTGTCATTGCTCACATGTTCAGTCCATGGCATTCTTCATTGATGACAAGATTGTCCAGAATTCACAAAATTTTCTTATTCCTTAATCATTTCACCCAATTAAGGCAATAAAGCCACTAAGATGCAGAGGGGTACTAACTGTAAAAGAATTAGGGAGCAAGAACAATAAAAGAACACAAATTAAAAATACAGAAGATAATGATTGACATTGCATTTCAGTTTCAAGATCAAACTTGACAGGAAAGCAAGAAGCTGGAAGGAAGTTCAATGAGTGAGAAAAAAAGAAGCTTTTATTTTTTTTAAGCATTTCACCCCAAGCAAGGAAGCCACTAGCACGCAAGGGGTTACAGAGAGTTGGAGTGAGAGCAAAGAGGAGTGATGGAGGAAAGGATGAAGAGAATGATAGGGGATAGATTAAGGTATCTGGAGATGTCAATTAACATTATATTTGAATTGTTGGAGATTACAGCTATCAGGGAAATGAGAAAAGGGGAGGAAGCTCCACAAGCGAGAAGTGCGAGACATGAAGGTATTGGAGTGGGAAGAGACGGCTACATTTAATAATTTTGATAGTGAAAAGGTGAGAGCGAGATGCCAACCTAGTTGAACACTTAAATTCATGAAATCTGGGAACCAGCGAAAGCAGCTCATGAAAGCAGTTACCATGAAAGTATTTGTAAAAAAGACAGAGGGAGGCAACAGCACATCTGTGAGAGAGCGAGTGCAGACAAGATACCAGATCAGGGCCAATTACATTGCATATTCGGATAATGGATATTTTATTACACAAAGAGGAGTATGTAATTCAAGTCTGAATCAAGTTTCAATGTCAATAAGGAAGTTGATATGTGGTGACCCCAGTATTTACTGAGTTCACACAAAGATATACTGAAATAAGCTTTGTAGTAAACACTGTTGAATTTAAGATAAATGAGGAGATCAAATGTTCAAAAAGTCCCCTAAAACCACCTACCTTCAAGGGTTGATGTTAATTTGACAGTCCAGAAGTGAATAAACAATTATTTTACAAGCAGCACCATTAAATATGAACAAGACATGGGCAGTAGAATGAGAACAATCTATCCCCATAGACTAAATGAGGGGTTCAGTTCGAAATTTCCTCAATCAACAAACACCTGATGAAGATGAGAGAGCATAACGGTTGAAACATTAAAATAGCACAACAAAGATAATATTCCCAATGTAAGTGATGTAAGTAATTATTTTGTATATGAAAAATTTAATCACATGTTCTTATCACATGTTACTGAGATAAGTTTACACACTATTTTACTACCTGTACACTATTTTTTTTAAATGATGTTCACCTTGTACAAGGTCTAAGAGCCACTCAAGGTAGATGGTCATGGAATATAGGGTGCAGTTTATGGGGATATGTGAGAAAGATAATGGTTGACCCTAGACTTGCATATATTAAGACTGTAGTGATTGGGGAAGTATCCCTCTCGGGTGTCAGTTCCACAAAGCAATGGTTCATGGGAAGAAAGCTTCTCAAGTAGGAATAGGGAATACAAAAGGAATGAGGGTGGGGTTCACAACATGGCAGGCCTTAGCAGTGAAGGTTAGAACTGGTGAAACTTGGGAATGCAGTTCATCTGAATGTTTTCCATAGAAATAACGACAGGGAAGCAAAGAGATTTAGGGCGGAAAATAATTAATCACCCACTTGGACACAAAGACGCTTTTGTATTCTTTTGATACTGGACAGTGAAAACTGTGCAGCTTCTGCCCATATATGTCAACAGTACTCAAATTTGGGCCTGATCTGGCTCGTATTCTATTGATACTGGACAATGAAAACTGTGCAGCTTTTGCCCATATATGGCAACAGTACTCCAATTTGGGCCTGATCTGACTTGTATTCTATTGATACTGGAAAGTGAAAACTGTGCAGCTTCTGCCCATATATGGCAACAGTACTCCGTTTTTTGGCCTGATCTGGCTCTTTTAAAAGTAGAGGATAGCATGAGGAATCAGGTACTTACTGGAGCGGTACAGAGAACCAACCATTTTTCCAGCATCTTTAATGATGGATCATATGTACGAGTTCCACTTGATGTCTGTGTGTAAGTCCTAATAGGCACTCATAGTTTTGTGTTGTTTTGCCATAATCAGATGGTATAAATGGAGATGATTCAAGCAAGATGAGACAGATAACAGCTATGAAATGCATCCAGTATTGAACCATGTAACTGCAAAATTCAAGCATTATCATGTCCCTGGTTGTGAATTTTAACTAAATGAAGGTATGATCTTGACCACAAAATGAACTTTTGTTCTGACAATACATCAAGGACAAGCCAATAAAGTTGGCTCTAGAAGCATTCTGGCATATGACAGTTTTTAAAATTACATATGCAAATTTTCTATCTGTACTGAGGCATGGTAGAATAATGGATAGCTGCTCGTATTGAGGAATCAGAGAGCCGAGTTCAAATTCCAGTCAAAACCATTACATTCACTTACATGCTAATACCTTGGGAAAAGGTATGAATCATCCTCTTCTCCCTCCCCATCAGCTATGGGTAAATAGCAGGACAGACTGGGTACTATAGCCTTGGATAGCAACTGGTTTACTGCAGAAAGAAATGGCAGCCTACCGTGTGAAAAAAACTAACTTGTCAGTCATCTATCGAAAGATGCATGATCACCTAAGTGTGTATCATGCATGGCACATAACTGACTGACTGATGTAAAAGATGAGGCTATAATTCCATGCTGACAACACTGAAAAATGCATCACAGGTCAAGTTGCATTGTAAAACAATTCCTAATTCCTGCACCAGGTCTTGGATAGTGCCAATCAACCAAGTTGATACTCAATTTTTTTTATAGACCAATTCTTGACATATTTAGGATTGATACACTTTCTCTCATTACTTGGACCAATTCCTTCTGGTCTTCCTCTAGTTTGGTTAATCTTCTCATAATTACCTTTAAATTTTTTTCTGACACTGTTCCAAAGATCACACTTAATGCTTTTTCCACTGTGGGGTATCACTGACCATTTTCTCTGTTCCTATATAATATATTCCACACATTTTCTTATACTGTTTAGATGTCATCATATTTCCTGCCAAAGAATTAAACAGTAAACATAAGTAACCTACTCCCGGTAACAATCTGCTATCAGGTCATCCCATAAGTTCTGTCTGAATTTTGAATAAAGAAAACAAGTGACCAAATATTACATTTAATTACAGATTCAATCAACAATATATTTTCCCTGATTATCTATAAATTCCTTCCATCTATTAGCAAGCTTACTAATTCCATTACTGTAAAATTCTTTTGGCTTTGATTCAAAGAACTCACAAATGTCAGTTTTAACCTCTTCCTGTGTTACAAAAGCTGTTTCTTCCAAATGATTCTGTAAGCTACGAAACAAATGGTAGTCTGAAGGAGCAAGATTGGGAGAATAAGGTGAATGAGGAATTTTCTAACAACGAAGTTCTTCAATCTTTTGTGACGTGATTCTTGCTGTGTGGGGTCGCGCATTGTCCTGATGAAACATTACCTCTTTTTGATTCACTAGAGCAGGTCTTTTTTTCCTCAAAGCTTGGTTCAAACACTCTAATTGCTGACAGTATATTTGAGCATTAATTGTTGCATTAGGTGGTAAGAATTCAAAGTGGAACCATCTTCTGCAAGTTCTTTCATTCACACATTCCTCTCCATAAACTGAGTGAATGTTTCTAGCTGCTTCGGCTGCTGAGTTTCCTTTCTTGAATTCATAAAGCATTATGTACCTCAAATGATTCTTAGGTACTTCTATGTTAGTAGGGTTTTAATCAAACAAAATTTAATTTTATTGTTCTCTGAAATAAAATTTGATCAGTTTAAATGCATCTAAACATAAAAATAATGTTCAGCTCCATCAAACATTATGAAATATTCTTTAAATTTTGTTCATTTTAACAAAAAGTTAAAATTTGGACAGAACTTATGGGATGGCCTGATATTTTTTCACCCGTATTCCTCGATTGGGCTATTTTACCTCCCAATTTGCTTAATATTATTTCATATAGTTCCAAATCTATCATAATGGTTATCATCCATTTGGATCACATTATTGTTACTTCACAGGTCTATTTAAAGATCGATTTCCAGCTATGTCTTTGCATTAATACTGCAAAGAATAGTAGAAAGATAACAGGAGTGCCATTATCTTAGAGTCATTTTGGACTTGTTAATATTGCTTTTGCTACTTTAGCACTTAATATTATGATTGCTAATTTGTTTCAAAGATCTGTCACACACTCACTTTAATTGATTCATCTTCTTTTTTATATTGCCTATAGGGATGGGTCAGTCAACTTTATTCTTTCTTCACACTATTTGTTTATTTAATTATTTGCCTATCTCACTTATCACATTAGCTTGCCATTCTTTCTAACACACTTTGATTTTTTTCACATTATCTTTCTTCCTACAGTCTCTCTTTTCTTTACTTTTCCTTTTTTTCATTACCCAAATCTTTTCCCTGGCCAATTGTTTTTTTTTTTTCTTCAAATCCTATCAAAATTTGTCTTTTCCTTCCAACTTTAAACACATTTCACTTTTTTTAACTTTTCACCTTCCTTCTGATATTTTCTCTTTCTTCCTTTTTTTTTTTTTTTTTTTTTTTTTTCATTACCCAAATCTTTTCACTGAGCATTTTTTATCACATTGATCTAACTTTCCTTACTTTTAACACATTTTAACTTCTTTCTTTACCTTTTTTCAATGGTCTTTTTTGTTTATTCTGAAATCCAGGTACTTGTGTGCACATTGTATATTCTTTATTCTATCTTCCAACATCTTTGTTCAGTTTACAGTAGTCTCTCTTTTCTGACCATGTTTTTTTTTTTATATATATATATACATCCTAACATCTAGTGATTCCTCTTGGTCAACATTCTCTTTTTCTAATTCTTAAACACCTTGGTCCTTTCTTTTTCCTCTGAATTCAACCCTTTTTAGTCCATGTTATTATTCTGCCTGCTAGTACTTTGCAATCTCATCTTTAATGGTAATTCCCTATTATCTTGACTTGTTTTATCCTCATCATTCTTTCCCACCATAAAAAATGGATCTCATCCTTGTTATCCCATTCTTTGAAATCTTCTGTAACAGATTCCTCTTGTATTACTTTAGCAGAATTTATTCATGACTTCTGAGAATTTTATCTCCATTTCTGAATTTTTTTTTCTCCTTGCTCAGCCTCCGGTACAGTTAAAGCTGCTCTGACTTTACATTTATGTTGTGAAGATGAACACACCTCTCCAGAATATGACCTGGACTTGTCCAAATAGCATATATACTGATACCAAGAATCATCAGCTTAGAGCTAGCCAGGAGTGAGCCTTATATCTATCTTATATACTACAGAATTCAGTAAATCTACGTCAATACCAAGTGATATTATATTTCAAGATTGTGTTATCTTCATTCAATGGATTGAAAACATAACAGTGGTGACGAGGATTCAAATTCACACATAAATTTTTTTTCTCTCTTGCTTAGCATTGGGCATAGGGTGACTTGAAAGTTGATAAATTCCAAGTGTGTATGGCATACTGCTATTAGGTAAAAAAAAAAACAACTTCTTTTTAGTTATGAACTACTTGTACATAAATATTACATTATGGAAAAACTGAAGATAATTATCCAGCAACAATTGCAACAAATGCAGCAGGAGTGGATTGAATATTGTGAACAGTTGAAAGTAATCCTGGAAAAAGCAAGGAACAGCCACTGTGTCAATTTCATTTTTGCCAGACTCATTTGCAAACTCAATTAGTGAATTTAATTACATCCCAGAAGAAAACATTATATTCCTATCATACTTCAGAAGGTCATTTTCAAAGAATGATGCCAAGGATAGTCGGATGAAAAAAGAAGTATGTCTTCTGTTATGGAAAGTGTGCTCCACTAAACATGAAAATATCTGAATTTCATTTTGATGAGTATTACAGTAAAAGGCTCTTTAATGAAATGGTATTGATATTTTCAAAAAATTTTTAATGAAAAGAATTCACTTTTTTATACATGTTGGCAGAGTATGAACCTGGATAAAGATGAAGAATTTATCACATATACCAGCAAAATTAACCATGAGTGTGAGAAATTTAAACTGAACAAAACATCCCCAGACAGATTTAAATGTCTAATCTTCATTAAAGGTCTGACATCAAGCATTGATGTGGAAATACGCTCTCGAATACTTACAAAACTTGGTCAGGATTCAAAAGTAATGACACAGACTGTTGTGGAAGAGTGCCAAAACATTGTTAATTTAAGGCACAATATACAGTGAAAATTGCACCAAATGGCACAACAGAAGTACAAATGGTTCAGAAAAAGACAGTAGTAACAAAAAAAAAAAAAATCCAGAATAAAATACTGTCAAACTTAACCCATGCTATGGCTGTGGTATGCTTCATTTCAGAAAGGAATGCCTACTTAAAACCAAAAAATGTTTTAATTTTGGAAGAACAGGTCACAAACAAAGCAACTACAAATAAAAAAGTAAAAGAAAAACTTGCTGAAAGTAGTGATACCAGCTAAAAAACTGGAAAGTTCAAATAATAGAAAATTTGTGACAGTAAAAATGTATAATACTATCGTGACTGGAAACCCTTTTTAGTTTTCTTTTTCTTTTGCATTATGGGAAAAGTCTTTATTATTATCTACTTATTAGTTTATTTTCATTCTACCACAAGACGACATCAACTCCAGGTGACATTATATTTCATGATATGTCAACGGAATGACATACGACATAACAGTTTGTATAATTGCAGATAAATGCTTTCATGTGGATGTCATGCATGACATCAGTCTCAGTCAGAAATATCTAAATTGCATAAAACTGCTGTTTAAGATCAATGGTGAGAAATGCCTTTGAGCCTGTGAAGCTTGTTTCTTTGAACCTTGTGGACTTGGGCTACCGAAGCACAAACAAAATAACAGAAACCACATAACTTGAGGAATATCAACAGTAGAAAAAACTAAAATGGATAGCACACAGAAATCAAAAAGAAAATAATGAACAAGTTCTGTCAAAACTGGAAAGAGTAATAACAACTGTTGGACTTGAGAAACTTGTTTGTCTAAAAAAATTGTTTTAAGAGAAAGATTTTATAAATTTCAACCAACAGCAGTACTGACTGCTTGGTCAGTGAATGCCAAATATTTCTTTGTAAGGAAACAGCTAATATTACTATTATCATTCCCAATCTCAGCTAGTTTTAAATCATTCTTCTCTCTGACAATTGATTCCATATCACAAAAATGACTGGCCCAGTTTGTTGTACTATCCTATAATAGGACCTTCAATTTCGATCACTCTTATTTTGTTTCAAATGTGCTTATAAAACACTCAATCTCCTAGACTTATATTTATTTCTTGTCTCTGAAAATGTAGAATAATGAGTTTATTACAATATACAGCATATAACAAGAAAACACGTTATCCTACCTAAAACATTTTTGTAGCCTTTAGATCTGTAAATCTTTTCATGGCACTTTCTACACCTATCTTCTTTACAAGATCATTTTCTATTGACAAAATAGCCAAAGAATTTAATCTGTCTTGAGTCATGGATGACTACAAATATGTTTTCATAAGCTTTAGTTTACTAAAGCTTCTCTCTTTAGAGGCCATATTAATGGTTATATTAAGTTGGTGCAAAAATAATGTAGTAACATATGTGAGAAAACGACATTATTTCTGCACCAACCTAATAGTAAATGTCAAAATAAGTGTTGAGTAACAGAACTTCGTAAAACAATCAAAACTTTTACCTTGAGGAGAAAATGCAATAAAATTAAATAATGCTTAAGGGTTAAATCCACTTTGGCAGGGAGGGAAACAAACTACTGCCACTATGTGGAACACATCCATTAAGCTGAGGGGCAGGAGTCTAATATCTTCAGAAATTTGTTAACTACAAATAGTGAGTTCAATCCTAGGTAGGGGCACAAGGTAAGCATTATTCTCAATGTAATCCACAGATTTGGTATGACTTCCTGTAATTTATTAATGTTTATGAACCAAACAACTTCTGTTGAAATCTTCACATCTTCAGGAAATAATTCTTTAGCCAGTTTTTTTCAGTTCAGTCAAGAGATTACATATTTTTTTTTTTTTTTTTTTTTTTTTTAAGCATTTCACCCCAAGCAAGGCAGGAAGCCACTAGGACGCAAGGGGTTACAGAAAATTTAGAGCAAGATCAGATAGGAGTGATAGAAGAAAGGATGAGGGTAGTGGATAGATCAAGGCAACTGGAGATGTTGATTGACATTACACTTGAATAGCTGGAGATTATAGCTCACAGGGAAACAGGAAAAGGGAAGGGAGGTCCACAGGTGAGAGGTGCAAGACATGAAGCTATTAGAGTAGAAGAGACAGCTACATTTAGGAGTTTCGATAGTGAAGGGGTGAGAGCGGGATGCCAACCTCGTAAGGCGCTGGAACTCATAACGTCTGGGAACCAGCGAATGCAGCTCCTCGGAGAAATTTCCATGAAAGTATTTGTAGAACAGACAGAGGGAGGCGACATCCATTAATATCGCTATTTTCAGGGTACCTTATGTTATTCTCCAAACCTTGACCTGCTACTTTTGGATTTATTTTTATCTGGCAGATCTTTTAGGTTATTTAAAAAAAAAACATGTGTTATTGAAACTTTGTAACTGTTTATATCTCTCATCATGGTACCCTCAGCCTTGATGGCTCCCAGTGTGACTGCCCAAGTTGCCAGTACCTTGAGCTGTCTCAACTCACAGCAGTCAGTGTCTGATTTAGAAATAAATCTCAGTTCTCATTTTCTCCTTCCGACAATCTGGCTGATATGTCTTCTAAAGTTTGGTGAAATCTTCCACTTTCACATCATTCTCTTGGCAATAGGAGAGGTAGTCAGGTTGATATGTTAAGACTTGGTTCATTACTCCATTCAGATTCTCTGTTCCATTATCAGTCACCAATTGTCAGGGTGCTCCAAATCTAAGAAAAATCTCATTCATCAACAAATTTATCACTGTCTGTGCAGTCTTATCCCTTACAGCATATGCTTCAATCCAATTTGCTAACCAGTCCAGAAAACTCACTATAGATAAATTTCCTTTTTTGGAGGTGTAAGTAAAAGGTTCTGATGCATCCATGCTCACTTTTGCGAAGGGATAAGAATGTATGTGTATATCAGTCTCCATTAAGAGATTGGCATTGCCCTTCCCACTTTTCATTTTACAAGTTACACAACTACACACATAAGTGGTGACACTGTTATATAATCCTGGTTAACAGTATTTTCAGCCAGTTATATCAAGTCATAAATTACTATATCCTTTGATACTAAGGATTGCATTTCTCATGACATATAATCTCATTCTAGGATTTTCATCTTCGATAATTTGATTCCTGTAGCCTTCACGCCTTTTAACTTTGCTGTCTCTTCAGTTTTCCAGCCAGCCTTTAGTTTGGTATCTTTCTGACATTATTCCATTAGTAGATCTCTTAACACTGGCCTTTCTTTTTCTTCATCCTCATTCCAGTTGATCAATTTAATTTGTGGGAGTTTAACACATTAATTTGATAATCCTTGTTATCCACCTCAGGTTCCGCTACCAATGACTCCTGTTCTAATTTCCTTGGAATTCAAGACAATAGGTATTTCCTCTTCCTAACAGATATTCTATGCAGAAATTATATCCACTTAGTTTCAAGGCACACTGTTGAGTTTGTTCATTCCACCTCAAACAGATTCTGCAAAGGTTTGTGATCAGTTTTAATTACAAATTCCACTTCATCCCAATAAAAGTGCAGCTTCTGAAGTGCATACACTATTGCATAGACCTCCTTCTAAATTACGGGCCATTTCACTTGTGTTGGGGACAATTTACGAAACAGAAAGTAGATTCCTTTATTCCAGGAATCGGACTGTCTTGCTTTGGGTATGCCCCATATAAAGGTGTCACATCACTGTACAGAGTTATCAGCCTGGTTAAGTCTTGCTAGGCCAAAAGAGGCACAGCTGTTAATTGTTCTTATAATGTATCAAAGAAATGTTGACAGTGCTCAGTCCACCAAAATCTAGCATATTTATTTACTCTGTTTATATTTAGACTATTGAACTCATCTTCATTGTTATCACAATATTTCAACCATTGTGCATTCTAACCTTCATCAAGTATATATTTATCAGAGTAACCTACAGGAAACCTGAGCTGAAACCTATATATAATCTAAAATAGACTGTTCTCAATCCAATGCTCATATCTAACAATATTGTATAGATGTTATTTTTAGTACTGATCAGTTATTGTTTTTTTAGATTTATTAAAGGTGTACCTATCTGAGTAAATCCAGGGATAAAACTCTTATAGTGCCCAATTGTACCCATGAAGCCCCTAATTTCTCACACTGTATGAAGTTTGGGCATGAACTTTATCACTTTCACTATATCTATACCATTTCAAGTTCAATTTGGGACTAAGCAAGTTCAAAATGGAATAGCCAAGCTCAGAATGGGACGTAGCAAATTGGAAATGAAATAGCCAAGTTCAGAATGGGACGTGGCAAATTGAAAATGAAATAGCCAAGTTCAGAATGGGACGTAGCCAATTGAAAATGAAATAGCCAAGTTCAGAATGGGACGTAGCCAATTGAAAATGAAATAGCCAAGTTCAGAATGGGACATGGCAAATTGGAAATGAAATAGCCAAGTTCAGAATGGTACATAGCAAATTCAAAATGAAATAAGCAAGTTTGAATTGGGACTAAGCAGATTCATTATGGAAAAATCTTTCGAAGTCATCTACACATTTCAATAAACAAATATCTTGAATTAAAAAATCGACTGGGCAATACATCAGATAATTAAAAGTTGGAGCGCAGCATTCCGTAGATTTTAGGAAAATATTCTGCCTAGTCAGTCATGGATTGAAAGAGACGTAATCGCTCAAGAAGTGTGTATCACGTATGGCACTTAACTGATTGAATGAATTAGGATTAAACAGTTGATGTTTCAAGTGATCAGTACAGGTTGAACAATTGCTGACAAACTCTTATATTTAAGCATTTATGCCTCATCCATTAAACATTCTTTGGGTCATGCTATGCATTTAATTCCTCCAAAATTAAACTGCTCTCCATTAATTATCTGAGAACCCCTTCTCTGCCTTCGATCAGCATGGTGGTTGCTAACCTCCAGATGATTTATTACACCTTCTTGCACTAACTTTCTCAGCTAATGTGAAGTGGAAAAACTATATTGAATCCATTGCTAGGCCAGCTTCTAAGAAAGTGAGTTCACTGTGTTGTGCAAGACAATTTTTCTCTCCAGAATCTATCCTATATAAATCTATAAGTCTATCATTCATCCATGCATAGTATATTGATGCCACATGGTCCAGTAACCCTTCTGTTTATCTAGAGCTCCTATATAAAATCCAAATAAGCATCAGCAGTATTATTGGTCCTGATCTGGTTTGGTTTGTTTTGCTTTGTTTTGTGACATATCAACACCTCAATGGGTTATTTAATGCCAACAAAATTTTTATTTCTGGTAATATTTTGTCTTCAAAAATGCATAGCTGGGAATAATTTTTTTTTACAAAGTATTTCTGGTTAAAACCTATTCTTTCACTTACATAGTCTTTTAACCCTAGTTTGGAGGCTGACTATTTACCCACAGTTAGGACCCTAACAGATGCTACCACCTCGGGTCAGGGTGGACCTGGAAACACCAGCAATTAAGAGGTGGTTCCATGCTCCTCAAAACTTCCTGATCAGAGGCCTTGCTGTTGGACATAGTTTATTGTCTTACACAGGATGTTGATGTAGTTTATTGTCATACCCAGGACAGGGTCCTGATCTGGCATATCAGCATAAGTCACTTTCACACCACTGTAAAGTTGCCTCTCTTTGCCTTTTCTATAAGTACTTTCACGCTAATTGTTTGGATAAACGTTTTCCTATGGTATCTAGACTTTCTTATATTTAAGCACAGTACAAAAGTGGCATCGCAATCTCATCAATTTACAGTTGAATTGGTTAGATTTAACCATAAGTTCTATGCTGACAGCTTCTTTTATCACACTTCATATTTGTGGAACACCCTTCCAGCTCCATGTTTTCCAGCCAATTTTAATCTTCAAAAATTTAAATGCAATGTCAATTGCTACCTACTATCTTCTTGATTACTTTTTTTGTTCTGACTCATTGGTAATATTTTTGTTTTCTAATTCTTCCACACCCAGTAAACCCTTGTGCCTTAGTGGCTTTGCTGCCTTGCATGTGGTGAAATTGAGTAAAAGAAAAAACTTATTCATTGCCTCAATATCTCATGTAGATTTTTGTAGGCCTTCTTTAAGAAAATGTTGGCTACAATAATCTGTGAGCCTTTTAGCAGGTATTCTCCTAAAATGAAGATTTTGTCACAAATAGAAAGATAGGAGAAAAAGAAGATTATTTTGTTTTGAGAGGACCAAGCCATTTTTGTGCATGTAATTATTGCTAAAGTTTGGTTGGCTGCATTTGACTTCCTTTACACAGTGAGTTTTTTGTCACTCACGGGGAAGTTTTTAATGAGGGAATGAAAATATATCTTCAGTTGGCATCTCAGAAATGTTATCCTGGAGAAAAAACACCAGATAAAGCATTAGTAACCACTTATTTATGACCTGGAAAGTAAATGAACTCAAAATCATTATGTTGCAAAGCTAACAAGAATCATTGAATCTCTCAGAAGAGATTTTGAGATTATTCTTCTTGCCATGTTCTTACATGACATGGACGCTTGTTGCTCTCCACAACTTCCTGTCCTTTGTAAGTCTAAGTAAATTTTATCTTTTTTTTTTTCTCCTAAACCCTGTTCTGCTTTCCATTTACACAAGCTTGTTTGATAGGTTGAGTGCTATTTTCTCTTGTTCCTTTTGCCTTCAATATGTCCTTTGAGTGTCAAATTTTCCAGTCCTTCTTTCTTTATAATGTTCCCTAGAAATTTCAATTATCTCTTCCTAATGTTGAATATAAGTGTCCTTTTAGTTTGCATTTTCTATTGAGTTATTAAAATACTCCTTCACCAGTTTCTGATCATTTTCAATCTGGAATTGAGAGTGTTGGAATTAAAATGAATTATGATTTAAAGGAAATAACCCTAGAAAGTTTGAGGGGTTATTATACAGTAAGTATTAAAAACTTGCACATTGACCAAAGTTAAGTGCCAGAATAAAGCATAGGCAGGAAAGCACACAATACTAAAGAGAAACGGCTACTGCAAAAAGTTGACTGATGTAAAGTTACACCCACGGACTGTAACGAGGATAAGACTACAGAGCATGAAACCTGCAAAACTCTTTTTATTACTTTTTGTTCTCCTGTTTTGTGAAATGCTTATAAGATATAAGGTTGTTGTATTCTTTCTCTTTCACTGAATGTATGGTTGTCAGAAAAAGGGGTAGCCCAATTTGTGAATTACACACTGGGGACACCAAACTCAAGCAAGTACAAAAATTTAAATATCTATGAAGTGTTTTAACAGAGGTGGGAAAATACAAGACCAAAATCCAAAGGCACATTGGAATAGTGAAAGATGCCTTCCAAAAGCTAAGCAAAGTATTAACCTTTAACACTTTGCATTATTAATATTACTTCCGTTTCCACTGTATTCTTTTTCAAGGCTTCTCAATTGCAGTATCCTTACTGTTAATCTCACTCAAAATTATTTTCTGTTGCCACAGCAGGATATGACAACACAACTATGAAATTCAAATAGATTCAAATTCAGGGATCAGTCACCTTTAGTGGCAGGATAAACTTTTTGTACAGCAAATGAAGTCACAGAGTGATGAAGGTTAAGAAACAGGAAAATTTCATTAGAAACAAAGAAAAAAGTACTTAACTATTAGATAATCTTGGTCTTCCTATATGGTAGTGAATGCTAGACAATCTCCTCAAGAAATCTGAGGCAACAGAAATATGATTCTACAGAAGGATGCTGAGAATACCATGGCCTCAACACATGTGAGCAATGATAAAATTTTAGAGAAAATGGAAACAAAAAGGACACTTATACATAACCTCAGGAAGAGATAGTTGAAATTTCTAGATCACATGAGGAAAGAGGGCTTGGAAAATTTGATACACCCAAGACATAATGAAGACAAGACATTCATAGAAAAGCAATGCATAAACTACCTAACAAGCTTGTGTAAATGGTTAGCAGAACAGGGATTAGGAGAGATAGTGAAAAGATAAACTTTGCTAAGTGCTGTTAAGGGCAGGATATTGTGGAGAGCTATGTCCTGTAGGGAAATGGCACATAGAACATCTGATTCAAAAAGACTTTGTAGTCTGACTACTGTATTAAATCCCCATATCTATCATAAATAAAATCACAGAAATAATTGTATTTGTGCACTATACTCAGTTTCGTGAAAAATAGTTTTGTTTGGTGGATGTTGTAGCATGAGAAAAGTAGGAAGCTGGTAGCCATGAAGTACAGCACTGATTCCATATTTTCTTTCAGTTCTTGATTGATTCATTCATTTTTTACAGCTTATCAACCCATTGCAGGTTATTTCAAGCCAGAAAATATTTTTAGATTGTAAGAATTTTTCAAGATAATAATGATTTAGTGATACAAGTTTTACTATTTAGTCCATAGCTGGGAGGAGAAGAGGTGGATTCGTACCTTTCCCAAAGGTATTTGTGTGTAATTAAATATAATGGATCCTAATGGAATTGGAACTCAGCTCTCTGATGAACAATTCTGAGCTAGTATCCATTGCACCACCCACACATCCAAGCTTACAGCACCTGGTGTTTTCAACAGTTACCCACCTAACCAGGCTTGACATTGCTTAACTTTGGTGATCATATGGGAACTGGTTTCACAAAGTGATGTGGCCATAAACCAGTTCTTTCAGTTTTCAGTTCTGTTGCTACTTCAAATTGATTTTTTTGTTTTGTTTTTTTTTACAAATGGCCAAACGACATCATTTTGTAACAAAAGACATAATATTAGTTTCGTTATTTACGTGCGTACTAATATCATCTTTGTTGTTATCATCACAATGTTTCGGCCATCATACTCCCAGGACTTCATCAGGTGCTTTACAAACCAGATAACCTCAAGGAATTTTGATTTATTTAATCTACAAATGTTACCTGGATTGACTTTCACCTGATGGAAACCAGAGGGCACAACAGCTAAAATTTTATCACAGCAAAGATGAGGACAAAATCTGCATGTAAATAAGAATGTTTCCTCATCCCATAAATTCAGTTAGAGACAAAACGTTGTTAATTCTGAGCAGTTTGCAAAATTTAGCATCTAATTCATCATGCCCCCTACATTGTTGCAATTTATATTTTGGTTTTGGGATATCTTGTTGGTTGCTTCAATTTTGAATGTATCAGGCTTCAGTCCTTCACTAAATTTGGCAAAAATACAATTTGATATTTAGTAACTTGAAGTAAATCCAAATTTAAATCTAATAAACAATTATTTAAGAATCAGAGTTTGAGTCCATTTAAGAATTTAAAAATATTCTTTTATTGATTTTAAATTATATTACCTTGGTGGAATTTCTAAAGACATTTTGCTGACATCAAAATTTTCTCAGTCTATCAGGTCGCAATTGCTTGACCGCTTTGATGTTATTGGTGGAATGCTAACTTACACTTGGAGCTTGAAGGTGACATTGTGACTCTCTTGCTCAATAGAGAAGAGCTGGAATGGAATAGCTTTGTTAAGTATGAAATCACCACCAGCCAATCGTTTTCTGTAAAAGATGTTATCATAAAGGCCCTGCGATACCTACTTGAGAAATTGAAAAACTTACGAGAGGAAATCAAAAATTTCTATCTTCAAGTTACATTGTCTTGCCTGGATTAAATTCCTGACCCTGTAGAGAGAGTGAACACTCCAAATTCAAACCCGAATTGTTACCAGTGATTCCAGAGGCAACATTTTGATTTGTTGTAACTTGAAGCAAATCTAAATTCAAATCTAACAAATGATTATTTCAGGTTCAGAATTAAGTCTCTTTGTTCATTTCTTTGAGACAAAGATACACACACATGGACACTCTCATAAAGTCTCACTGGACACAAAGACCATCTCATTAAAAAGAGTCAACTGTCCACTTTACAACCTACCCTCTCCACACAGACATATACACACACAGCATTCATGACTTCATTTCTCCAGTAATTGACTTAATTTCTTGTTCAAAAGAAATATCCATTTCATTTCACACCATCTTTAAAGACAAAGATTTTGTATCATTTATTAAAAATAATTATTTCAACTGTTGAAACCACAATTTTTTTTTTCTTGTTCTTTTGTTCATAAATTGTTTGAATTTAATTTAAACTTTTTGCTTTCACTCACTTGTCACAAGGATATATTTTTACTGGTGAATGGTGGTTTTGTTTTACAATAGGGTTGACCCTGCACAAGGCCTGGGGACCACTCAAGGTAGAGGGTTATGTTAAGGGGATATTTATATGGCTAAGAGGGGAATATAACAGTCGACACTAGACTTGAACAGGATAACATTGTAGTGATCGGGAAAACATCCTCTTGAGAGTCTGTTCCACAGAGCAGTGGTTCACAGAAAGAAGCCATTTGAATGGAACTTCTCACTAATGGAATATGGTGGGGATGTGGGCGGTTTGCTACTATGTAAGTGGCAAGACAGGTCCTAGCCATGAAGTTTAGACCCTGACAGAACCCCTAGAAATGTAGTTTGAGCACTTTTCATGGTAGTAGTGATAGAGCAGTGAGAGACTTTGTCCCATTCTACCTGTAAAAAAAGGAGTTGGAGTGTGGAAATTAGTTCTTCTCTAACAAGAACTCAGAAATGCTTTTGAGGTCTAAGGCTGGAACGTGAGGTCTGGGCAGCTCCTGCACAAATATGGCAACAGTGCTCCATTTTCACCTTGATCTGACTCTTATAAAGATAGAGGATAGCATAAGGAGCTGATCATTCTACCTGTAAAAAAAGGAGTTGGAGTGTGGAAATTAGTTCTTCTCTAACAAGAACTCAGAAATGCTTTTGAGGTCTAAGATTGGAACGTGAGGTCTGGGCATCTTCTGCACAAATATGGCAACAGTGCTCCATTTTCACCTTGATCTGACACTTATAAAGATAGATGATAGCATAAGGAGTTGATCATTTTACCTGCATCTTTAGCGATGGGTCGTATATAGGAATTTCACTTGAGGTCAGGTGTGAGTTTAAGTCCCAATATCAAGACGACATTGATTCATTGTAACTGGCAATAGTTCAGGGTCTGACCAGCGATGATGGAATTTAACCAGTTTGGTTTTAGAGGCATTGAATGTAACCAGTCAATTTTACCCCACTGTGAATTTAATGTTGGAAGTGAGGTCAGCTGCCAATCTCCAATTGTCAAGAGTTTTCAGAGACGAACCTATATATATTTGTATCATCTGCATAGATACTTACAAATGATCAAAGTATATTGTTAGGTACATCAGAAAAAGGGTTGGTCTGAGAAGTGAGCCTGGGGGTACCTGCATTGGCCACCAGGGCCTCAGAGAACTGGCCATTATTAACTACTTTCAGGGATCTACCTTTTAGGAAGGATCTATAATCGAGAAAACCCTTCCATTGATTCCATAACCAGAGAGCTTATGCAGCAAACCTTTGTGACAAACCTTGTCAAAGGCTTTGAGATATCTAATACTATGGTCCTTGTGGCATGTGTGTTGTCAAGGGCCTTACTAATTCTGTGTGCAATGGTAATTAGGATGTCAGTAATGGATCAGTTTGATTGAAACCCGTACTGCTTGTCGCAGAAGAGGTTGTTCCTATCTAGGTGCTCGCTGACCTTCTTGTTGATTAAAGCCTAAAAAATCTTATTGGTGATACTGAGGAGACTAATGGGTCTGTACTGAAAGTGGGGGATCAGCAACCCATGTTCTTGAAGACCAGGCATACACTTGCCCCCTCCCACAGACTTCTCCTTCAAGCAGTTAAATAACCTTTCCATGATCGGGGATAATTCTGGTTTTATATTCTTATGATGACCACTGGAATTTTGTCTGAACCAGTGGCTTTTCTGGGATTAAAGTTTTAGATAAGTCTAGAGACTTCTCTCACTAAAATGAGTATATTACTGAGATTATGCTCAGTGATTTGTGGGAGGGGATAGCCTTTGTCAACTAATGTTGAGTTTGAGACAAAGATCAAGGCAGAGATCTTCGACTTGTCTGTCAAGGAGGATATGACCTCGGGGTCATTTATAATCGGAAGCACATTCACTTTGTCTCTGTTCATAATTTGGTTGGTGATCTTCCAGAATTCACAAGACTCAATTTGTTTGTTTTCAACCTTGGCCTGGGCAACTCTGCTATATATATATATATATATATATATATATTATGAAATGGACAAAGTCCGACAATTATTTTAAGACATTTTTATGTTTACACATTCTTTTTATAGATACAAATATTTAAGTAAAAGCTCTGTTTTATAATAGACGGTATTTATAACATTTACCGGCTTGAATGTCTGAGAAATTTTCATAGAAAATATTTGTCCTCTGACAGGAATCGAACCTGTATCCTATATGGAAACGTCATTTAGCCTCAGGGGCTTGATAGATTAAGAGAATGTCAGGCTAAATGACAGTTCCGTATAGGATAAAGGTTCGATTACTGTTGAAGGACGAATATTTTCTCTGTAAATTTCTCGGACATTCAGGCCAGTAAATGTTGTTTAATACTATTTATTATAAAACAGACCATTTACTTAAATATTTGTATCTATAAAAAGAATGTATAAACATAAAAAATGTCTTAATATATATATATATATATATATATAATTTCAGACTGTATTTACTGAGTCAGTCAAAAATGAGTTGTTCTAGAGTTTGACCAAATTATGATGTCTTGGGAATTTTTTGTTCCAGCTATTTGTTCTATAAAGTAAGCCACTTGATTTTGTAAAACATTACTTGTACTATTTATTCCATAAGGGAGTCAAATGAAGCGATACCTTCTGATAGGTGTGTTCACAGCTAGACGGCAGTAGCTTACCCCCCCCATCAACTGGGATTTGCCAATGTCCGTTGGAAGCATCAAGCTTAGAAAAATATTTGTTTTTATGTATTTCTGCAAAAATTTCTTCCAAAGTAATGAGTTTGAAATATTCACATTTGATTTACTGTGTTCAAATCACAAGAATCTAAAAAGAAGTGTTAGTTCCTGTTCATCCCCAAGAGCCACTCAAGATAGAAGGAAGCTATATAAGGTTGTTGTACGGATATAAGAGGAGGAGGTAAGAAGTGCAAATTATGAAGATATGTAGGAAAGATAATGATTGACCTTAGACATGAAGAGGTTAAAATTGTTGCAATCAAGGAAACATTGTTATGTCACTGTTCTTAGACTAAAAACAGTAGCACACAAAATTTGTACATTTAAATAATGAGTGTAATTGTTGTGGTAAACCCTCCTACAGTAGAATGAACTCTTCCTCCTCTCATAAATACTAACTGTGAGAGTTGTAGGGCAGCGAAGATGCAGTGTTAACCTACCGTTCGGATGTAGACCTCTATCTGCTTATTACTAACACTCTTGCTTTGTATCTATCTGTTATTTTAATACACTTGATTCAACCTACCTTTATCTTCTGTGTCTTTCTTTCTGGCCCCTAAACAGGCCACAACAGTAATGAAATGAAATAGATTTCAACAAGTTGATAATTTTTGTTTTTTATATAATTAAGTAACAAAGGAGAAGAAAGACACTGGTAAGCATGTAAAAAAGAAAACATTAAAAGTTAGGAATTGTGTAGCCTTGGATGGTAACTTCTCTACCACAAAAAGAAATGGCAACCTATTGCAGGAAAAAATCTGCCTTGTCAGTCATGTATCAATGATCACCTAAACGTGTATAATGCATGGCACATAACACTCTGGGTGATACATGCATATTACTCAACCGCACACATCCATGCTTAAAGCACCTGGTATTCCTAAGTGGTCACCCATGTAGGTACTCACCAGGCTCAACATTGCTTAACTTCATTGATCTTGTGACAAAGGAGAAGAAAGACACTAGTATGCGTACCAAAAAAAAGACATTAAAAGTTAGAAATTGTGTGGGTGATATATGTGCATTTGTGTGAAAAAGTTTGGTAACCAAGGGTAAAGATAACCAAACCAGCAGACAGTCCAGGTAAAGAGAGAAAAAAAAGAAACAAGTGTCCTGTTTTTATAACTGCTTAACAGTGCCACCTAATGACTTCTTGGCAAAGTCATGTAGGGTGGGGAGTAACCCACAGTTTTGAAAGAAATGATGGTGACTCCTACCAGTGTAAATGGTTATGGCAGATCTTAGCGGTGAACATCTGAACTGATGAATCTAAGGGATGCAGCTCATCAATATAGGATTTAGTTGGACAAACTTATCAGTACTCAACTGTATAGCAAGTTGAGTCTGCTCTGACAAAAACCCCTCCCCTCAGAGCCAGTTGGTAGGTGTTCTATATAACAGGCTGGGATGTTCCATTATGCTACTTGGACCAGTCTATTCTCTAAGTTCTGATTGGCTGTTGACTTTGATGTAGTTACTAGGATCAATAAATATCCATTATTGGACTGCTTTGCATGGGTGTTTGTATTAAGTTACAGCCTGCTCTCTTTTGTCTGCCAAAAACTGGATGCTAAATTTCCGAATATGAGTAGATTTTACATTTTATTTTGGATTGATTTTATTTTTATGGTGTTCTTTGAACCAGCATTATTTTCTGTCTGTCTGAACCTTTTAACATTTGGATTTTCATTTTATTTTAATTATTATTGGTTTAAAAAATCCAAGGAATATTCTTCATTATCAGAAGACAACGAGTTTGTGTATTGATCATCTTTAGATTATTTTTAATAATGTCCTTGTCTTTTACATTTAAAATGTATTTTTACAATGTTCTTTGAATCAACATTATTTTCTGTCTGTCTGAACCTTATAACATTTGGATTTTCATTTTATTTTAATTATTATTGGCCTAAAAATATCCAAGGAATATTCTACATTATCAGAAGACCCATTATCTAAGAAGCCAGCAAGTTTGTGTATAGATCATCTTTAGATTATTTTTTAATAATGTCCTTTTCTTTTACATTTAAAATCTGTTTTATGAATTCCAGAACAGCAGCTCCTCAGGTGATTGCCACCTCAAACTTTACCTCAGGTAATTAGCACTGAAAGTTTACATGAGTTTGTAAAATTCCATATTTTGGAATGTTTTCTGTCATCATATGCAAGTTAAGAATAGGTTTTTAGTCTAAGTGTTCGACAACTTACTAAAAAAGGCTAAAAAGATGCATTTTTAATAATTTAAATATTTTCTTCAGTTTTGAATTTTACTTTTATTTGAAAGATAAGAGCCCAAGTTAATCAGTAGGAAAAGAAAAAATTCCATATGTAAAGTTTTCAAACATTCTAAAACATTGCTATGTTCACTTATCACTCATCTATCTACCATGATAAATAAAGAATGAAAACAACAAATTTCAAGATCTCTTAAAATCCAGTATTTGTCCTCAAAGTCAGTTCATAAATTTAATGAAAATTAACTGGATGTTGTAAAAGTAATATATATATATTGCTTCAAACATAATGAAAATAATGTTTATTCATTTATGGGAGCCTGTGAGCTGTCATAGGTCTGATACAGTATTTTTCTGCTTTCACCCCTGAGTCTTAAAAAATGGAAAAAAAATTGAAAAAAAAAATCTAAGAAATATGGAACATCAGCAGCAAGCTAACCAAGAAATTGATATTTATATTTAAAAACCTTATATAACCAATAGTCTAAGAATGTAATTTTTGATTCTATACTCTTATATGAAATTTAATAGAATTAGATTTCATTTTTTTTATACTAAATTAGAAATATAAAAAAGGTATTAATTAAAAACTAATGAAATGATACTTTTGATTTCATTTTTTAATTATTTTCTTAACTGTTTTATATCATAAAATACTTAATTGCATTCAATTAGTCTTTTTTATTATTCTTGATTTAAGAGTTATTATCAAATATATTAATCTTCTGACATGAAAGAGTAGACAATCAAATAAAGTCATTTGAACTTACATATATCCTAAAAATAATGTAACATTTCCAAAAAAGAAAAACAAGAAATATTGAAAACGTCATTAAATTTTGGATTTTTCAATTCTTCAAACATGTCAATAATTAATTAAAAAAAAAAATCTAAAAAAACAACAGGATGAATTCCAAGTCGATTTTTGAAAAATAAATATTCAGTGTAAATTTTTTTCCTGACCAATCCGAAAGAAAATATATTTTATTTAATTATGCAAGCACCAATTCACAAAAAAAAATATTTTTGAGTTTATTTGAACAAGTTTGGAATAAACTGTCAGTATGTTCACACTTGAGATTGTCTTTTTTTTTTTAGTCAGCTACCAACGTTAGTGACTTTTCTTTATACAACAGTAAAAACAACTTCGCAAACAAATCCAAATTAAAAAGTACACATAAGATATCAGAAGTATGTGTGGAGGAATAAACTGTCCACTCCCCACCAGTCTTTCATTTAAATTGGACAATTCCCTAATTTTTTGCAATTTTTTGGGGTCAGCTTGAATAAGTTTATCTCGGTTCAAATCAGGTTCTCTGAATAATCATTCTCTCAGTTTTAGGTCTGATATACTATCAAAATGTCTGTTATTGGACTGTTTGAAATTGTTTACAAGTTCCAATCTTTGTGGCATAGCTCTATACCATTAATGTGATGGCTTAATAGAAAGAACAGAAGGAAAGTCTAGAATAACCCAAAGAAATGAATTTCAAAAATTACAACATTGAAGTACACAAATATTTGTCATACTAAAATGCAAAGCATATGTACATGTCACAAATTATCCCAGACAGAGATATTAAGAAATGTATAAAAGGCAAGTAGAATTTGAATTGGCTGAATAAAAAGAAAGTTTACTTGTAACAACCACAAGACAGGTATCGTACAATCTGTGATATGTTTTAGATTCCCATTAAGGGTTCATGATATTTGTGTTGTGTTCTATGGCCACCAAACTCCAACTAGCTTCTGGTGAGAATTGCACAGCAACTGACTGTTGCCATCAATGGACTATCATGTGACTCTCTAGAGCCCCAGTTTTTTCCTGTCAAAATGGAGATAATCACCTTCTGCTTTTCTACAACATAGTCGCCAAATATTTAGCCTTCTGTTCATTTGTGTCTGAGAAGCATCAGGTTTGTTTTTTTGTTTTTTTTTGGCTCGTGGTAGACACTAGGCATTTCAAGCACATTGCTAATTTGTTTTGTTGTCAGCTAAGATTTTTATATGCATTTGATCAAAAAGCCAAGCCATATTTTTCCAAATATGTTACATCCATTTGATCCAATGCACATCAAAGTCTTACATGATTTTTGATCACTGATAGTTGTGAGCAAGAAATGATTAAACTGAGTTTTCCATTTTTACCACTCAGTATAAAAATTTGATTTCCTATCAACTCCAAGTTCTTGTGCTAGACACAATAATTTAGTCTAGCAGGAATAGCCAAATATGATAGTCACAGCATTACAAAACAAGACAGCCACTGCATAAAATTCTAAAAGAAAAACACATTTATTTACACAATTTCGAAAAAAGTTATATATAAAAGTTTGCACAAAATTTCCTCTTGTGTGCCTACTAAGGATTACCAGAAGAAAATGGAAAAACATTAATTTTGGAAAAGACAAGGATTTTGAAAATGACAAAAATAAAACAATACAAGAAGGCAGTAAAAAAACAAAGATGCCTTAAAAAAAAAAAAAAAAAATGAAAAGACCTACTTTCACTTATCTCATGCACATCTCTGGGACATGCAGTAATTTTTTGAAATGTTCCTTTTAAATTCAAAAAGTTCACTTGAGGAAATTTCTTAGAATTCTTTTCATTCTTGGCTCTCCAACTACAGGAGAATTTTCACTTGAATTTTTGATCTCTGCAGCTGTCCGGTAATTGCTGCATTCTTTGATGTTCTCTTTTTGATGTCAAATGCCTTCTTTGATGTTGATGATCTGCCTTGTCCTCTTGCTGCCAAAAGTTTTGTCTTCACCTCTACTGGATCTGACCTCTGTATATTTGAAAAATTAGGCTCATTGGTCAGTATATATGAAAAATAATTTTCCATAAACTTGAAATGAATCCTTCACAGATTTTGACAGGTTTCAACCGCTGAGCTGAAAAAGTCACTGTTATATTTTCATAAAAAAAAAAAAGGAAACTAGCTTTCTTGTCCACGTGACTTTTCACATGTTCCCTTTCCTCTTTAAAAGCTGCGTTCGTCTTCCTTTTCATTCTGAATTCTTTCCTTTGTTGATTACTGACTGCTGTGAATTAAGTTCAGTAAAGCCTTAAGAAAAGGTTATTCTATCCTTGCTTTCTTCTTTGTACTACGTAACAGTCACAAAAATGTAAGTCTTTATGCAAATCACCTGGTCTTCATAAAAATACACTCAGAAAAAGGTGTATTAAAAAAAACAAGATAGACAATTAAATATCTATACAATGCTAAGATTTTTTTAAAATAGTAAAAATATAATTCTGACCACTCGAAGGCAAGTCTTCTTTCAATGAACTTTAGAAGTTTGATGATGATTAAAACTTCATTTTTTTTTGTTATGTAGGTATGTATATACTCATTGTTTAAATTCCTGACAGCTTTTTGTACGAAATGCTACTGTAATAGACTGAAATTAAACTCAATTTAGTTAAGATAGAACATTTTCCATTGAAAATTAATAGATAAAACATATTCAACATGTACATCACTTTTATATACACTACAGTTCAAAAGTTTGAAGGCCCCACTCCCTGAATTGGCATTGAATGCAATTGATAGAAGAGTAAAAAAAAAAAAAGAAAAAATGAAAAGTTTATAGATAAAATGTATTCAATATGTACAGTACTTTTATATACACTACAGTTCAAAAGTTTAAAGCTATTCCAACTACCTGAAGAAGGCCAGAGCATACAATGGCTGAAACATTGTAATAAATATGGCGACAAAGATAAGAACAATAGTTTGAATAATGTAAATAATGTACACTGTCATTTTTTGTTACCTCCTCTTTCTTCTCTCTGCCTATTACCCCTGTAGTTGCTGGGGTGGTGCCACAGTTAGGTATTTTCCCCCAATCTCAACACACTCTTGCTGTACATTACAACAGTTAAATTATGGATATGCTGAGAAAATTTATATAAAGAAAATAAGATAAATAAATACTAAGGTTATATCATTATATTTTTTTGCCTAGTTACATGTACAATGACTTTTGTTGCTGTTGGAAAGTTTTCAAGTGATGTGATTTTGATGTTTATGATATTGTAGCACCAGACCACAGAGTCTGATTTAAGACTTAAAGAATTCCTTAATTTGAAGCCATTTTTAACCACTGATTTGAGCAGTTGCTTACAGATGATAGTTTAGACATTTCTGAATGAGTTGAACCCCATTGCATGACATCTGTATGAAAGTTCAGATCTGACAAGGCTATTCAGAAAATAACTCATTTTAATTTTGTAGCATCTTGCAATGTTGAACAAAAATACCTCTAGTGCAACTTATCCTATATTCAGTTTCCTTATCTACTAACCATTCTAAGCGATCCATATACCAAGGTATTTGGAGAGTTGAGAATTTATTAATTCTATATGCTTAATTGTTATGATAGATTCAAGAATCAGGGCCATCACTACTTTTATTCTGTTTTATAATCTTTAGGTAAAAATCTTCAGAATTTCTTCATTGAATACTAAACATGAAAGCATTTGTCAAAAGAAAAATATGTGTAGGTGCTCTCCTTTAAAAATTGCCATTTTGAATCTTGATTTTTAAAGCAGGACATTTCTACTTGCTAGACAGCCATATTACAACCCCCACCCCATCAGTACAATCATATACTTTTAAAATCTACAGTTTTCTTTAGCTATCCATATATGCAAGTAAGTATATACTTATAACAAGAGAGAGCTATAGAAGAAAGATTTATTCTCCCATTTATATTTCCCCCATTATGGGCATTATTATATTTCTGATATAATAACAAAATGAGTAATATATAACATTATAATGGGATACAGCTAGGGAAGAAAGATTTATTCTCCCATTTATATTTCGCTCATTATGGGCATTATCATATCCATGATATAGTAACACAGTACTTCCTGGATGGAAAGGAACAGCTGAAAGGAAAAGGAAAAGGAGTGACAAACATGTTTTGTTCTCAGAAAGACTTTTATACCATTAAGATATACACAAAACAATATATACATATATACAAGTATCCCATGCAAAGAAAAATATATCATATCTACACAGCAAAGCAGAATGTAAAAAGAAACAAAAAGGAAATGTCTTACATATAATATGGCAATACTCCTGTGTCTAGAGAAGCTATGTTGAGGACTCCAGATTCATCAACTACGTCCCAGACAAGGACATATTTCATGAATGGGAAATAGTGACTCTTGGGTTTTCCTAAATTGAGGACTGTGAGGAGAAGTTTCTTTCTATATATGTGACAGATTTATTCCCAAAGGTAAACGGTATGATGGGGAGGGGTCTAGGCTAAAGAAAGCAACCTCTCAATTTGGTTATTGTGAACCGACTGAAATTAATTTTCACATTCTTCACTATATAGACCGACATCACAAAGCAACCCTCACGTGATCCATGTAACTTATCTCCACCAAAGGGAGATAATCACCTTTTGTATCACTACGTACTTATATATTCAAATGTAATGGATATATAAATGAATATTTAATATGCTGAACTGTGGCAGATGTCCATGATTTAGGCAAGGCTTAAACCATAAACTCATACAAAAACTTTGTTATCCTTATTTAGTCTTGGGGATTATACTCACAATATAATACTCATAGCCTGTAAGCTGTTGATAACCATTCATGTGGGCATCTCAGCGTGGGGTAATAGTCAACAAGTTTGGTTAACCATTACTACTGTGGAATGAGTTCATTCCAGACACAGAACATTAATAGAACTTGTATGTATAACACACCTCTCAGTTTTAGACTTAAAACTAGAAAGGAAGCATATTTCACCACGGAAAGAAAAAAGAAACTTACACATAACACCAGGAAGAGACAGTTGAAACTTATGTGGCACATAATGAAGAAGAAGGGCTGGGAAAATGTAATCCTCACAGGACCGATTGAAGATAAGAGAGACAAAAGAAAACAGCATGTAACATACTTGATGAGCTTCAGTAAATGGATGGTAGAACAGGGTTTGGGAGAAAAAACTGAAAGACAAAATTTATTAAGAGCTACAAGGGACAGGAAGCTGTGGAAGGCCATGACTGCATATATCCTGAAGGAACAAGGCACATAAAAAAAGAATGCTCATTTGAGTATCTGACATTGATCATAGATTGCTTAAAATTATTTCAAAATTAAAACAAAATCTTAATAATATGATGTGTGGGTAGCACAATAGATATCAGTGTAGAAAGTGAAATCCTATAAGATCGGTGCAAATGTCTGCTAAGTAAGTTACATTCACTTTTGGACATATTCTTTTGAGAATGGAATGAATTTATCTTTTTACCTCGCAGCTATGACTTAATAGAAAGTTATACAGGCGTTCTCTAGCCTTGGATGTCAACCATTCAAAATGAAAAAGTAACTGAATTCTGAAGCATAAAGAAGGCAATAAGAAACTATTCCACTCATAATAAAGAAAAAGAATCTAAAGAGAAAGCTTCAGGAAACTACCTCAGTACCTTTTCCAAGAATGTGTGACAATTCACAAATAATAAAGAAAAAGAATGTGTTGAGAAAGCATCAGGAACCTACCTCAGTACCCCTGCCAAGAATGTATAGCAATTCACAAATAATAGTGAAAAAGAATCTGCAGAGAAGCATCAGGAAACTACCTCAGTACCCTTCCCAAGAATGTATGGCAATTCACAAATAATAAAGAAAAAGAATGTGTTGAGAAAGCATCAGGAAACTACCTCAGTACCCCTGCCAAGAATGTGTGGCAATTCACAAATAATAAAGAAAAAGAATGTGTTGAGAAAGCATCGGGAAACTACCTCAGTATCCTTCCCAAGAATGTATAGCAATTCACAAATAATAAAGAAACAGAATGTGTTGAGAAAGCATCAGGAAACTACCTCAGTACCCTTTCCAAGAATGTGTGGCAATTCACAAATAATAAAGAAAAAGAATGTGTTGAGAAAGCATCAGGAAACTACCTCTGTACCCTTCCCAAGAATGTATGGCAATTCACAAATAATAAAGAAAAAGAATGTGTTGAGAAAGCATCAGGAAACTACCTCTGTACCCTTCCCAAGAATGTATGGCAATTCACAAATAATAAAGAAACAGAATCTGCAGAGAAAGCATCAGGAAACTACCTCAGTACCCTTCCCAAGAATGTATGGCAATTCACAAACAATAAACAAAAAGAATGTGTTGAGGAAGCATCAGGAAACCCCGATATAATGAAGAAAAGGAAGTTTTATGATTGATTCCGCATATGTGATATTTTCATATTTGAAATGATTTATCTGAAGCCTTACTTCCTGGAACACTTGATAAATTAAACAGTGATTGAAGCCAGGTTAACTTGTTCATGCTTTCTGTATTCTGAATGAAGATAAGACTAAGTGTATCTTCTTCATTGGGTATTTCATGGCATTAGAGCAAACATTCAATAACGTCTACAGATTAATCAATGCAATAGATAGATTTCTAATCAAATCAAATCTCGCAATAGATCTTGACCCCCGGTCAAATTGGCTTATTGAAATTGTGACTTAATGCTATCATCTGCAAACAAGTTTATCTGGCCACTTGTCGTCATGGCAAAATGAAGTTTTATCTTTGCCTGCAATTCTCTTTATAAGCACCACCATTAATCAGAGTGCATATCCAGATGCAGTTTAATTTTATCATTACAGGTAATAAATCATACACCTGTCAAACATAAAAGCAAATATGCAGAAAGATTGTGTTGTCTCTTACTGGAGTTAACATTATTGATAAAATGTTATGAAAAACTGTCACTATCTATTTTGAAATGTTATAGCCTGCTTATCCTGTTTAAGTTTGTGGAAGAGGAAAGTGCTTTTTTTTCTATCTTCTAGCATTGGCACCAATTAAACTGAAAATAAAGTTTCCAGTAAGACTTGAACCTACTGTAGAAATATAAAAGACAATTATCTTCATTTTTACACCAGGAATTTACTAACATTAAAAGGTCATGTGATAGCCTGGGAAGGATAACAACCTATTGGATGATATTAAACAGTTACTGATGAGCGTGTGACATTGCTGCCATATATGGTCCAGTGCCCCTTCTGTTTGTCTCAAGGTTCTTGATAAAATCCAGAGATGAATGATATGCAGTGTAATTGGCCCTGATCTGGCATCTGATCTACAGTCGCCCTCTCACAGATGTGCCATTGCCTACCTCTGTCTTTTTTACAAACACCTTCATGGTAACTGCTCTGATGAGCTGCTTTCACTGGTTCCCAGATTTCATGAATTTAAGCATTCTACTAGGCTGGCATCTCACTCTCACCCTTTCACTGTCAAAACTGTTAAATGTAGCTGTCTCTTCTACTCCAATAGCTTCATATCTCGCACCTCTCACCTTTGGAACTCCCTCCCCTTTTTCTGTTTCCCTGATAGCTATAATCTCCAACTATTCAAATGTAATGTCAATCGATGTCTCCAGATGCCTTGATCTATCCCCTATCCTTCTCTTCATCCTTTCCTCTATCACTCCTATTTGCTCTCACTTCAACTCTCTGTAACCCCTTGAGTGCTAGTGGCTTCCCACCTTGCTTGGGGTGAAACAAAACAAAAAAAAGGTAAACATGGCAGCCAGTGATGACTTGGTAAATGAGTAAATATGTCTGAAATTAAGAACATAAAAGATATCATGTGGATTAATCATTTCACCCTAATTAAAGCAATAAAGTGTTAAGAATTTGCAACGTATAGAAATATGACCCCCAGGATCAAAAAGAAGAAAAGGTGTGTTTGTTCAGAGAAGATCACATGACCAGGTGTCAGTAAACAACAAACACAAGAGGAACATTTGTAAATAAATTTATATAACAAAAAAACAACAAAATATGGGAAAAGTATATGATGACAGATGTAAAATTAATAAAAGACATTTATTTGATACTGGGCATTAGTCCAAGAATTTATGTTTCATGAATTTGTAAGTTCAAATTTTCATAAATCAACAGAACCATTGTAAAGTGTTCACATAAAAGTCAGTAGTTCTTCTTTCTACAATATAAATTGGATGAATCTGGAATAGTGATTGTATTTCATTTCCCATCTGATAATCAAATTATATCCAAGATGAAGTTTGGATGATTTGTCTGGGTATAATATTATTTTATTCTCTACACATCAAGCAGAATAAATTCAGAGTCTTTGGGAATAATATCATTTTTTTTTATTCACTGCACATCAAGTAGTTGAAGAAATTCAGCATCTTTGGAACTTTTATTTCCTTCTTCCTTACACAACAAGTAATAGAATAAGTTTATAGGTGCATCTCTCATGATCACATGATGAGAGTTGATTTTCTCATGATCTGTCATGGTAAGAGATAATCAGGAAACTGAAAATATAATACCAAAAATCCCATCTGTTGGTCTATGTCATCTGAGCATGGGTGAGCGACTTTTACTTATTCCATTAAGAGGTCTATCATGTCTAGTCATCAAGTGATCCAGTTTCCTTCCTGCTATCTGTTAGTTGAGACAAAACAGTCTAGACAGGAAATAAAAAAAGAAAATTAATAGAAGAAAAGAGGAAACACAAAGACAGTGTGTCCATTAATAAATTGATCATACATTCATCTGATTTAACATTCAGCATGTCAGCAGGGCCATGTTACAAAAGTTACTAAGATGCAAGGGGTTACTGAGGGTGAAAGAGTATGAGAAAAAGAAAAACATTATTAAGGAGAGAGAACAATAAAAGAACAGGAATTAAGAAAACAAAGATAATGATTGATAATGCATTTAAATTTTAGATGATCAAAGCTGTTTGTAAAGCAATAGTCCAGAAGAGAGTTCCACCAGCAAGATGTGTGAAAGAAGAAACTGTTAACATAGAACTTACAGTTACATTTATCCATTTAAGTTGTAAAATGATAAGAACTGGCTGCTAATCTAGTACTGCATTTAAATTATGTCTTAGATATATATATATATATATATATATATATATATATATATATATATAAAACAAAAATTATATTTTGCAATACAATATGATTGACCAATGTAATTCTGGAAGATAACATTTAAAAACATCATTTTACAGAATTTGTAATTATAGTGTTCAATATCAATTAATTATCTCATTAATAATCATAAACAAAATAAATTTATTTGGTTATATATGTCTTTGCTTTGAGTTTTACAAAACTACATGCACTCTTCAGAAAACTTGCTGATTAAATTTACCATCAGTCTCTTGAAGATTGAATGCAATTCAGAAAAACCCAGAATAGAGTCAGGTGTAAGATGAATAAGAAAACTTATTTTATTTAATACATGTGTGTGTGTTAGGTGGTGCTGAAAAGTTCTTGTCCAGGCCAAGAAGTGATTAAAACAAGAAAAATCTGTTTATTTGGTCTGGTTTTTGGTTAGCTTTAAGTCCTTTTCAGCAGAACACAGAAATACACATATATAAGTCAATAAGATGCAAGGGGGGTTACTGTGTGGGACAAATTGTGGTAAATATATGTATATTAATATTATTTTTTTAACATAATGTTTTTTTTTTATGTAGTACTAGAACAGTACACATAAAAATGTTAGAACTATTTACAAATGCATTGGCATTTCTGTCTGCAATAACAATATCTGAGCTCTGTGAGAAAAATGCCATTTCTTAGCTTTCCAGTTTAGATCTTTCTAAAGTTTGTGTTTTTTAAATCATTTCAATCCAAGCAAAATGGTAAAACCGATAATATTGCATATAGTTCTTTGGATTTTACCAAGAATCTCTAAATATATAGCAGGAGCACCAGACCAGATACAGTAGCAATATTCAAAGCTAAATGCTAAACTTATAAATATGTATGAAAGATTCTGGAGAGAAAATTGTCTAACATGACACAGTGAATAAAATTACCTTTCTGTTTTATGTCAACATAAAACATTAGTCTGAGAAGACACAATAAATCAGTTTCCTGGGGGTTAGCATCTGCTATGCTGATGGAAGTTAAAAAGGGTTCTCTCAAGTGATCAGTTGCCAATTTGACCTCATCAAACTGAGCAGACAGGAGTAAATAGTTATGTCTTCAGCTTAGATACTGAGTTGAAATCTGATGCCATTGAGAAAGTCATTGATGAAAATTAAGAACAACAGGCTAGAACCGTGGGGATCCTCTGTATTAATGCAAAAAGATCTAAAAGAGTGGCCATTCAAGACAACCCTCATTTTGCAATTTGATAAGAAAGACAGAATCGGTTCAAAACCTTTCAACTTGTGAAGAAGACCAGTATGCCAAACCCTGTGAAATGCCTTTGAGATATCCAAAGTTACAACTTGAGCTTCATCATCCTTATCTCAAGCTTTATAGACTCTTTTGCCAAATATTTTTAGTACATCAGAGAAGAAGAACCATATTGCTTATCTGAAATAAGACCCTGCAAGTTGCTTAACCAATTAAAAGTTTATTAGGACCTCTTTTCACCAAAAAGAGGTAGAAGGTTAATAGGCTGATAGAAGGATCAGACAGTTCACTTGAGTTTTTAAAGACTGGAGCTGCAGAAGAGGATTTCCAACAAGCAGGAAAGCAAGAAGTACCAAAGCCTTTATTCTGTTAGGCAAATACACTCCAGATGAATCAAGAGTAGAATTCATTCTGCTTTATTGGCAGATGTTAATATCTTAAATTGAGTGAAGAGAGGTGGGACAGAAGACTTACTCGTATTTAAGATGCTGCAAAGAACCTCTAGCTACATTGCAGAATCACTAAATCAGGTGTGGTGACAATATCCAATGTACAAGTGAATAGTAGACCTATAAAGATGCAAAATATGTTCTGGCAAGAAAATCTGTCTAGTACAATACAGTGAACCAACTTTGCAAGCAGCAATATAATCACACCACTTTATATCATGGAAGACACAATGAGTTATTTTAAGACAATTAAATGAGAGCATTTTTCGCAAAATTAATGGGCCATTTCTTGCACCATATATGAGTGTCCAGCCATAAACATATATATATATATATAAACATATGTAATATAAAAGGCTCAATATTAACATTACATATAACATACATATATTAACATTATATATAATATAAAAAGCTCAAACATTAATATTTCATGGTTATAATTTATTACATGGGAATCAAAATCACAATCATCTGCCGTACTAATTCAAATTCTTTTTGAATTTGTAGGTCTGATGAATTGGATTGTGATTACAATTCCAATGTAAAAAATTATAACTATGGAATATTAGTGTTTGAACCTTTTATATTATATTCTTGCTCTGTCCTGGACATTGATTCTACTTGGATTCTATCCTCTTGGATATCAATATTAACATATATATAATGTTAATGGTTGGCCACTCATCTTCAAAAATATCCCTCTACTAGAGTGGCTAGCTACTTCCTATTTCAGATGCTTGCTCAGGTTTCTGTTATTTATAAACTACAGAACTGACCTGTGGTTTATACTGCAACTGCCCTGAGCAGACCTTAGTTACATTTTGTGGGAGAGAAGCTTGTTATCTAGCATGATCAACAATCTGAATAAGGACAGCCCACTCATATCCTCGGTCACAATGAGTTGTGACTTCATACTAGCACAGCCATCTATCCAATTTCACTCGTAAGGCTTGGGTCAACCCGTTGTATGGTTTTCACGCACTTTCCAAATGTCCCACACACTGAGGTTGCCTTCTCCAGACTGATAAAATCAAGAAATCACCTTCCAAATTGACCATGGTGAGATTTGAACCCAGGTCTCATGATTGGAAAGCAAATGTTCTAACCAGTCTGCCACACACACACACACACACACACACACACACACACACACACACACATATATATATATATATATATATATATATATATATATATATATATATATATATATATATATATATATATATATATAAGGACTCACTTAAACACATATGGAAACCTACCAAATTCCATCCATGACCAGCTTGTAGAAAATAAAAGTCTAATACCTTCGCCCCCATATGAAAAATATTGGAAGTGTTAATATTAAAAAAAGAAAATCAACATGACCACAACATGCTGACTGTGTTTGGAAAATAAAAAAAATATTCCCATCGCTAGAAACCTAAAAATCTACACATTAAGTTAAAAATAAATGATAAAAAAACATCCTTGATAATGGTTCATTGAATAGAGAAAAGTGCCCAAATATATAGAACATTCAGACAGTTATTACACACTTAATGTCCAGAAAAAAAATCATTTATATGAACACAAGAAAAAAAGATTTATACTTTCATATTTTTTTTTTATCAGCTTTAAAAAGATTAAACCTACATACATCATTTCCTACTAAATAACTTCTTGAATAGTATATCTATAATAGTAATGAGTGTAAACATCATGGCAATACAAATTTCAATTGTCCCTTTGGGGAATTTAAACTTAGATGATAGGCATCAAATTCTGTTTAGAGAATAAGTACAGTGTTTGATGGATATGTGGCTAGTGTCTCTCTTGCTCAGAAATGATTTGAGTAGTTCTTAAACAGAAATCCGTTACTCAAAAATTCTACACCTAAAGAGCAACCAGTAAGTAAAATTATTAGTTTGTATCAGGACTATCTCAGAAGAAATAAATAATAGATGAGAAAATAGGTACCATAAGGATTTAGAGAATAAAGCAGAAAAAGTATCTTGCACTTATACAACCTCTCTCTCTCTTACAGACAGACAATCTTTTATGACTACCTTATGAAATCCTGAAAGAGTTCCAAATCAGTAAATTTTGATCCAATATCTTCTTTTCACAATTTCTCTACAAAACATTAAACAGCTAATGACTTTGTCTCAATCTCCTCTCCAGCAAAATTCACCTTTTGAAGTCTTCTCTCCTCTGCAAAAGTCTCATTAATCATTTTCACAAATACAAAGAGGCTCTTTTGCTTCACTGAATATAAATTCCAATGCTGTCTAAGTTTTCTATTGTCACAAGCAGAAATCACAAGTTTCCCCACCAAAGAATACAAAAACTAGTGATGAGAAGTTTAGCTAAGGCCAGGAATTCTAGAAATCAGTGATGCTGAAAAATTTTCCTACCAAGACGGAATTCTAAAGAAAATCCTGTCATTCAGTCAGCTTTTAGGAAATAGATTTTGTCAAGAACTCTACCCACCCACCTGATAAGTGAGGGTTCAGTGCCAAAAACAAATCCTTACATTCTTCTTTCTTTCAGATTTTTTTTTAAAGTTGTATGTCAGAAATACATAGATGAGAATCAATAATAGTTCCTGCCTCATAAAGTGTTGCTCTCTAATATGACTGCAAAAAGCTCCTATTCAAACAGTAATGGTTTCTTTAAGGTTTCCTCTGGGATTTGGTGCCAAAATGGTAACAAGAGTTCCTTCATGAGACTTATCCTGGTAGAGATTCTATCAAACAAAGTTCTTGATCCAACACATCCCATAAAAGTGTTTAATGGGATTGAGATCTAAGAATTTTGATGGCTCGGGCAACACATTGAAAACTTCTTCATGACATTGTATCTTCAAAATGAAGAATCAGGACCCTGTGTACCTCACTAGAATGCTTGAAGACTGTATTTTCTAAAAAGTTATGTTAAAAACAGTAAAGATGAAGGTAAAAATCCTAGAACTAAATGGAATAATAACTTAATCTTAGAATTTCAAAACAACAAACCCAAAATTGCTTCCTTATTGATTCTTCTCTTCAGGATCAAAAGCCTAAAATCATACAAAAATTCTTTAAGAAGAAATCCATTGAAGTTAAACCATTATATGATTAAAATAGATTATTAATCTTCCAATGTTATAAAATAAATTTCTTTTCGTTTTTTTGCATGACCATTTTTCATTTAATCCAATTTTTCTTAACAAATCATATAATGAAAATCATTTTGAATAGCCACTCCTCTAGATCTTTTCACATTAATGCTGATGTCCCTTAGGGATTTATTCTTGAACCAATTTTCTTTCTTAACTTCATTAATGACCTTCCCAATGCGATCAATTCCCAAAGTTTCATCTCTGCTGATGACAAAACTATTTATTCCTGTTTTATATATGACAGGTCTGATAAAGTGAAACTGGCAACTGATCTCAAAAATAATCTTCAATCAGTTTTAACTAGGGTAAGAAATAGCTTGTAAATTTTAGCACCACTAAAACAAAACTTTTATCTTTTTTCATGTTAGAGAACCATTTTTGCTTTCCATCAACATGGCTGATGCTAACCTCCAGGAGAGCAACTCATTGAGCCTTCTTTGTCTCACATTTTCCACTGATGTGAAGTAGAATGATTATATTGAATCAATTGCTCAATCTGCTACCAAGATATTTGGTTTACTTATTGTGCAAGAAAATTTTTCTGACCAAAATTCATCTTGCACATTTATAAATCAGCCATTCACCTGTGCATTGCTGCCACATCAGGTATAGTGCTTCTGCTATAGATCTTCATAAAATCTTAAAAAGTGTTTGTAATGTTATCAGCCCTAACCTAGCATCTCAGCTTCAATCACTTTCCCACCACTGTAATATAGTTTCCCTCTGTTTTTTCTATAAATATTTTCATGGTAAGTGTTTTGACGAATGTCCCTCCTTGGTACCTGAACTGCATGAATTTAAGCATTAGTACCAGATTGACAACTTGGTTTCATCATTTTATGGTCTATGATATCCTGAGCATCTTTCTGTAAAATGACTTTTCTATTGTTTCATTTCTCTTCTTCATCTTCAAGGAGATTGTCCAGCATTCACTGCCATACAGGAGGATAGATATCATGTAACAGTTCAGTACTCTTTCCTGTGTTTCTAACAAAGTTTTTCTGTCTCTTAATACTCTTCTTAGCTTTTGGAATGCATCTTTCGTTAACCCAATGTGTCTTACAGCTTTGATACTATCTCAAGTGGATGATAAAAGTCCAAAAGACAATGTTTTACACATTAAATGATAACAATTTTTTCAAACATATATATATATATATTATTTTTAATTATTGAATCAACAGTAATGAACATTAATTATCAAGTACACATTGTCTATCTTGCAGTGTGTCTTTGAGGGAAATCATTTCAATAAAAAATGTATAGCAAATTTCAAATAAATGGCTGGAAAGATTAAAAAAAACTGTGGTTTATTAACTGTAATTGCTCTATTCATCTTCACAGAGTAAATGCCATTTATAAATTGTATAATTGCATTGGAGTGTGTTTATGCTCTTGGGTTTTACCATTTATCGTAATTAAATGACTGCCCATAAATTAATGAATTTATTAATTATTGAATACATCTAATCTAAGTCCATCAAAACAAGAAAATAAAAATGTTCCTGTTAATTGTTGTATGTAGACTTTTTTAAGTTAATAATTGTGTGAAAATATATCAGAGTTATTACAAGGCATGTGTTTCACGGCACAAATCAAATTGCTAATTAATTTTCATATAAATATTAGAAACGTTTCTTATGCAATAAATTACCTCCTTTGTATTTTCAGTGATTTCAAATCAGTTTTTATTGGATTGAGAAGTTGGGCTACATTCAAGACTAATGCTACTAAATTTTGAATTGACTATGACTCATTTGAAAGTTGCAAGTAATAAAATTCAAAATTTAGTTCAACTGGGATCTGAAAAGTCACCCAATTTTGCAATCACGCTTGAACTTCTGATTCTGTATCACTTTTAAAAAATTCTTTTTGCTGTAACCCATTATATCATAGGTAGGTTTTATTAATAAACCCACCAAAACTTTCATTTGCTCTTAACAATTTATTGTTATTATTTTCTGTTGTTTATTCAGCACAAGGTGCAAGAGCCACTCAAGGTAGGGAGTTACTAAGTGTTGTATATAAATGGTTGACTGTAGGTTAAAATTGTGGTGATGAAGAAGCATCTTCTCAAGAGTCTGTTCCACAAAAGAGTGGTTCCTGGGACAAAGCTGACAGAATGGAACTTCCTCCTTACCAATAAAATATGTAGGGAATGAGGATGATTTGACTGTGTACGTGGCATAATGGGTTTTATCTAAATAGGTTGGAATTGGTGGAACTAAGGAATGGAACTTGTCAAAACATTTTTATATGTAGCATTGAACATTAACATCTTGATTATTTCATTATTTTCTCTCAGAGTTACATGTGCTATCAATTTTAGTTGTTGCTGCTATTGAAAGTCCTCAAGTGATGGGGTTTGTTTTTTGGTATGGTTCTTGGTTTGTAATTCTATAGCACCAGTCCATAAGGTTCAAAGAATGATGATGTTTGCCAAGATCCTCAGGCTTTACTTTAAGCGATGTCAATGGAAAACCGTCCATTTGACACTGTTTTGTTTGCATGCATGAAACTCCATGTTTGCCAGAGTATGAATCCATGTCCTTCCCCAACTATGGGTTAAATAGTAGCACTTGTACCTAGAAAAATCATTGTTATTCTTAAAAAAATGTTTGTTATATTCACTCCAAAAATGAGACTTATTCTTACAATCCAAAATATTTTCTGGCTTTAAATAACCTTTTGCATAACCTTATTTATGATTAGTTGTAGTATGTGTATGTGTGATACATCACATAGTTCAGTTGAGTTTAAAAAGTTGATTTAACCAGGGATTGTCTCTCTGGAAGAGAAATAATATATGTCACATCCTACTGGTTACTTAATTAGATTTGTTACAGTGAATCACTATAATTTCCCCAAAATACTTACAATCCAAAAATTTTTCTGGCTTTAAATAACCTGCAAAAGGTTGATAAGCTATAAAAACAAATCAATCAGCAATCAATCAAATGGCACTTAGGTCTTGTATTGGGTGATCAATAGCAAAAAAAAAAAGTTCAGTCCAATCATATTTATAGTGGTAGCTTACACGTTCAATTCATTCATATCATACTATCTTGGTCTCTTTGTATATCTCACATCTAAGATATCAATATTATGCGTAAAAATTTTCTGCATTCTAATTTAACTTGAGTCATTCATTTGTTTTGCAACAAAATCAGAAATCTTCATTGAACAATTGTTACCACTTTATTCATGACAATTACAATTAAGAAAATTATTGGTTGGAATCAAGGGGAGAAAATAGCTGAAAATTACAGGCACCATGACCAATAAAAAAAATTCACTCTCTGCCACTAATCCTTTCTGTTTAATGAAGATATATTCTTTGTTTTTTAAATGTCAAAAATAAAAGCATTAGCTAACAGAAATAGCATAATACTCATGAAGGATAATTTTTTGTGACCAGGAAAAAATGGTTACAACTTGGTATGGAACTTTTCATTCATCTGCCATATTTACCAGAAATTTCTGATCAGTTAAAAAAGACTTTGAGTAAATGGGACCTGTGGATCTTGGTGAAGATCATCCTTCTTTGAACCTTGTGGACTGGCACAACACAACCACAAAGAACTGTAGCAGATAACAGAAAACATTACTTGAGGACTTTTGACAGCAGCAAGAACTAAAATGCATAGCACATATCAGTCAAAGAGAAAATAATGACATAATTGAAATATTAACATTCCATACTACTTTGAATATTAGGAAGAAACCCTTTTCAATAGATCATCCTTCTTTGAACCTTGTCAACTGGCACAACACAACCACAAAAAACTGTAGCAGATAACAGAAACCACATCACCTGAAGACTTTCAACAGCAGCAACAACTAAAATGGATAGCACATGTAAGTCAAAGAGTAAATAATGACATAATCAAGATATTATCATTTCACACTACAATGAATATTAGGAAGAAACCCCTTTAATAATGGAATGTGAAATAACAGTAGACTTGAGAAATCTGTGTTCCTGGAGAATTATTTTGAAAGAAAGATTTAATAAATTTCAACCACAAATAGTACTGGCTGCTTTGTCAGTGGATACCAAATGTTTAAGAAATTGGCTGGTATTACCATTACCATTACCGTTACTGGTGACCAAGCTGAGTTTGTTGTGATGCAGTGTTTCTTCCAACAACTGGGATTCATGGCTGGTACAGCTGTAATTTATATTGTACCAATACCAACAGTAGTACTGGTTATTCACTTAATGAATTCTGAATGTTTCCTTCTAAGAAAGAACATTTTTTATAAAAAAAAAAATGGTGTTAAATGGAGTGTAATATATTGTCAGATGATTGTTATCTTAAAAGACTTAGTCTCCGAGCTTCACAACAATTATAATAAATGATTCAACTTTGCGGGTAAAACTTCTCCTGATCCCTTTTGGACCTAGTGCCAAATTCATACATAAATGTACAGCTGTTGTTTTTTTAAATAAATATCTACTTCTTATACAGTTATTTTAAATATGTCTCCTTTTATCAGTTTATTTTTAGGGTTTCTTTTCAGTTGTATGTTTCATTAAAGAATTTGTTGTAAGTATTCTAGCAGAGAAAAAAGAACAGGATTTTGCCTTACTCATTTGGAAGATTTCAAGTCAATCTCAACTTCCTCTCTTGAAAGCGTTTGATGGAAACCATGTTGCTCTTTCAGGAGCTTTTACAGCAAACCACAATCCTCTCAATGGTTCACACCAGTATACTCAGCCATTATAGCACACAGGAACCACTATTTTCAGCTATACTAGTGCGATAGCTCTCATCACAGCAGACACCGATTTCATTAATGCTCATAACAAATGTGAGTCCTCAAAGGAGCTAACTCCCTGTTTGCCAACAGAATGAGATACTCATTCAACTTTGGCTCTTGCGATTACTGGCAGCTTTTTAGTAGGCTATTAAATAAGTGCAAAGTCTCTATTCCTCCCCTCTTCAATTAATTTGAGGTGTTATCATTCTCTGCTGATAAAACTGAATGCTTTAGCCCATAAATTCTACTCAAACTCTACTCTTGACTCATCTGGAATATCCCTGCCTAATATCCCACTTAGAACTGAATCTCTGTTGAGTGACATATATATATATGTATATATAACCTCATTCATAGTTTCTGCTATCATCTATAACCTTGATCCCCACAAAGAATGTGGTGCCTATAGTTTTTCTGTAATAGTCATTAAGAAGTGTACTCCTGAAATGACTCCTGATTTCTCTAAACTGTATAATAAATACCTTGCTGCCACCTGCTTTCATACTTGCTAGAAGTCATCATCTGTTGTTCCAGTTTTTAAGAACTCTGGTACACTGACTGACCCTTCCAACTATCAGCCTATTAGAATTCTACTTCTTTTTAGGAAATTCCTAGAGGCTCCAATCAAGGCTGAATTAGTTCATCGTCTCTCATCACAGGGCCTTTTCTCAGAAAAGCAATATGGCTTTCATTACTCCAAGCCAACTGACAATAACTGCAGAAAATATTTATCATGCTTTAGATAAAAACAGTGAAGCCCAGGCTGCAAAATTGGACATCTCAAAAGCCTTTGACAGGGTCTGGCATACAGATCTTCTCTACAAGCTGAAAAGTTACATATCTTCAGACACATTTTTGAGCTAATCCAGTTTTTCCTATCAAACCATGAAATGAAAGTTATCCTGGGCAGCCACTCATCTAGATTTTTTTGTACTAATGCAGGTGTGTCCCCTAGGGGGTTCCATCCTTGGTGCTACTTTTTTTTTTTTTAATTTTTATTAATGAGCTTCCCAATGACATCAGCTCTCAATTTGGCATCTACACTCAATAGTAAGACTAATCAATCTGACAAGGTCAAAACGGCACCCAAATTTCTCAAATGACCTGAAGTCTATTGTTAATTTGGGCAAAAGTTGGCTTATTAATTTTAACATCTCCAAAACTAAACTTTTCTCCTTTTTATCATCTGAGAGACACCTCTCTAGTTTTCATCACCATGGCTGATGCTAACCTCCAGGAAAGTGACTTCTTGTGCCTAACATTCTCACCCGACATGAAATGGAGAGACTAAATTGAATCTATTGCTGCTGAGAAAGTCAGTTCAATGTGTCATGGAAGATAATTTTTCTTCCCAGAATCTATCTTACAGGTCAACCATCTAGCATGCTTAAAATATGGTCTAGTGCTCCTGTTATTTACTTTCAGCTCTTTGATAAAATCCAAAGAATCAGCAATATTATTGGTCCTGATCTGGCAGCTTGGCTCCAGTCATTTACACACCACCATAAGGATGCCTCTCTGTGCCTTTTCTATAATTTTTTCTATAAATACTTTCATGGTAATTGTTCAGATGAGCTCCTCACTATGCTACCTAGACTTTTTGAATTTAAGCGCAGTACTAGATTGGCAAGAAGGTCACATCTATTTACAATTGAATTGGAAAGATGTCACCGTAAGTTCTATACTAACAGTTTCTTTTCTTACACTTCTCACTTGTGGAACTCCCTTCCATTTCCGTGCTTTCTAGCCAACTTTAATCTGCAAAAATTTAAGTGCAGTGTCGGTTGCTATCTACTGTCTTCCTGATTACTCTTTTCTCTTTCTGCTTATTATTAATGTTTCTGTTCCTGATTTTTCTACACCCTGTAACCCCCCTTTTTTGTGTGAAATTACTGCTTTGCTTGGGAGTGATTCTACTTAAAAATATAAGTTCACCATACTCTGTCCTTAGTTTTTAAGACAAGCTTATCTTACTTTCTGGGTTTTTGTTTGGTCAGAAATACTTTTTATAATTTTAATGCTAAAATTTGTTTGCTGTTTGACATCACTCTGAATTAGTATCATTGAATAAAATCGATGTTCTTCCTTCAAATTTTTTGGATGTAAAATTAGTTAACAATGAGAAGGGTCTTCTTTTTTTTTTCTTGAAATGGAAGCAAAGTAAAAAGATTATTCACCAGTTAAAGGCCAGAGAATGAATCAGCCAAAAAATATGTAAAACCATCAAAAAAGCCAGAAAAAATTAGATATGTATTTTGAAAAATTCTTGGAATGATAACAACACTTCTCTAAACTATAAAAGGATGAAGACAATAGCCTTTCTTTTTTTCTTTTTAAATCATTTCACCCCAACCAAGGCAATAAAGCCACTAAGATGCAAGGGGATACTGAGTATGAAAGAATAAGAAAAAAAAACATTATTAAGGAACAAGATCAATAAAATATGGTATCAATAAGACAATGGATAATGATTGACATTGAATTTAAACTTTTGAAGATCAAATTTGGCTGGAAATCAAGAAACAGGAAGAGTTCTATACACAAGCAAGAAGTGTGAGAATAGAAATTGTTAGCATAGAACTCATGGTTGCATCTAACCAACTCAGCTGTAAAAGGATGAGATGTTGTTGCCAATCTAGTACTGTACTTAAATTCATGACATCTACGTGCTATAGAGGAGAGTTCATGTGAACAATTAGCATGAAACTATTTCTCAAAAAGGGATGGGATCAATATTTCACTTCTGAAATAAAAGTAAATATATTTGCAAAGGAGGAGGGATAAATATGGCTAGACAATTCATGAAAACAATTAGAATCCTTTCCTGATGAACAACAATTTTCTTGATGGCCTCAATTTTTATAATTTATTATGATATCAGTTTGTAAAAATAAAGGATAAAGGAGTTAATCCTAACAATAATGCTTTTTGGAAAATTATATTTTGTTTTTGAAAACTTTTACCCATTAGGGATTGACCATAATTTTCAAAATTCCAGACCAGGAAAAGAAATCTTGTGACAAAAAAAAAAAAAAATGTTAGATGAAAAGTAAGACAATATGAAGGTAACAAAAAAAACTGCTAATTACATTTGTGATCATTAATCATCCTTCACAGAGGAAATAAAGAACGAATAAATCATTTACTGATTAAGGAGTTTGTTTTGTTTTATTAATGTGTGGTAAAATGTAAAAGAGAATGAATTATTTCTTTCTCATTGAAATTTCTATAAAGTCAAGCTTCCTGGTAGCTTTCTCCTGTCAATTAAAATGTATTTCGTGACAGAGAAATTGAATTAATGTAATCTGAATTTCTCAGACAAGACATTGTCATTATAAGCTGGATTTCATGGATGAGGTATTGTCACAATTCACTTTTGTGTAGTTTTTCTTTCAGATTTTTTTCATTCGTTTTAGTAATATAATAATATATATAATAAAAATATATCTATAATAGTCTTAAGTTGTCGGAATTTTATAATTTTATTAATTTCTGACTACTTTTCAAAAGTTTGTGGCTTCATTCTACCTATTAATAGTAATAGACATAACAGTCTTAAGTTATCGGAATTTTTTTTTTATAATTATTATTGTTAACTATGCTGACTTTTATGGTACTACCAAAGATTGAACTCGCTATCCTTGACTACAAATTTCTGAAGATATTAGACACCCACTCTTTAGCTTAAATGATGTGTTCCAGGCAGTAGCAGTAGCTTGTCTCCCTCCCTGTCAAAGTGGATTTAACCTTTAGGTATTACTTAAGTTTACTGAAATTTCTCCTCAGTGAATATCTGTCTATTGTCTAGTGAAGAACTGTCACTTAGTTTATTGACTAAGATCCTGATTTATCAAATACTCTATTCAAATTAAATATAAACTAAATTTTGATTTTACTCTTTGAGTGGATACCCTCTCTCTATGGATGCTTGGAATCATTGCACTCTCTTATTAATATTCAAATTTTTACCTTGATTTTGAAGTTTACTCTTAGTATTAAACCTAAAACTTATTTTTAGATAGTACATGTAATATACACTATTTACATTATTTGGACTATTGTGCTCATCTTTGTTGCCATATTTATTACATTTCGGCCGTTTTACACTCCGACCTTCTTCAGGTGGTTGGCATGTCAAACTGAACCCTTTATTTCACTCACTGGGGTAGACTGTTCTAGTTGCACATGCCATGTTTAATGGATGTCAGTTATCAGTTATCTCCTGTGAAAGGGTGTGAGTTCAATACCCGGTAAAGGCAGTAGAGAACTTGTAGAGGGGAATTAACAAGAGATAACTGATAACTGACATCAATTAAACATGGCACTAGAACAGTCTACCCCAGTAAGTGAAATAAAGGGTTCAGTTCGACATTCCACCTGAAGAAGGCCGGAGTGTACAACAGCTGAAACGTTGTAATAAATATGGCGACAAAGTTGAGGACAATCGTTCGAATAATGTAAATAGTGTACATAATACCTCATCTCGGAAATATAGACAGATACATGCAATATAGTAACAACACCAAGTAGATGCTTATGAAATTTTATTTGACTAATTCAGCTTTAGCACTTATCTATTTTATTATAGTGTTATGGTTACAAGTGCATATATGGGATCTGCTTATTTTATTACCACACATATCCTCATAATCTACAGTTCCAATGTCCATAAAACAACTCTATTCTGTCACCCTCTACTTTGAGTGGCTCTTGGGCCTTGTATTTGGTAAACTTGAAGAGGTTAAAATTAAATTTTCTAGCAATCTAGACAGCATCCTCTCAGGTGTCTGTTTCACAAAATAGCCGTCCTTGGAAAAAGCTGTACAAATGTAACTTCCTTCTAACCAACGGAATATATATCTAGAATGGCAAATCGTATGTCTGAACATTTTCTATGGAAATAGTCATAGAGTTGTATCCTTCAGAAAGGGACCTTCTCCTTCTATTTGCCATATCTGGTCAGGACATAGGTGATCATGGCTCTCCACAACTTACGTTTTTGTAGTTCTTAGTAAGTGTAATATAATAAACAATACCAAGTAGAAACTTTTGAAGCTTTATTAGACTAAGTCAGTTTTAGCTCTGAAAAATATTATTTTCATTATCATGGATACAAACAAGAGGGGAGATGGGGTCTGTTTATTTTTCTTATCACAGTACACATGATTAAGTTGACATCTGAGTATTTTTAATTCTCTTAAGGAGTGAAATATCCAATTAAAAAATTACTGTATCTTTTATATCCTTAAGCAGTGTCATTAAATATCCAATTAAAAAATTACTGTAAATTTTCATTGTATTAAACAGTGAAATTAAATACCTATTTAAAAATTTATGTTTTGGTTAAAAAAAATCAAGATATCAGATAGAATTTCAAAAAATTCCCAACACAAATTATGGATTCCTAAAGTAGTGTCGTGTCCACTAAAATATTTAGTAAAATTTTGCCTTTTTGATTTAGGTAGATACTGCCAAAGTATCGCACGAACCTAGTAAAAGACATACCATGTTGCTTTTTAGGGCCAATTAGGAAGAAATAAATAATACAATTCAGGAGCCAATGTTCTTAGAAAAAAGTATATAAAACTCACAAAGTCCAGTACCAAACATGAGACACACAGATGTCACCAAGGTCCACATCACTCTAGCTGCTTATCTTCAAGACCTCATTCATGTCCCCATGCAAAAAGTTACTACACTGATAAATTTTAAAGAGACCGCTCCAAACAACGACAACACATTTCACTGTAAGAACTAAATTCTAACTATCTCTTGTATCCTATGTTACTACTAAGCACACATGCATGTACTGAGTCTTTCACAAAAATACACGTATGACATTTTACTGCTTCTCACATATATACACTAATACAATTTATATTCTATTCCGGATCCTTATTAACCAAAACTAAAAGATATTACTTTCTAATCTATAACCAACTTCTTGTATTCTTGTCGTTATATTAGGTTGGTGCAAAAAATAATGTCGTTTTCTCACATAGTAACATATGTGAGAAAATGACATTATTTTTGCACCAACCTAATATTAACATTTATTTGTTGATACTACGTTGTCTTTTTCTACTGGATTTTATTCTTTCGATGAAAATCACAGACAAATTACGAGCAGTTCCACAACAATATTTTATGTGTTTGTATTGAATCCCTACACTTGGAATATTGACCTTTAACAAAACTCCAAGTAGAAGGGTTCTTACAGTAGCCTTGCCTTCCCCTGATGATAAGGGCACACCTTGGCTAGAGGAGTGATTCCTCTGATGGAAAAAGGGAATAGCTGTTTGTTACACATCGTGAGGCACGTTTTTCTTAAGCAAGACTTCTTCTATACTGTTTAACATTAGTTTCATTGTTTAAACAAATAAAAAAGAGATGTCATCTCAAACATTTGTACCCACTAAAACTAACAGGCAATCTTAGACCTTCGTGCCCACAAAATAAATGGAGTGTCAAAAAGACGTTTTTCCCTTGACATCACTATTATTTTAACTACCATCACTCCTCGACAATGTCTATTATTTCAAAAAGCAATGATTAGAATTTTAATAAAACCTAAACATATGAAAGTGAATTCTTGCTGTTATTGAGAATTGGCGATGAAAATATTAAACACTATTAGATTTTGTTTATTTACACTAGATCTTGAAATGATTAAAAAAAATCATATTTGTTGCTTAATTTGTTGTTTACAGCATATCGAACATTTGTGGGTTGTTTAAAAATGAAATTCATCCTGGGTATGATGATAAACTACATCTGGCAGCAAGGCCTCTTATCATGAGGTTTTGTGGGGCATGGAACCACTTCTTAATTGCTGTTGTTCTCAGGTTCACCTTGACCAGGGTGGTAGTACCTGTTAGGGTCCAATTTATAGACAAATACTGAATCCTCATACTGGGTTCAAAACATGAAAATATAAAAATACATTAGAAAAATTACCTGCAATACATTTTTGGAGAAAAAAAAATTTACCAAAGTACATGAGAGAATAAAATTTCAGCATTAAATGACCCATAAGGAGTTGATGTGTCATTAAACAAACAAACCAAACCATACCAAACCTAAAGATAAAATGCATTTTGGAGTGTAAGAATTTTTTTTTTTTTTTTTTTTTTTTTTTGGTGAGTGAATATTGAATTAACAGTTATATGCAACTGACAAAGATTTTTCCAGACATATATCCTACTATTTAACCCATAACCGGGGGGAGAAAATAGATTCATATCTTTCAGTCTGTTTCTAACACTTTATTAAAAATGAAGTTAAAAATATTAATTTAAAGTCAGTAAATTCCATCTTAATTTTTATAATGTATATAAAATTAAGATGAAATTTACTTACTCTAAATTATTATTTTTAAATTAATTTTTAATTCATTCTCAATAAAGTATTAGAAATTGATCAATTGCTTGAGTCAGTTCAAACTGAAACATCTGTTCTCTTTTTTTTTGCCTATCTTGTGATCGTTTTGATTAAAGTTCATATTTTCTTAATTTCAGGTGAAAAATTTACAACACATTTCAGTGAAATTTTCACATTTCAATATTATAGTTTCAATATAAGAAAGAGAAGGCATTTTTTTTTTAACCAGCACCCAAAGAATATGTGTGCATAAGCCTAACTCAGTGTATATGTCTGTCTGTGGTAGTTAGTAATATTAGAGTATTAGTATTTGAATAAATGAATAAGTATTAAACATTTTTTTTCAAATAATTCTTTTCACTATACTTCAGTTATATTATTTTAAATACTTTGTTTAAATATTCATTTTTTAAAAAGTATTTTTATATTTTTTAATTTAACATTTAACAAATTTTCAGTATCTGTCTATATTTCTGAGATGAGGTATTATCTATTTACATTATTCGGACTATTGTCCTCATCTTTGTCACCATTTTTATTACAACATTTCGACCGTTGTACATTAAGGCCTTCTTCAGTACCTGTCTATATTTCTGAGATGAGGTATTATGTACACTAATTACATTATTCGGACTATTGTCCTCATCTTTGCCACCATATTTATTACATTTCGGCCATTGTATGCTTCGGCCTTCTTCAGTATCTGTCTATATTTCTGAGATGAGGTATTATATACACTATTTACATTATTCAGACTATTGTCCTCATCTTTGTCGCCATTTTTATTACAACATTGTACGCTCTGGCCTTCTTCAGGTGGTTGGAATGTCAAACTGAACCCTGTATTTCGCTCAGTGGGGTAGACTGTTCTAGTTTCAGGTGCCATGTTTAATGGATGTCAGTTATCAGCTATCTCCTGTTAATCCCCCTCTCCAAGTTTTCCACTGCCTTAACCAGGTCTTGAACTCACACTCTTTGGGTACTGTCACTGGATTTAACCAACACCTTTATTCACTGTGCTTGAGGAAACATGTCACTATGAGCGAAATAAAGGGTTCAGTTTGACATTCCAGCCACCTAAAGAGTGCTAGAGTGTACAACGGCTGAAACTTTGTGATAAATATAGTGACAATGGTGAGGACAATAGTCCGAATAATGTAAATAGTGTACATAGTATCTCATCTCAGAAATATAGACAGATACTGAAAGGCCAAAACGTTGTAATAAATATGGCGACAAAGATAAGGACAATAGTCCAAATAATGTAAATAGTGTACATAATACCTCATCTCAAAAATATAGACAGATCCAAAGAGTATAATTTCCCAATCGTTACAGTTTTAACTAGTTTAAGTCTAGGGTTATCTTTCCTACATATCCAGATAAACTGCGCCTCTTACTCTTCAACCCTCCAACTTGAGTGTCTCTCGGGCCTTGTACAGAATGAATATCATTGTAAAAAAAATCATTATAATGTAGATGCTCAATTTATTTGCCTGTTTACTGTTATAGATTCAAATCAGTTTTAATTTTTATTTCCTGTGGGAAGAAATGAGGTGGCAAACTTTTAAACATCTTGACACTTCATTACAGAAAAAATGTCAGAGTCATGACTGACATAGATTTAGTCTGCCAGGAGTATGATTAGCAGCTCTGTTATAAATTACTTTCCTTTTATACCTTTTTTCAGATGATTAAAAACTATGGCTTTCAATTTCTAACATCTTGTTTCCTATTGGTGGAAAAATCTCTCTGCAGTCTGGTCATGTGATGTTCTTTCTATGATGTCCACAATGAGAATTGCATGACATGCAAGTTGATTCAAATTTTAAATTTTAAAACCTTAAACAATGGCTCGTTTTTTAATAATGTATGAGGAGGATCTAGATTTATCATCTTTGATTATTAATTGTTGTTGCATGTAAAATACGTCCTGTTTAAAAAGAAATGTTTGGGTTTAATGTTATACATGTTTACTCAACCCAGACCTCAAGTGGAGCTCATACATACAATCTGTCACTAAAAATTCTGGAAAAATGGACAGTTCCATGTACCACTCCAGTTTTACAAGAGCCAGATCAGGTTGAAAATGGTGTATTGCTTTCATATTTGGACAGGAGCTGCTGAGTTTTCACATTCCAGTCTCAATAGAATCTAAAAGCATCTCTACATCCTTGTGGTTGACAGATTGTTTTTCACCCTGCAACCCCTTTCTCACAGACCACATGTTGTAAGCCTCTCAGTGTTCTATCATTGCTTCCATAATTTCACCAGTTCTAACCTGCATGGCTAACACCTGCCATGCTACACACATTCTAGCAAACCACCCTTATTCTCTTTGTGTTCCATTAGTGAGATGTAAGTTCCACTTGAGCAGCTTATTCCTACGAACCATTGCTCTGTGGAACCAACTCCCAAGGGGATGTTTTCCCAATTGCTACACTCTTACCCAAATCAGTTGTAAGATTAACGATTATTTTTCCCCACATATCTACATAAACTGTACTGTTTACTCTATAACCCTCTGCCTCAAGTGGCTTTTAGGCCTTGTAAAGGGGGAACATCACTGTAAAAAAATAACAAAAAAATCTGATGATTTTATTTTAAGAGTTGAAAATCTCTGGCTTCTTTGGCTTATGGTAATATCAGGTTAACACCCTGGTTCTTGTAAGATCACTGCAATTAAGCAATGTCTAGCCTGGTCACTACCTAGATGGGTTACCACATGGGAATACCAGGTGCTGTAAGCTTGAATGTGTTGGTGGTATAATGGATAATGACTCATAATTGGAAATTAGAGGGTTGGGTTCCAATTCCAGTCAGCTTCTTTATATTCCCTTACATGCAACTACCCTTGGTAAAGGTATAAATTCATCTCTTCAAAATACCCCAGATTATGTAGTATGGCTCAAATCAGTAAATCATGATTATCTCCAAAAACTTTCTTCTTCTTCATGTCTTGTGTCCCTTCAAGGTGTAGGCGATCATAGCTCTCCACAATTTCCTCCACTTCATAGCTCTTAGTAATATTTGTCTTTTTGTTATCTCTTCCAAACCATGCTCCACCATCCATTTACTTAAGCTCACTAAGTATGTTATGCATTGCTTACTTCTGTCCCTCTTGCCTTCAATTCATCCTGTGAATATCAGATTTTCCAAGCCCTCTTTCCTCATTAGGTGTCCTAGAAGTTTCAACTGTTTCTTCCTGATGATAAGTAAAAGTCTCTTTTTTGTTTCCATTTTCTCAAAAACTTCATCTTTGCTCACATGTTCAGTCCATAGTATTCCCAGCATCCTTCTGCAGAACATATCTTTTGCTTCAAGTCTCTTTTTCATCTTGGAAGAGGTAGTTCAATATTCACTGCCATATTGGAGGACAGAAATCAGTTCAGTACTATTTTCATTGTTTCTAACAAGCCTAACATTAGGATGCCTCGCTATTAAATCAAGTACTTTCCAGATAAATTTTCTTTGAATTTAAGGAGAAAAAGTTGTACATTTGGGATAAAATTTGTTTGAATTGGGCACCAGGAAGACAATATAGAGTTAGTTCATCAGATATTGTAATAGACAATATTGGACACAAGTTAGAAATGTGTTTCTGTATGTATCTTTGTGTGATCAGATATTGTTTATTCATTTCTACAGTTTTCATCTGATTTCGATGAAATTTTTTTGTTTGATAGACAATTCTTCAGTGCCAGTTTTGAGTCCAAATTGGCTGGAAAAAATTACACACTTGAAGGTGAAAAATCAAAAAAAATAATTTTTTACACTTTGCACAAAAATCAAAGGCAAAAATTTAATTTACTTTTTCACACATAAGTTTCCAATCCTAGCTCATGCTGTGTGGATTTGATTCACACCTCCACACATTGCCCATTGGTTGCTGCTGACTTTGATAATTAGCATGTGCAGCAATGCATGTATGTGTGGCCCTGCAACATGTGCTGTATGATGCACATGTATACGCATGGCCTGCAGAATGCGACACCTGTTCAAGTTGCCCGTTACTTGCACAAAGCCCCTTTACATGTCCAATCAAATATTGTCATGTCATACTGATTGCTTATGCAGTCCTAAGCTCATTGCTACCCCACTTCTACTTCTGTACATCAAACCCTCCTTACACATTCCCCTTCTCTTGGCCAAGCAATCAATCTCTCAAGTGAAGTTACCTTTTCCATTGCATAAAGCCTACTACTCCAATTTTAAGGTGTTGCTTTCATTGTTGTTTATAGCTGGTCCCAATTTAAATTTTTTATTGTCCTGCCAGTTTTTACATTGCATTCATCATAGTAATAAGTAACCTTGCTTTTTTGTTACTCAACATTTATTTTTCCAAACTTTTCTAAAGTGTTATAGTGGAACACACCTATTCTATAGTTAATAGACTCTCCTACCTATAAGTAGGAGGAGTAAGAGTAACAAGTGAGTTGCTCATTGTCAGTCAGTCGATGTCAGACGACCTTTAGTCAGATATTAAAGTATCAGCCACCCCAACTAGATTACCGCGTCATTACCTATTATAGCAAGTTCCTAACATTTTGTACGTCGAACCTATTTTAGGACCGACTTAGTACAAATACAAGCCTCTGCTGTGAAACAACTACATAACATAAAGTTATTCGAGCTTAGTGATCCCTGTAGGTTTACAGAGTTCTCTTCTCGTATTTGCCCACGCATTCCATTTGACAAGACATGCCACCAAAGAAAAGAACTTGCCTCAGTCACAAAACCACTGCCACCAGGTCTGCCATGTGAATAAGAGATAACGAATCGTCTTTAGAATGTTCATTTTGCTTGTCTCAAAATGCCTCTTGGAATGCTTCAATCAGAGCCATATATAGCCATATCTGAATGCTTCTGCGCATGAGGCTGAAACTGCTGATCAAAGGACTCAACAGCTAAGGAGAAACACTTCTTTAGCTGCTGCTGTGCATGAAGCTGAAACAAGATTGAAAACGCAAAAAGGCCCTTTTCAGATTCAAATGGTGATTGCCCCATTTGGGGATTTGCCTCAGTTGCACCCAATTGTTGTTAGCAATAATGATTTTTGGGTGTGCCATCTTTTAACTTAAACTACTGCAAATTAATGGCAAAAATTCTCAGTAATGAAAGACCAGGTCAAAGATGGGTTATACTGCTAGTACATCATTAAAAGCACCTCGGTATGACATCCAAACCCTTAAAAATGAAAGGGTCAATTTAGAATTCAGTAATAAACTAGAGACCAAATTGATGTCAATAAATCTTGATCAAATCAACATGGAGTAATCAAATAATGTTATCATATCTTCATTAGCTGAAGTGCATGAGACCATATTTAAAGGATACATGGATGAAAAAAGATATTTCTGTCGGATGACAATCCTAATTTTAAAGAAAACTTATAAAGAAAGAAACAGAAGAGGAAGAAAAATACTAGAGTATTAAAAAGAAAATTTTCAAAAAATATTATTTAACATTCTGAGAAAACCAATATCTCCCAAAAATTAGAAATCAAATGAATGAAAGCAAGCAACATAGACAATGTACGAAAATGTGAAAAAAAAAAGCAAAAAATCACAATAACATCTTACAATCAAAACCAACACAGAAGAAATGCCCTGTTCTCAAAAAACACTTTGAGTCACATTTCAACCCTAACCACACTGAATTAAAGATGCCTGCAGAAAGAGAATGTAGACTAATATGTGTTCAATCATTACAAAGTTTGCCTCCAAACATAAACAATAATTAACCTAGTGATGAGGAAACGAAGAAAGCTATTAAAAAACTAAGGAATAATAAAGCATCAATCGACATTGAAGCTAAACTTTTGAAAATAGCTGACTTTCTCCTTGAATTCGATAAGAAATTTCTCAATTTTATGGAAAAAGATTGGAATCAGAAATACATCCCTAAAAAGTGTTGGGTGGGGGGTCACACATTAATGTATTACATAAACAGAAAGGTAGCCTTCAAGACCATCACACAGAGGTATCTCAATTGAATCTATTATAGCAGAAGTATTAATGAACATTATATTAACTAGGTTCTCATCATTTTATGAAAGTCAACTCATTATTCTGGTTAGGGATGTAATGATGACATATATGTCATCAAATGACCCAGTAAATCGTATACCTGCTATGTTGACCTTACAGTAGCATATGATCACTTTAAATAGAGACTTACTCTTCTCATCCATTAGAAACTACTTTCTAATTGTTGTATATCTTTTCTCTCAGACGATGATCATCAGATGTTTTAGGGTCCAGAGTGAAAGAACTTCAATATGGTAACTTTTATCATAACTATTTTATTAATGTTCATGTCAACATGTACTAACTAACCAGTGGGGGGATCATTCCCCATCATTGAGGAGCCATTTCAGACATGAAAATAAATAAAAAATAATAGTCTGCTAAACTATTATTTAACACAATTGCCAAATGCAGTGAATGCTTCGATCTAATAGAGGAAAATTATCATTCCTTAAAATCTTACCTATCTGGCAAGGAAAACAATGCAGAAAATATTTCAAACCACATCAGAAGTTTGGCAAGGAGGAACCAGAACTGAAAATAAAGCTTTCCAAACAGAAACAATGAGCATTGCTTTACATTGCTTGGACTATCATCCTCATCTTTGTTGCCATATTTATCACAATGTTTTTAGGACACATGGCACAGTGGATAAAGGTGTTACTTAGAACCAGTGACAGGACCCAAAGAGTATGAGTTCAATACCCAATTAAGGCAGTGGTGAACTTGGAGAGGGGAATTATCAGGCGATAGCTGACAACTGACATCCATTAAACATGGCATGTTGAACTAGAACAGTCTACCCCAGTAAGCAAAATAAAGGGTTCAGTTTGACATTCCAACCACCTGAAGAAGGCTGGAGCATACACCAACCGAAACGTTGTAATAAATATGGCAACAAAGATGAGGACAGTAGTCCAAACAATGTAAATAGTGTACTGAGATTTCATGTTCCTAGTATAGACTAATACATAAAAGAAAGATTTCTTCTTTCAGTTTTATCCCCTGTTGTATATATTTTTATAGTTAAAGGCTTTTAAAAGTTGGGAAAGAAGCTATTTTACATTTTTTTTTTTTTTGTTAGTATTTTGCCACCCATACAAAGTGAAACGGAATAAAAATCCAACTTGTTTATATACATTTGTTTTATGTAAAAACATTAAAATGTGTCATATATGAATGAAAAGTATCACTGCTGACACCAGTGTTTGAACATGAATCTCTAGAAAATGAAAATGTAGACCACCATTTACTATAAATAGACATATCATGCCACTGACTGGAGTGATTACCATTATGTGTTGACTACTGTGTTAACCCGGACATTAAAGTCAGGTGTCTTGTGTTTCAAGATGAATTAGTAGCTCTACACAGTTGTGTATTAACTGATCTTTCTTTTTATATGCTATGTCTCAACAATTTCCTTCCCTCTGCTTACTCCGGGCCCTGTCGGCTGGGGCTTTAGAATATGCCGACTGCACCTCTGTAGAGGGGTAAGACCCCTCCCAATAAGGCGTCCTGGGTATGACATTAAACTGCGTCCAACAGCAAGGCCTCTGATCAGAAGGTTTTGAGGAGCGTGGAACCACCTCTTAATTGCTGGTGTTCCCAGGTCCACCTTGACCCGGGGTGGTAGCACCAGTTAGGGTCCCAGCTATGGGCAAATAGTGAACTCCTAGTTTTTCCAAGTCTTACACATGTCCTGGGTATGACGGTAAACTACATCCACGTCCTGGGTATGGCAATAAACGACATCCGCGTCCTGGGTATGACGATAAACTACATCCACGTCCTGGGTACGGCAATAAACTACATCCAACAGCAAGGCCTCAGATAATGTTTTCGGAAAAACAATGTTGCCAGCTATATGTTTTTGAAACAATGTTACCAGCTCTGCATTTTTGAAACAGTAATGTTGCCAGCTATACGTTTTTGAAACAATAATGTTGCCAGCTATACTTTTTTGAAACAATAATGTTGCCAGCTATACTTTTTTGAAACCATAATGTTGCCAGCTTTACGTTTTTGAACGTCCTGGGTATGACAATAAACTACATCTGCGTCCTGGGTATGGCGATAAACTACATCCAACAGCAAGGCCTCAGATAATGTTTTTGGAAAAATAATGTTGCCAGCTATACATTTTTGAAACAATAATGTTGCCAGCCATGCATTTTTTGAAACAATAATGTTGCCAGCTATAAGTTTTTTGTAAGAAATAATGTTGCCAGCTATACGTTTTTTGTAAAGAATAATGTTCCAGCTATACGTTTTTTGTAAGAAATGATGTTGCCAGCTATACGTTTTTTATTCCATACAAAATAGGCATTTAAAATTCATATAAACTGGATTTGGCATTAAATAACCCACAGTGGTTGATACGCCATAAAACCCAAACAAACAAACAAACAATCTGCCTACTCCGTCAGACCACGTTCTGTCATCCACTTGCTAAAGTCTGCCTGGTATGTCACGCATTGTTTTCCCTTATCTCTCTTTCCCTCTTTTCAAACCATGAGTATCAAACTCTGCAGGCCCTCCTTCCTCAGAAACTTCAGCCGTCTCTTCTTGATGTTAAGTATAAGCCTTTTCCTTGTTTGCAACCTCTCTAAGACCTCATCGTTGCTCACACGCTCGGTCCATGATATCCTTAGCATCCGTCTGTAGAACCACATCTCTATCGCCTCCAGTCTCTTCTTCATTTTTGAGGAAATCATCCAACAATCACTACCGTAAAGATGGACAGATGTCATGTAACAGCTCAGTATTCTTTTCTTTGTTACCAAAAAAATCCTCCTGTCTCACAATGCTCTGCCCAGCTTTTGGAATGTGTCTTTGGCTATCCTAACACGTCTACGGATTTCAGTGTCACACTTTCCGTCCTCTGTCAAAATGCTTCCTAAATATTTAAACTTCAATCTTTCCATTGACTTTTTACTTCTTTGTTGTAAATATATTTTAATTGTGTTTGGTAATTAAGTATTTTATTATTTTACAGTGAAGACTTTCTGTTATTAATTTTATTATGTACATGTGACGGATTACAAAAAATGTATCTCCAAGAATTAAATAATTCCTGGTTGATAAGAATCTAGAAATACCATCGTAAAATTTCAAATTTTACAGTTTACATGACAATTCTTTAACAGTGTGTAAAGTAGTGTAGAAATTTGAATTCATGATTCAAATTTTATTGGTTTATAGTTTTTTATTTTTTTATAATTGCCTCATAAAAATTAAAAGATTGCTATTCATATCTAACTTGGAAAAATTGCTACAGAAACTTGATATACCCTAGAAAATTATTTTGATTAAAAATTAAAACTACTATATAAAAGCCAGAAACAAATGTAAGATGAAAAAAATAGACATGAATAATAATGACAAGGCTTCATTGAAGAAATTCAAACAGCTAAAGAACTTTATGTCAAATATTGTCAGATGTAAAGAAGCAACAAAATTATAATGAAAGAGGAAACTTGCTAACTTAACCTTGAAATAAACTGCTTGAAACTGCATACAAAAACATGATTGTCAATCAAGAAGGAAAATAACTTGAATCTTGTTAGAAACAAAGATTAGTGTGCGTAAAAGACAAAAAAGAATTTAGAAAGAGAAGAATAAAAACATTTCTGTCCAAAAATTGTTGTTCTCATCTTTCTGAAGTAGGGTCATCATATCTTGAGAAATGTTCAAATGAGATGTTTTTTTAGTTTATTTTTTTTTCAAATTTGTTCAATTAAGACTGAATATAATGAAAATCATTTCACTTTATATTTTGTGTTCAAGTGTCTTCTCAAATAATTTGGCAATTTTCATCTCAACTTTTGTATTATGGCAGCCAAGATGAACGTGTATATTGAAATTAAAAGAAATATATGAAAAACTCCATAACTACACTGACTGTCCATTATTATTTCATAACTAAGTTCCACTCAAGCAGCTTCTTTCCACAAACAGTTGCTTTGTGGAACTGACCCCCAAGAGGATGCTTCCCCAATAACTACAATCTTAACCTGTTCTCATTTAGGGTTAACTGTTATCTTCCCCACATATCCGCATATATTATTCTGTAGCTCCCTAACTCGAGTGGCTCTTGGGCCTTGTATAGAGTGAACATCATTTTTTAAAAAAATCATTCCATAATCATTTTTTTTCATTTTTTTTAAGCTATTTTTCAGCCATTATGGCTTGAACTGAAAGAGTTATTTCTAAAGATTTGAACTTGCATCCCATATTTCAGTTCATCTTTCATGGACAATGCTTTAACCAGTTAGGCTACAGTTCATATGGTCAGATAGGATTCTTATTTAAAACCATTTTGCCACTCCCAACTAATTTCAGGGTCACTGTCAGCTGCTTCATTACATAATCCTTAATTTTGTACATTGTTCCTGGCAAAAAAGATGAAATGCTATCTTATTCATCCATACATGAATAATAATGTCACATCTAATCTGGTGCTTCGGCAATGTATCTAGAGATTCTTGACAAAATCAAAAGAAGAATCAGCAATGTTATTGGTCCTAACCTGACATCTCATCATCAGTCACTTTCTCACTGCCATAACATAGCTTCTCTTTGCCTCTTCTATGAATATTTTCATTGTATGTGCTCTGATCAGCTTTGCTATTTGGTACCTCAACTTCAGTACTAGTTTGGCAGCTAGGTCCATAATTTCACTCTTTTAATTTCATTGTTTTAGTTTCACTATAAGTTCATAAAAATTATGGCAATATCACATTGAAATACCAATTCTTGTAATATCACCAAAGTTAAGCAACATCAAGCCTGGTTAGTACCTCGATGAGTGACTGTTTGGGACTACCAGGTGCTTTAAGCTTGGATGTGCAAGTGGTGTTATGGATAAGGGCTCAGAATTTGAAATCAAAGAGCTGAATTTCAATTCCAGACAGCTTATGCATGAATGTCTTTGAGAAAGATATGGACCCCCACCCTCTTCTTCCCACAGCTCTGAGTTAATTAGTTGGACTCTTATTGGTAAATCATAATTATCTCAAAAAATAAAACTATTAGCATAGAACTTATGCTAATAGTTTTTTCACACTTGTTGAACTCTCTTCCTACTTTCCTGTCAACTACAATTTTCAAAAATTTAAATGCAATGTCAGTCATATTTTCTGAGATAAGGTATTATGATTATTTATATCATTTACATTATTCAGACTGCTATCCTCATCCTCTTTGCTATATTCACAATGTTTTGGCTGTTGTATGCTTTGGTCTTCTTCAGGTGACTGTAATTTAAAACCAAACCCTTTGTCACCAGGGTAGATTGTTCTAGTTTGACATGCCATGCCTCTTCTAAATATCTCAGTTAATTCCCTTTAATTCAACTCTCTAAGTTTTGGTTCACCACTGCTGTGGCCTGGTATTGATGTCACAACTCTTTGGGTCTGGTCTAACCAAAGTCTTTATCCACTGGGCCATGTGTACTTGAGGATAACAGTACAGACTTTCTTCTTGCAATTAATGGTTTCTCCTTTCTTACCACTTTTCTTTACTATCTTTGGTCATAGGTCCTGTAGAGTTTTTCTATGTCTCCCATCGACACAGGGTGATCTGCATATCTAATATTGTTAGTATTCTGCTCACCAATAATAAATCCCAGTAGCATCTTCAGCTCTTGTAGGATATAATCACAATAAAGGCTGAATAAATTTATAACTTAATTAAGGGTCACCTAGTTGTAGTAACTTATAAATAAACAAATGCCATTTTAGATATGCATTTTCTTTATAAGATTTGTTTAGTTTGACTAACATACTTAATTATGGAGATCACTTTTCTTCATGTAAGTCATTTTCTCTCTAACTAGAAATGGTTAGTACTTCAATTTAAAAATACTGGTAACATTGTAGTCAGTAGCATGCATAAGGGTGGACAGAGGGTGTGACAGATCTGGGCATCTATATCGAGAGGGCATCTAATCAAAGAGGGAAATAAATTTTAGGTTTTGAAATTTCAAATAAAGTGTTTATTTCATGCTTCATCTGTTTTTACATATTTAAAATATCTTGCTTTTTCACATTTCTCTAGGCCCTTTAGGCACCCCCTACTTGAATATTAAAGGCATACAATCAAGGAATTGGCCCCAAGCATCACCAAACGTCACCACACTACTGATTGTAGTTTAAAACAGAAACTGCATATAATTATATTGCAACATCGTTTCTATCCCCATATTATAATATATAAATATATATATATATATATATTAGGATAACCACTTTCATTTATTCTATTACGCACATGGAGTCAGCATTGTTTAGGGAGAATAGCTTCAAATATGAAAATAGTAAAAAAAAAAAAAATGAAAGAAATATGGTCTTTGTCAGAGTTTATTATGCAGATTAATGTTTTCACATCTGTTTGGTTTTTAAATTAAGACCAAAATGAAAAAGAAACTGATTTTTACTTCTCACTGTAAAAATAGAATTAATCCTTTTCCCTTTTCAAGCATTACCTTTTATTGATTAAATAAGAACCTATTTTATCTTTACATAGAATTAGTTGAACAATTCCTAGAAAGAAAAATGCTACTTGCTAAGAACAGAAAAATCATATTAGTTCATGTCCAAATCAAGACCCTCTCACTTCTGTTGTAGGAACCTCTCTCTGATTGATCATGTCTTCAGTGGTGTAGACATACTCACCAATTGTGGGTTGGTGAGGCAGTAAGTTGGAAGTTTTGAATTTAGAATTGCCCTTCTCCTTCTCCTCGACCAATTGCCACCAAATGCTATAGGACACAGTCTGTCCTGCTATTTACCCCTGTCTATGGAAAGAAGAGATGCATTTATATTGTAAGTCAGTGCTTCCCAAACAGTGCAGCATTCCTCATAGATGTGATGAAAGAAGATTGCAGGTGAGGTGGAATGATTAAAACACAATCAAAGATTTACAAACAGTTTCAAAAATTTTGTAAGCCAAAAATAAATATGATTTAAAAATTTAAAATATTATTATGGATTTCTTGTAATTGCATGCATGAGTCCAAGCATAAAGAGTTATAAATAATTATTGACCAGTTTTATCATTGTGATATTTTTGTCTTATATCAAGTATTATAATATATATATATAATATATATTTTTTTATTATTTTTTATGTATATATTTTTCTTTTTTCATTGTGATATTTTTGTATTATATCAAGAATATAGCAACAAGGCTCTTCAAATTGGAGGAGAGGGTTATCAATGATAATGTTCTGACTTCAAATCCATGGTTATCTCTCTTTAACCTACTATTTGTTTTTTTTTATGTTTTTTTTTGAAAATGTACTTTTTATCACATAAAATTTGGTGATGTGCAAGCAAATTTTAATTCTGAAAATGCAGCTCAGAGGAAAAAGTTTCTGAACCACTATGTTAGATTGTTTATTTACAAGATTATAATGCTATAGGAGACAGTCTGTCCTGCTATTTACCCATTGCTAGAGAGAGAAGAGATGGATTCATACTGTAAGTGAATGTAACAAATTTGAACTTGGCTCTCCAATTCTTCAATCTGAGCCACTATCCATTATTTCATCAGGCCTCCATCTTGTGTATTTAATTATAAAATTTGATTATTCATTTATATTTGAATTGTATTAATATGTTGTTTTGTCTATTATTTCCTTTTGTCCATCAGAATAATCTGCATTATGGTAAAAAAGTAATTTTACCTCAATTGTACATTTTCTCATTAATTTTCTCTTTCAGACATTGCTCAAATATTTTCTCTCTTAATAAATCTTATTACAGAATTAAAAATCTCCACATATCATTTTCTCAAATACTTGATTTCTTTTGTTCATCCAGTGTTAAATTTAATATTTTTCTTTGTTCTATTATATACACACCTTAATTTAGCATTAAATGACCCACAGTGGTTGATATGCCATAAAACCCAACTAACCAAATAAAAAGTCGTCTTCTGTACAGGAGTTCTAGGCATCCCATCCAGCCCATAAAATAAATCTCCACAAAAATCTAAAATGCAATATCTAATCATGAATGTTCCAGCCAAAAAAAAAAAAAAGGATGTGCCTAGGGAGCCTGTATTTTAAACGACAGATATAAATACATCACACCTTCCCTTCAGCACTTCATCCTTATGACATGACCACTGGTCCATCAAATACTTTACCTGTATTGATTTTAACCATGAAGAAAGGCATATGCCAATCCAGCCAATAACAGTCACGCTTCACTAATCCTGACACCAACTATGACCTTGACCAACTAACCCGTCAAATCCCAGCCCAACCAACAACACCCATATACCTAATCGCTTTCCTTACCAGTAACTACTAAAGAACCTCATAATAATAATTTTTGACACCTTTTCACATAACTATGTATATATTCTTCACAGTCGATCAGTACATGTTGTTGAAATTTTAATCCTTGTTTATTCTTTCCCTTGAAAACATACACTCGTTATAACAGACATCATCTCTTAAAATATTTTTACAATTTATTTTCTTTAACAGAATTCATCCAGTCTCCTCGTGGCAGCATTGTGACCTTAGGTCAGTCATCTCTTACACTTGACTGTGTGGCAAGATCTATACCTGAAAGCAAATTGCAATATATATGGTCATTTAATGGGACGTCGGTGGATAAAAAAGCAGATATTTTGTCAAGCCATTCCCTTTATATACCAAATATCCAGATATCAGATATTGGTTGGTACCAATGCAGTGTGATGAATGAAGAAATACCACAAGAAAAAGCTGTTTCCCCAAAAGCATACGTGATACGTCCATGTAAGTCTTTCTTGTCTTTATCCATAAAATAATAAGTATCATAAATTATATTTTTAATTGTAAGTATTGACTATTTGCTGTTGTTAACTGGAACTTGTTAATTTTAACACCTCCAAAACTAAACTTCTCTCTATTTATTAATCATCGGAGAGACCCTTTTCTTCTTCCATCATCATGTCTGATGCTATCTTCCAGGAAAATTACTCATTGTGCTTTCTCAGTTTACATGAAATAGAAAGAAAATATTTAATCCATTGCTAGGTCAGCTGCTAGGGAAGTTGTTTTTCTGTGTCGTGCAAGACAATTTTTCTCTCTAGAATCTATTTTACCTAAGTCTACCATATGCCCATGTTTAGAATATTGCTGCCATATTTGGTCCTGAGCCCCTGCTATTTACCTCGAACTCCTTGATAAAATCCAAAGAAGAATCAGCAATATTATTGGCCTTGTTCTGGCATCTCAACTTTAGTTTCTTTCCCACTACTGTAAGTATATGTTGTATATCTGGGCACAATCTTTCTTTTATACATGTTTTTTTTAATGTAATGGAAAAGGAAAATTTGAGAATAATAGTTTTTTATTCAGTTTTTCTTGTATTATTAGATTTTATTCTTTTTTTTTCTATGACGACTAAATATGCATGGAAATTTTGTTTACATCATGTAATTCTCAAATATCTGAATTTTATCATCTTCAGCTCTTAGGTAACATCAATCCCTCTTGCACAGTGTCAGTTGTTACATGATCTCTAGTCAAGGCATCCATGTGACACTGTATCCTAAACCCACTGGGCCGACTCATCCGCAAGACCGGCTGTTGGTCCTGTATTGTCCAGTATTACAGGTTAGACTTAAGTCTCCCCATTTCAAATGCCAATTCGATTCCACTCATCAGCCACGTTGTGATTTTTGATTCTGGGAAGTAGTTATTGGATTGTAGAATTCTGAAAAGCTCTCTGTTGGTCTTCCTGCAAGCTTGTTGGGTGAGAATCTGGTTAACAGCAAATAAATATGGCCAATTTTAGAGGAACAAAAGTTTATATATATATATAACATCAGCAATACATATAATACAATTCTCGTGGCAAAAAGTTGAAGGTCTCATGTATCTGAATGATAATCAACAAAACAAAAGAAAATTCTTTGTGTAATTTTGTTAAAGGAGAGAGGTGGCTTCATTTTTAACCCTTTTTGGTCTGTTCTTAGCACAACTATTACAACCGTCAATGTCCCCATCCTCAGTAGTAGTAGTAATATTAGTGGTAGCAGGAATAGCAATACTTATATCAACAGCACATGTTAGCGTGCACTTTGTTCCAATATCTGACATCACTTCTTCTCTTCTTCAAGTCTCCAACTGAACTCTGCTCACTCTCTCTAGACCAACTTCTTCCAGTTGGCTTGCCTCTTTATATAGAAACTGGTGACATATTTGGGTTTTTTTTAGTGTGAATGTACTGACATGCTTTTATTAGGAATGTGATAGACTCATTTCCTGACACACTTCTAAATTAAAACTTCACACTCATTTCATCTTTCAGTAACCTGACCATATTGCCATTGTTCTAAGTTTATCTATTATTAGCTTTGAGCAATTTTGATAAACTTACATAGATTCATGCTGTCATGTTATCGATAAAATTAACCTTTAGATGAAGACATTCTGAATTCTATTTTCTATTATTAATCTGATATCCTTTGTATGCTTAAAGGGAAGAAAAAAGATTGTATTTCATTTTCTAAATAAAATCTAACATTTGCATTTCTGTCATTACAGTGTTTTTAACATCTTGGTTCTTTTGAAAATGCCTTTTTTCTCCTGTTTTCCAGCATATTCTCCTTTATTATCATTATTATTATTTCGGGGGTGATATTGCCCCCTGCCACACTTACAGTTAGCAAGTTTGGCCATTTCTGTTTATATCAGAGCCTTATTTTCCCCTCTAATGAATGAAACACATCTCTTTAGTTTTGTAATGTAATCTTTATTAGGTACTTATTATTTAGTAAGTATTATGTTCAGGAGGCACAGTGGAGTAATGGATAGCAGCTCCGATTGTGGAATTGGAGAGCCGTGTTTAAATTCCAGTCAAAATCTATTACATTCACTTATGTGCTAATACCCTTAGAAAAGGTATGAATTCTCTTCTCACCCCAGTTATGGGTAAATAGTAGGACAGACTGGGTTCTATATTGGATGGCAACTGGTATACCACAAAAAGAAATGGCAACCTACTGCAGGAAAAAAATCTGCCTCGTCAGTCATGTATGAAATGATACATGATCACCTAAGCGTGTATCACACATGGCACATAACTGACTGACCATGTTCATGGTGGAGTTCAAGTCAGCCTTGCACAGAGTTGGAACAACCAATGGAAAATATCTACTTACTTTATTGTTGAAATGTTTAAACATGGTCATGGGATGTCAATTTTCATTTTCTTGGTCATTACAGGCATTGTTACTATAGTGATACTCAAGTCAGCCTTTCACTGAGTTGGAACAACTAGAGAGAAAGCTTGACCTACTTTGTAGGTTAAAGTTTTTGGAAGACATGAGTTAAAAAGTGGGAATAGAGTTCAGTCATCAGTAGACCAGGGAAACTGACTTTCTCTAGTGGTAATGTAATTACCACATAGTTCATATCTTGATGCAAAGAGAAGTGAATGAGACAGGAAATATTTGCCATTTATATAGGCTTCAATAACTCCACCAGATTGTATTTTCACAGCCACACTAGGTAATCATATTTCTAGTTCCTTTACTTTTAGCATCATGGGAAAATGTATCGATTTTATTTCATTTTCCCACTGTTCGAAGAAATATTCGAACTAAATATGACAGATCTACATTGTTATATGACTAGCAGTTTTGTTTTTTCTGTGTAACATTTAACGTCCTGGGTATGACGATAAACTACATCCAACAGCAAGGCCTCAGATAATGTTTTCGGAAAAATAATGTTGCCAGCTATACGTTTTTGAAACAATGATGTTGCCAGCTATGCGTTTTTGAAACAAAAATGTTGCCAGCTATACGTTTTTTGTTAAAAAATAATGTTGCCATCTATACGTTTTTTGTTAAAAATAATGTTGTCAGCTATACGTTTTTTGTTAAAAATAATGTTGCCAGCTATCCGTTTTTGGAACCATAATGTTGCCAGCTATGAGTTTTTGAAACAATAATGTTGCCAGCTATGAGTTTTTGAAACAATAATGTTGCCAGCTATATGTTTTTTGTAAAAAATAATGTTGCCAGCTGTACGTTTTTGAAACAATAATGTTGCCATCTATCCGTTTTTGAAACCATAATGTTGTCAGCTATACGTTTTTGACTTTTAAAGTCACTCAAAATCATTTTCGGCATAAAGTGACCACTAAGTTTGAGATGCCGTTAAACAAAACAATTAATCAATCAAGAACATGAAGAAATTATTTGCAACAACTGAACCAAAAATTATATTGGATTTTCTAAAAAGAATTGGTCTCTTATCAAAGATGTAGACTGATGTGCAAACATGTCCTACCTTTTACCATTTTGCAAATAAATTGTCCTTATCAGATGGAAATTCTTGACTTAAACAAAAATACATAGGATTATTTTGCAGTGTACAAGCAAATGAGCTCTAGCTTGCTAAAAAATGTTCCATACAAAAATGGCATTTAAAATTCATATATTTGGCATATATATATAAACTGGATTTGGCATTAAATAACCCACAGTGGTTGATATGCCATAAAACCCAAACAAACAAACAAACTGTGTAACATTTACTATTCTCTGCTTCCTGAGAGCTCGCTTCAATGGAAGTTATCTAGTAACTCTGTTAGTACTATACTTCATGGTAATTACTACTATAAATTTTATATATGAAACTGAAGTATCTGTTAGACTGTTATTTATCCTAATACCTTAATCAATCAATATTTGTATCTGGCCTAATTCTTGGGTATGATGATAAACTTCACCTGGCAGCAAGGCTTCTGAGCATGTTTTGAGGAGTGTGGAACCACCTTTTAATTGCCGTTTTTCCCAGATCCACACTGACTGCGGGTGGTAGAAATTGTTAGTGTCTCAGCTATGGGCATATAGTTAACACTCAAACTTGGGTCAAAACACTATGAAAGTAAAAAAATAGATTTTTATAGTAAAAATACCAGCAATATATTTGTGAAAAAATTTACCAGGAATACGTTTGACCCTTGATAAAACCTTCTTTACAAAAATACATCAGTTAAACCTGATAGACAAACTGATTTTTTACAAATACATATTTTATTCATATGAAACTAACCTAAAAAACTTGCTGGTATTCAGGTTGAGATGCCATAAAACAAAATAAACTAAATCACAATCATGTCATATTATGTATAAATGGGGATAAATGTATAGATAGGCATATAAGTAGGGGTGTATATGAGGATAGGTGTATAAATAGGCATATAAATGGGGATAGACATAAATAGGTGTATAAATGAGGATAGGTGTATAAATAGGCATATAAATGGGGATAGGTGTATAAATAGGCATATAAATTGGGATAGGTGTATAAATGTGGATATGTGTATAAATAGGCATATAAATGGGAATAGGTGTATAAATAGGGATATAAATGGAGATAGGTGTATAAATAGGGATATGAATGAGGATAGGGATATAAATGAGGATAGGTGTATAAATAGGGATATAAATGAGGATAGGTGTATAAATAGTCATATTAATGGGGATAGGTGTATAAATAGACGTATAAATGGGGATAGGTGTATAAATAGGCATATTAATGGGGATATGTGTATAAATAGACATGTAAATGGGGATAGGTGTATAAATAGGCATATAAATGGGAATAAGTGTATAAATAGGGATATAAATAAGGATAGGTGTATAAAAAGGCATATAAATGGGGATAGGTGTATAAATAGGGATATAAATGAGGATACGTGTATAAATAGGCATATAAATGGGGATAGGTGTATAAATAGGCATGTAAATGAGGATAGGTGTATAAATAGGCATATAAATGGGAATTAGTGTATAAATAGGTGTATAAATGGGAATAGGTGTATAAATAGGGATATAAATAAGGATAGGTGTATAAATGGGAATATAAATGGGGATAGGTGTATAAATAGGTATATAAATGGGGATAGGTGTATAAATAGGCATATAAATGGAAATAGGTGTATAAATAGGGATATAAATGAGGATAGGTGTATAAATAGGCATGTAAATGAGGATAGGTGTATAAATAGGCATGTAAATGAGGATAGGTGTATAAATAGGCATATAAATGTGAATAGGTGTATAAATAGGGATATAAATGAGGATAGGTGTATCAATTGGTGTATAGCAACACGTATAAGAAATGACATGATAAAACTAACATTTACTGTTTTCTTTTCTCGAACACAGTTCATGTCTTTTCTAAATCAGATGTTCTGTTTTTTGTTTTTTGTTTTTTTTTAAATATTATATGTATACAGAATCTTCAGCTCTTATTGAAATTTCTAAACTGAATACAGATTGAAAACTTCTTTTGCTGGAAACCTTTTCATGCATTTAACATTCTGCATCTCCCTTTTGGCCAAATTAGACATTTCCATTTGGGAAACGTTTGACATTCATTGATCAAACACTTAGCATTACTGTTGATGGAAATTTGTAAAATTTTTCTCTTAAAACAGTTTTTCAGGAAAATAGACTTCTCAACTCCAATAAGTTATCGAATTTCCTTCCTACCCTTTTGTCTGATGTAGTGTGAAAAATCAGAATTTTAGTTATATTATTAATTTCCCTTCTAGTTACATATACTATCCATTTTAGTTGTTGCTGCTTTTGGAAGTATTGATGATAGTTTGGAGATTTCTGAAGGAGTTGGATGACATGAATAACATTCATATAAGAGTCTCTATTTTAAAAACATGATTCTCTGTCTAGTTGCTGGTAGAAAATGAGAGCACTGTTTCCACAGCGGCAATATTCACTCGACATTTGTTCTCTTACAAAGGTCGCATATCATCTCGACAATTTGAATCCCTTATATAAGTGGTTTGTTTGTAGCACTACCACCAAACTCTGGAATTATTCGATAGTCAAATATTTTTTCCATGATGAAACTGAAGAAATTCAATCTACGAAAATAGCTTGTAGTTGATAGTCAGATCTAGCACAGATAAAGTTTTGTAGATCTTTCTCTCTGCTCATCTGTGCAACTCACCTTTTATTCAGGTTTTTGACCACACATGCAAATTAGCAATAGTTTCAAAAGCACTAGAACCACACATGTGCTTTACCTAAATTGCAAATGGCAGCTCCGACCAAGCAGGTGAGACATTTTGGCCTCTTAGCCACAGGTAGGTTAGAATTCCTCAGTCCTATTTCACAACAGATGCCATGAATTGTCTCTGACAAGGCTATTTAATAAGATGACTCCAATTTTCATGTTAGTTGTTTGGTTTTGTAACATCTTACAGTATTGTACAAAAGTATCACTAGCACAACCTGTACTGTTTTTAACTTCCTTATCTTCTACACTAAATAACAGATACATTTTAAATGTATTTTAAATGTTCAGAATTTATAACAGGTAGAGAATCCTTTATTCTCTTAATTCTTGGGACCAAAAGTGTTTTTGTTTTCATTTACTTTTTTTTGATTTTGGAATACAGACTCTTTCATAGTCTGCCTATATTTCTGACATGAGGTATTATGTACATTATTTACATTATTCGGACTATGGTCCTCATCTTTGTTGCCATATTCATTACAACATTTTGGCCATTGTATGCTCCGGCCTTCTTCAGGTGGTTGGAATGTCGAACTGAACCCTTTATTTCGCTCACTGGAGTAGACTGTTCTAGTTCCACGTGCCATATTTGATGGATGTCAGTTATCAGTTATCTCCTGTTAATTCCCCTCTGAAAGTTCTCCACTGCCTTAACTGGGTATTGAACTCACACTCTTTGGGTCCTGTCACTGGATCTAACAAACGCCTTTATCCCCTGTGCCATGTGTCCTTGAGGAATTTACACCATTGGAAAATTCATAAACTTAAGGAATCAGCACATATGCTAGGCCACAAAAATCTCCTGAGCCGATGAAGCATAGAAATAAATACAATATGGGAACCAGTAATAAGTAGTGCCAGAGAAAAGCAATGAAAACAACAAAGTTGCAATATGAGCTCTGGTAAAAACATGCAATGATAACAGCAAAATTGCGATATGAGCACTGGTAAAAATGGTTGCTGAAGACACTAGGTTTATAATACCCAAAAATACATACCCAGATGTCCTCAGCTGTGAGGAAGATAGCTTCACAAAGTTCATTTTTTGTTGAATATTGTTTGTCATTTCAATAAACATCTCTTGCCATCCATCCCCAAAAATTTTCAATTGGGTTCAAGTCCGGTCAGCATGCAGATGTCTGAAGAGATGAACCCCATTTTCTTGTAGAAAGGTCAAGGTCCAGCATGCAGCATGGGTTGCAGCATTATCCTGTTGGAATAACCATCCATCCCCACACATGGCCCTCTGTCACCAACACTGCTTTTTGTAGCATGCTAACATAACCAGCCGTTGTCTGACGAACCTGCACCACCTGGAACTCCATCGTCCCTCTGTAAGAAAAGGCACCCCATACTATTAGGAACCCTCCACCACTATGACGTCTGGAGAAAATTTCAGGAGGCATGTTTTTGTTATGTCAATATCGTTGGAAGCCTTCAGGACCATCTAGATTAAATTTTTTCTCATCAGAAAACAGGACTTTCTTCCACTTCTCAATGTCCCATGTTTGGTATTCACAACCAAACCTTAAACTGTTCACTTCGTAACATGGAAGCAGCCGTGAAATTTTTTTTTTTTTTTCCATTATTATATTATTTAGTGATTTTATTTAATTTTCCCCAAAAGTTTCTTTTCATAGTGTGTTGACTATATTGAAATAAAATTAAAAGGTCACTTGAGAATGTCTGTTTTCCCTTTCGTTCCTAAATGATTTATAGGAAGTAAAAATACGAATGAGTAAGGCTGGTTAAAAGGACCTCCAATCGGTTGTGAAGTGGGGCAAGAATTGACTGGTCAACTTTAATGCCTCAAAAACAAAACTGCTCTCTATTAATCACCACAGAGATCCTTCCCTGCCCTCCATTAGAATGTCTGATGCTCAACTTCTCAAGAGCACCTCTCTGCGGCTGCTCGGTCTCACGTTGACTGCTGACCTGAGATTGAACAAATACATTGAATCAATTGCTTTGTCCACCGCAAGGAAAGTTGGCTCCCTGTGCCGCGCCAGGAATTTTTTCTCCCCGGAGTCAATCCTCCAGATCTATAAATCAACAATTCACCCTTGCATGGGGTATTGCTGCCATATATGGTCTGGAGCCCCTACTGTTTGCCTCGGGGTTCTTGATAGGCTTCAGAGGCGGATATGCAATATAATTGGCTCTGTTCTGGCATCTCATCTACAGTCACTCTCTCACAGACGTGTCATCGCCTCTCTCTGTCTTTTTTACAAATACTTTCATGGCAATTGATCTGAGGAGCTGCATTCGCTGGTTCCCAGACTTCATGAGTTCAAGCACCCTACGAGACTGGCATCCCGCTATCACCCCTTCACTGTCGAAACTCCTAAATGTAGCCGTCTCTTCTACTCTAATAGCTTCATATCTCGCACCTCTTGCCTGTGGGACTCCCTTCCCTATTCCAGTTTCCCTGAGAGCTATAATCTCCAACTATTCAAATGTAATGTCAATTGACCTATCCAATTGCCTTGATCTATCCACTATCCTTCTCCTCATCCTTTCCTCTATCACTCCTATCTGATCTTGCATCCTAGTGGCTTCTTGCCTTGCTTGGGGTGAAACACTTAAAAAAAAAAAAAAAAAAAAGCTCAAGTCAGCTTTGTGATGAGTTGGGAAGACCCACCCTTTACTTCATCAAAAAGTTTGCTAAAACACGTCCAACAATATCATTAGTAAGAAGAAAAAGTTCAATCATCAGTGGACTAGGGAAACTGACATTCGCCATTTTTTTTTTTTTTTTTTTTTTCTTTATTATTTTATTTATTGATCTTATTTAACTTTGTGTTGAAACTTGACTAATGCATGGAATAATAATGCAACATAAAATGTACTTAGAACAAAATGTATTGAAACAAGAAAGTGTACACAATATTTACATATAGCCTTTTGTATATTCCTGGGAAGACCGTTCCTGGAGAATGTGTTGACTGAGTCACCGTCGGGCAGAGTCTCTGGTTGGATCTCCCGATTACTCTCTCTTTTCCTGGTACCAACCATATTTATATGGTCGGTACTCCACTATGCAAATTAGGTGGATCCTACCACAACACTTTGCCCAAAAGTTTCTTCTCTGACACTTCTCGCTTGTGGAACTCTTCTTCAAAAATTTAAATGTTACATCAATCGTTATCTTCTGTCTCTTTGAATCCTGGTCTTTTATCATCATCTTGCTCTTCTCAATAATATTTTCTCAGTTTCTTTCAGTCTCAGTAACTCCCTTGTGTCTTAGTGGCTTTATTGCTTTCATTAGGGTGAAATGATTAAAATAAAATAAAATATGCTGTCAAGAGTGGGAGGTTAAATATTAGACCAAGTTGCATCATTTAGCAAATAAGTTTCACATCTTTTTCTTCCATCCTGAATATGACAATAAACTACGTCCAACAGCAAGGCCTCTGACCAGGAGGTTTTGAGGAGTGTGGAACCACCTCTTAATTGCTGGTGTTCCCACGTCCAGCCTGACTTGGGGTGGTAGCACCTGTTAGGGTCCCAGCTATGGGCAAATAGTTAACACCCAAACTTGTATAAAAATAGGTTTTAATACCAGAAATACTTTGCAATAAAAAATTATTACCAGCAATAATTTTTGAAGGAAAAATTATTATCAGCAATACTTTAAAAAAAATACCAGAAATACAAACAGCTATACGTTCTTTGGAAAAAATATGACCAGCTATAGATTCTTCAAGGAAAAATATTCCCAGAAATAGATTTACCAGCAATAAAAATTTTGTTGGCATTAAATAACCCATTGAGGTTGATATGCCGTAAAACAAAACAAACCAAACCAAACATCTTTTTCTTATACCAGGTGTGATGGGGTAGGTAAGTTATCTGTTGATGTAGTAGTAATCCCAACTTGATATTATTTGTCAAGTGTTGTTAAAGTAATTACCCAGTCTCTGTATGTATTTGTAGTGTAGGAGGAATCCTTTTCTCTTTTTTCATATTGAAAATGAAATGAATTAAAATGTACAACAATAACATAAACAATAAAAGATTGAGACACATAAACAGAAAGAATATGTATTTTCTTTTTGTTATGTGAATTACAGAATATTGGTATGTTGAATGTAAAACTGTTCTCAGTGTCTCTTTAGTTTAATAGTCCGTGCTTACTTGGTTTGGTTCTGAGAACTTCGTTTATGAGGATGTGTTTGAAATTGTCTGTTTTCTATCTTCCTGGAGTGTTGGCAGACATGTGTTTCTGTACTGCAACTTGTCTACTGACTGTTTGTCTACTAGTCCCTCCATGTGGTGAAAAGATCATTTTTTATAATCACAAGGGTTAGGATGACTACATATCCTTCTTTTCTATCATTATTGATGACAAGGTTATTTTTACAATGATGAAATATCCTTATTTTTTTTTTCTATCATCACTGATGGGAAGTTTATTTTTAGAATGATGAAATACCAACATTTTTCTGGACCATAACTAAGGTATTGATGAAAATAAGAAAATTATTTCAGAAATTAATCACTATTTACATTCCATAGATCTGTGTGCAAACTTTTTTTAAATTTTACTGTTGTTAAATACATACTAAATAGTTTCTTCTGTTACTTTTAATCTAACAAATGATAAAGATAGTTATTTAGCCTTGGTTGGCAACCAGTCTAACACAGAAAGAAATGGCAACCTACTGCAGGAAAAATCTTCTGCCTTGACAGTCATGTATCAAAAGATACATGATCGCCCAAGCATATATCATGTGTGGCACTTAACTGACTGATATTTATTTAAGCATAAATACCCTTGCAAAAGGTATGAATTCACTTCTACCCCCTCCAGTTATGGGTTAATTAAAGACTTGTAACACTAAAACAATTATTATCTTCAAAAAAATAAAATTGCATACACAATATTTAGATTTTGGCATTAAATAATGCATAGAGGTTGATATGCTGCTAAACTAAAACAACCAACCAACCAACTAGAAATTTCAATGGCCTCTTTCTGAGTCTAAGTGTCCTTCTGTCAAGACGTAAAATAACATGCCAGTAAAGTTTTCTTTTCTTTAAGAGTAATAAAAAAAAATTAAAGGAACAGATGAAAGAAACATTTATTGCTTATTTTCTTCTTTTGCTGAGATCCATATTCTTTCATGGGGAATACAGCGTATGTTCTTCAGGCATAAATTTATTTCCTTTGATGATTGGAAAACCAGAATTCCTTTACCAAAAACAAAACATACAAATCAAATATCTGTTTTTTTTTTTTTCTGGTGTGTATCTTTTCTTAATCATTTTACCCCAAGTAGAGTGGGAATTTTACTGGTATGCAGTTAAACATGATATGGTTTATAACTTCTGTGGGTCATCGATCGACTTTCCAAATAAGTTATCTGAGTGTCCATTCTTTAATATAACTTAACTGGAAGTCTACCCTAGGACTGATTTTCTTCAAGTCCTTTCAGAAGTAGGTCTCTGCCATTTTTTAATAGAAATCTTTAATTTAACTAAGTTAAAATTGTAGTACCTCTTTTCTTTTTTTTAATAGGAATAGATAGGCTTTCCTATCACCCAGTTTATACTCCAGCCCCCTTCTCTTGAACAGGCTCATCCCTTGTATCCTGTTTAGAAGGAGTTTTTAGTTCTTTTCCTTTTCTCAGACCTTAATAGTGGTGCTGTCATGAATTTTCTTGTGATATGTGTGTATAGTGGCAACATCTCTTCAATCTGATGGTACCGGGTTGGCAGTTTTCTGGTTGCTGCTCCCGGCTGGTAGTTTGAGGTCCAAACTCATGTAGCATCTTGAGAGGCTGCTCTGATCAACAGTTACATAATATCAGGGTTCTTGCATTGCCATGTTGCGCATGGAAGGGTGTTCCTGCAAGCACAACTGGTGGGCAACCCTGAGGTTACACTATATTGCATTCTACACCAGTTCCCTTCTTGCATATATTGCATTAAACAACCAACTGCTACTACTACTCTAGGCCTTTACTTACCAAAATAACACATCTTGACTATAAGCAACCAAATATATAAAACTAAATTAGCGCAACAAAAAACACCAAAACCCCTCAACCTTTTCGCCCTGGCTAAGATGTTAAACTACATCTGCATCCTGGGTAAGAAAATAAACTACCTCCAGCAGCAAGGCTTCTGAGGAGTGTGGAACCACCTCTTAAATGCTGGTGTTCCCAGGTCCACCCTGACCCGGGGTGGTAGCACCTGATAGGGTCCCAGCTATAGGCAAATAGTTAACTATTGCCAGCAATACTCTTTTGAAAAAAATTATTACCAGCAATAGAATTTGAAAAGAAAAATATTACCAGAAACAGATTTTTGAAAAAACGAAATATTACCAGCAATAAAAAAGTTGTCAGCATTAAATAACCCATTGAGATTTGATATGCCGTAAAACAAAATAAACCAAAATATACATATTCTATTCATACGAATCTATCCTAAAAATGTCAGCATTTAAATAACTCATTGAGGTTGATATGCCATAAAACAAAATCAAACCAAACCAAACCCTCAACCTTTCTTTCTCCAACATTTGTGGTATTTGTACCAACCTCTGCAGTGTGAAATCTTTCCTCTTCAAAAAGTTTTCAGACATCCTAACACTCTGCAAAACTAATCCTAACTCTTCAATCCCCTCCTCTGATTTCTTGATTCCTGGCTATCTTCCTCTCTTTAAAAAGGACTCTAATATGCACATGCATTGACTGAGAGTTTATGTCTGCAAACATCTCCCACTGGCTAGGGATCTCTCTCCAAAGCATTCTTATATGTGTCTCTGTCTCTCTCTATTTAACTCAGTCAGCTATCTCTTCTTTCTCTACCGTTCCCCTTCCTCTCATGACTCTTGTGTGCTAGATAATATTTCTGATAATATAGACAAGGCCATCTCCCTACACCTATTTCCAAATACATTTGTGTTTGGTGACTTTAATGCCCACTATGCCAGGTGTTTAAGCACTCCATCACTGACCTTGTAGGTATCCAAACCCTAAACTTTAAGTGGTGGACTTCTCTAAGCATTTCCCCAGTACCCCTGATGGACACGCTTCTCTTCTAGATCTCTTTTTTACCTCTATCCCCGACTCATGTCGTACCATGCTGCTCTGCCCTCTTGGCAACTCTGATCATGTGATAGTGTCTGTGAACATCTCTTAAAAATGCACATCTGAGTTCTGGGTGGAAGCTGGCATCAATGCTTTCATTCCAGCAAAGAAATACCAAGTTAAATTGTATACATCTTCTTGGTTCTCACCTGCATGCTCAGCAGCTATAGCCCACAGGAATTACTTCTCTTGGCTGTACCAGAGCAATATGTCTAATTGCAACAGATGTCTCTTTGTTTCTTCTTGTAATGAGTGCAAGCATGTCCTCAAAGAAACAAAGTTGCTGTTCGCTGATAGAACAAACCAACAGATAACATCTCACAAGTTCGGTTCTAGAGATTATGGATGGTTCTGCAAGAGTATGCTGAAAAGCAGCAAATCCTCAATCCCTCCTCTATTCAATCAATTTGAAGTGTTGACATCTAGAGTAGATAAAGTTGAATGCTTTCCTTAGGAAATTCTCGTCCAACTCAACACTGGACTCATTTACAGTACCCAGATCTGATTTCCCCAATAGAACAGAGGTTCTACTAAGTGATATGCACATAACCTTATCACTAGTCTCAAACATCTAAATTAGATTCCCATAAGTCAAGCATAAGTAAAAGGATCCCAGCCATTGTCCAAATGAAATATGCTCCTGAGCTGGTTGCAGTTCCTTCTAAACTCTAAAACTTGCTGCTTCCTATTTTCGAACTTGTTAGAAATCCTCCTCTGTAGTTCCTGTTTTTAAGAACTCTGGAGAATGTTCTGACCCCTCTATCACCCTATTAATCTCCTACTGCTAAGTTTTTGAAGATTTAATCAATGCTGAAGTGGTTAACCATCTTACCTCTCATGACCTACTCTCTGACAAACAATATGGCTTCTGTTTTGCCAGATCTACTGCTGATGTACTAATGGTTTTCATTGAATATACATATCAAGCTCTTGATATTAACAGTGAAGCTTGAGCTGTGGCTCTAGATATCTCAAAGGCATTTGACAGGATTTGGCATACTGGTCTTCTATGTAAGCCCAGGGCTATGGTATTACTGGATGATTGATTTAATCCAATCATTCTTCAGAGAGAAATTCTGTTTCAAGTCTTATCATCTCTTGTGTTAATTGTCGAACCTTTTCATTGGTAAACTCCATAGAGTCCTTTTTCAACCAAAATAATTGGGTAGTAGCACTGAATTCCCTGTTACTGCAAGAGCTGGTGAGTAACCTTGGTCTGTTGGTAGATTTCATAAACCAAGTAGCACTATTGGCATCTAACCACTTTTGTTTTCTTGCCATAATGCCAGTTTTAATTGTCCTGAGTTGTCTTTTGCTTACTCCATTTGATTGTGGATAGTATGAAGTGGTTCTTAGTCTCTGAAATCCTATCAGTTTTGGTAATTCACTAAAATGCTCACTTTCAAACTGACTTAATCTATTGATGGCTACATACAAGGGAACTCCAAGTCAAGATATTCACACATTTAGAAACAACATGACCACTTTTGTAATTATAGCATCTTTCTTGAGTGTAGATTCAACCCATCAAGTAGCTCTGTCTATGGATGATAGGATGAACCTTGCTGGTGATGAGTATGTATTGTTGTGATTGATGGTTCATGGTAATAAGCCTACAATGTCAATATGGATAGTTTTGAAACGAGTAGAGGGTAGTAAGAAAGGAACTACTGCTGATTTTGTGTGGTGAGTAACCTTACTTTGTTGGCAATTGAGGCAATCTTCAGTCTATGAGTGGAAGTTCAACTGTCACTGCATTTGCTGGTCTGGAGACGCAGTCGGCAACAATGTTTCTTCCACACAAATATGTAAGATATAAGTTGCATATTCAGATATTAACGACAGGTGTTTCTGTTATTTATTTGATGTTGTCAGTGTTGTTTTATGAAAGCTAATGTGAGTGGCTTATGGTCAGTGAACAATGTGATATGTTTACCTTCAATTTGGAATTTGAATAGCAACACTGTCAAGTAAGCTGCCAGTAACTCCCTGTCAAATGGTGACTATTTTCTTTAGTTTTCAGAGAGTCTCTTACATAAAAAGCCCTATAGGAACAGGTCTATTGTTAATCACCTGATGTAATGCTACATCTAAAGTATAGTTGGAACTATCAGACACCAGATGATAATGAGTTACACCTGTAACTGTAAGAAAATGCAGTGAGTTTGACAAGGGCATTTTTAATGTCCATGAATGCTTCTTTATCAGCCTCATCAAACTGTATGGCTTTGCTTTGAGGGTGCTTCTTTATCAGCTCAGTCAATGGTAGAAGAATGTCTGCTACCAGTGTAATAAGTTTCCTATAAAAGTTAACCATTCTCAGGAAACAACAAAGTGATTTTGAATCAGTTGGTTCTGAGAATTCATTTATTTCCTGATTTTCCTCTTTTGTGGATGTTAAGTCTTCTGAACTAATGTGTTGGAAGAGAAATTCAAGTTCCTTTTTGTAGAACTCGTGCTTCTTCAGTGAGATTTTTAGATTATTTTCTTGTAAAATCACCAGAACTTTTTCTAAATTCTTGTAATATTGTTGTTCTGTTTCAGAGAAAACTAGAACATTATACATGAAAACACAGTTGACGTGAAAAAATATATTGTCCATAAATCTTTACAATGTAGCTGTAGCATTTTGTAAACCAAAAGACATATATACATGCTCATAGAGTCCAAATGGTGTTATTAGGTTGGTGCAAAAATAATGTCGTTTTTCTTTCGAAGATGAACGTCAAAAAACGACATTATTTTTGCACCAACCTAATACCACTGCTGTTTTCTCTATATCTTCTTCTCTCATAGGTATTTCGTGGTAGGCTTGTATTAGGTTGGTGCAAAAATAATGACGTAATAATGTCGTTTTTTCATGTATTTTTAACGTCAAAAAACGACATTATTACGTCATTATTTTTGCTCCAACCTAATAGATCTATTTTGGAAAATATATTTTTCTTACCTAATTTAGAAGAAACACTGATATTTGGCACTGGGTATCTGTCAAGTTTTGTCAATACATTTAAATTACTGCAGTCTCTACAGGCACGCTACTGTCCAGGTGTGAGTTTTGGAACCATGTGAAGTGGTGATGCCCAAGGAGAGTTTGTCTTTTGATTCTTGCTTAGAGTAGCTTGGTAAATTCCTCCTTAACAGATTTAAGTTTTTCTTGAGACATTTGTCTCACTTTATCATCAGTGAACTTTCATCTGTATCTATGCTATGTCTGACTTTTGACAGCACTGAAATAAGTGCCTTTATTCTTGGTGTCAGTAGTGTTGTCAGGTCTTGGCCTAAGGGACGTAGAATTTCCGGGAGAATATTACTGTTATTGATTGATATCTGGTGTACGGGTCCCTTAATGTGCATATCCTTTAAGTAGTATTTGCCACTTTACATAAACAAAACAAACTGGACGACTTATACTTCCCTGGCACAAGAGTTCCCTTTTGGCCAGAAGTGGAGGCAACTTTTCTCCTCATTTTAGATGGGAGAAGGTGCCCAGTCCCAGTGACCACACCTTCTTCATTGCACTAAGAAAGGTGGGGTCAGTGACAGCATGATAGTGGTTGTGGGGATTGAACAGTTTTTGTTCTTGGTTTATATACATACATATATGTATGGGCACCCTATGTATAAAAAAAATCAAACTTCTGGGTTTGGTTGGGGTAGTTTCAAAAGAATATTAAACACAAGCCCCAGGGGAGCCATCCCTCCAGACGGTACCTTCTGGAGTCATTAAATGGGGTTTGAGGTGTCCTCAAAATGGGAAATGCTGAGGGGGCTTGAGCAATTTTCCCACAATATTGCCATTAAACTCACTTTAAAACTTAACCTTGTATCACATTTAGTAGTGATGTGGGCATTGCTAAAAACTCACCTTATGTCACATTCTACCCCAAGGTTTATTTACTCAGCCACCCACACACTAAGGCAGGATGTGACATAAGTTTTAATGTTGCGGGCAGTATATACATACGTATGCATATGGGACAAGGACAAACAATTACCTACCCACCCAGAACAAAATCACATCAGTATACTTAGTTTATTTTCTTTTTGACAGATCCATTTTTCACAAAGGCTTATCTCGATCAGTTAAAAGGAGTGTTTAATTACAAAAGTTTATTTATCAATTATAGATAAGGTTGACAAAGAGCTTCGTTTGTGAAAATTTCTTAATCATATCTTATTGTTCTAACACTAAAACTACAGAAATTTGAACATACTGATTAAAAAAATCTAATTGACACTTGATAAATGAAAAAAACAATTTCAACTCAGTAGTAGTAAGATAAAATTTTATGTAAATATTTCTTGTCTAATATTTTTTTTGTAAAATCTTTTGAGAAATTTTTTTGGGGACTTTGTGAAATATGGCAACAAAAAGTGAAAGTACTGTTCTCTCAAAAAAATAAGCTGAAAGATTAATTTTTAAAAGATATTTAATTTCAATTTTTAATTAAAATTAAGTTTGTTTTGAAGTTCTTGGACATTTCTCCTGTGGCATTGTTGGTTATTATTAGGTTGGTGCAAAAATAATGACGTCATAATGTCGTTTTTTGACGTTAAAAAATACGTCAAAATACGACATTATGATGTCATTATTTTTGCACCAACCTAATAATAATTTACTAAAATCAATTTTAATGTATGTTTACTTACTGTTATGATGATATTCTACATACACTTACTCAAAGTTGCCCGTGAGCTATAGTTATAGCTCTCTTCATGCTAATTAACTATTAGCTGAACCAATCCCATTACATCTCCTTGAATCTTTTGGGTGTCACAACATGCCTGGATCTAAGGCTACATTGTATCCCCCTCTCACTGGTTTCATTAGTATTTCTTGTTATGGGGGTCCTTGATCAAGTTCTTTTGTTCTCAGCGTCCCATGTTTTGTACTCCAAGTTTTCTGAAGAACTTTGATTGTCCATTAATTCCTTTGCCTGCTTTTTTATTCATCTACATAGTCATTCAAACTATCTTCGCTTTGTACTTCCTCATAATTTTGGTTAGCTCTTAACTGGTCTACAAGTGCAACAATATTTTTACCATTTTTGCATATTAATGCCATGTTGTATCCTTTTTGCATTATGAGATTTGCCTTTTCCAGCTTGTTTTCTTTATATCCTTTATACCATATGTTTTCATTAATCAAGTAAGACATGGTTCATAGAGCTCTAATCTGTCTACCCATTAATGCAGACGGTCTCTTTAATCTGGTAAAGAGAAAAGCATGTGGTATCATTCTGTAACTCAACAATAATCTTGGTAGGAAAATTTCAATCTTGCAGAGAAGAAAATGCTTTCAATGTGTGATATTTGTTTTACAGTAACAGATTTTTTATCGGAAAACTTCTGGCCAGGAGGAAAAGGTGTCAACCATTATTAGATATAAACCTATGTTAACTTGTGCACAATCTATATGGACTCTAGACCATGGTCCTGTTTCCTTAGGCTAAGAGTGTAACTTATTGTGACAAAAATTCTTTATTTCAGCACAATTAGGGCATTTGTGTATGTAATTCTCCACATTTCGGTTGTGTCCTGGGCACCACACTTACGGTTTTAACAATTTTTGTGTAGCAGTCATCCCACATTGCACATCATCATGTATACTTTTAATTGCGTCTTTTCTACATTTTTCCAGTCATATGATTAAATCCCAACTACAAATTAGACCATTTTCAAATGATAGTTTGTGTCAGGTTTCTTTGTATTGTTTTTTGAACAATTACTCCATTTATTGTTCCTTATTCTAGATAAAATTCAACTTAAGACTGGATCTTGTAACATCTCCATAACTAATCTACTCATGGGCAACACTTCCATTTTCACACAATACAAAATTTCATCCTCAACTTTTTTTAATGTTTTTTTAATTTTGTTCCTTTTCGAGTTGCAGTCAGTCAATGTGTCTGTGTGTGGTATCATGTTTCATTTCATGCATTCTGTATCATGATCAAAAGCCATTAACTTCATAGCCCATCTTAATATTCTGGATGGTTTAACTTTTGACAATTCCTTCCAAGAATGGAACATAAATCACAACAGCTTATTGTCTTGCCCTAGTCATACTCAACACAATTGCAAGTGCTTCTTTTTCAATATTAGAGTAGTTAAATTTAGCTGGTGTCAATGTCCTGGAAAGATACATCACCGGATGTCCTTCCAGGAAGAAAATTTTCAATAGAGACTGGCCACTCACATTTGTGGTTAATGCAACGTCCTTTTTAGGGCAAAAAATCTTGACTATGGGTTTTTAGAGCTTCTTTTAATTTCATGAAGGCTCTTTCATGTTTACTAGTCCATTCAAACTCCTTTATACTTTTTTCGTAACTCAGAAAAAACTTCAATTCTTTATAAATATTTTGACAAGAATTTGCTATAAAAATTGGCTAATCTGAGAAATGATTTCAATTCTTTTTTATGAGTTGGAGAAGATACATTTAATATTTTTTTTATTACCATCAGGTCTAGCAAAGTACTGTTTTCTGAAATTTAGTAACCCAAGAATGTTAATTCTTTGCAATTAAATATGCACTTATTTTTTTTTATTGTCATTCCTGCCTTTCTCAAGTTACAATTATGTACAATATTTACATTATTTGGACTATTGTCCTCATCTTTGTCGCCATACTTATTACAACGTTTCAGCCGTTGTATGCTCCGGCCTTCTTCAGGTGGTTGGAATGTCGAACTGAACCCTTTATTTCAATCACTGGGGTAGACAGTTCTAGTTCCACGTGCCATGTTTAATGGATGTCAATTATCAGTTATCTCCTGTTAATTCACCTCTGAAAGTTCTCCACTGCCTTAACCGGGTATTGAACTCACAGTCTTTGGGTCTTGTCACTGGATCTAACCAATGCCTTTATTCACTTTGTCATGTATCCTTGAAGGCCAGAGTGTACAATGGCCGAAATGTTGTAATAAATATGGCAACAAAGGTGAGGACAATAGTCCGAATAATGTAAATAGTGTACATAATACCTCATCTCAGAAATATAGACAGATACTGAAAGTCCGAAACATTGTAATAAATATGGTGACAAAGATGAGGAGAATAGTCCGAATAATGTAAATAATACCTCATCTCAGAAATATAGACAGATACTGAAAGGCCGAAATGTTGTAATAAATATGGTGACAAAGATGAGGAGAATAGTCCGAATAATGTAAATAATGTACATAATACCTCATCTCAGAAATATAGACAGATACTTATCCATTACAAATTTAGTTTTTTGTTTCAGTTCTTCAGTGGCTGCACTTAAACATATATTGTCCTGATAAATTATCATATTTTCTACTTTCCCCACTAACAAATTTTCCATAGCTTTTTGAAAAATCAAGCTGGCTGTCTTAAATCCAAATGGTAAGCGAGACTATCTAAGTAAGCCTATAGGGGAGTTTATTGCTGTGATTTCCTTATATTTGTCACCTATTTGAATTTGGTGCTATGCATTTTTTAAATCAATTTTCATAAAATATTTAATTCCTGCCAAAGTATTTATGTTTTCTATGTTTGGAATAGGATAGGAATCCAAACAAGTCTTATGATTTACCCATATTTTGTAATTTCCACAAATTCTAAAATCACCATCAGGTTTTCTTAAAACCACAATAGGCGATACCCATTTGCTGTCTCCAGGTTCTACATATTGAAGAATGCCTTCTTCCACCATTTTTTGCAGCTTATCAACTACCATTGGCTTTATATGTATGGGAACCCTACTGCTTTCAAAATATGATGGATTGATATTTATTCCTAACCTAAGGATTGCTTTATAGTATTTTAATGTCCTCGTTTTAAGACTTCTCATATTGATAGCAATAAATAAACATGTGCAATTAATATTTATCAATTCAGTTACTACTAAACCGTGACTTTTATACAGTCTATGACCATAATAGTGACGGTTTCTGTTATGTCCCAGAAAGGGATATATTTGTTTAAAGTAGCAAAGTGGTTTTGGACTACTGTAACAAAGTCGGACAAACTAGCAGGTAATTGTAATGGACTGGTCCTCGTCGTAGTGGTAGGCAGTAGGTGTAGCCATGTATCTCCACATCAGTCTGTATTTATGGCTGACACCAGCCAATCATATTACTGTGAGGCAGAACCAGGTGTATGCATATTCATTACATCAGTTTCAAATCTATTTTTGTTTCAAAAGTGCCTTGAAAGCACCTTAATATTTTTATACACATTCCATCAAACTGTCTTAATCTTACTAAGCTTTTCTTTCATTTTGGTTTCGATAATTGTTCCCAAAAATTCTTCAGAATAAGAGTCACTTCACTTTTTACATCTACACCATTTAATTTAATATTCATTAAAGTGTTCATTTTGCTTCTCGTTTCAGTGGAAAAAAACGTTTGTTTGACTTTTTATATAATCGTGTATTATTTCCACAGTTTTTACATTGCTATCTCACCATCTGCATAAGACTTGAAAGCGATTTTTCTTTTTGCACTGATTACATGTCCTGTCCCTGTGTTTCCTATTTCTCTTTGCATTTTATCATTGTTCTTTTTATTGCACATGTCCATAAGCTCAGGGTGGTTTTCATTTGTATTAAATTTTTCAATTAATTCCTTTTATTCTATGAAGTCAATACAAGCTTCTAAAGTCATTGGATTTGTCTGTAACTGCTCTAAACTTTTTACTCTATGAAAGGTGTTGTACAGATATTCTGCCAATTGGAGTTGAATTAATTCTTACTCTGTGCTTATTCCTTGTTGTCCAAGTTCATAAAATTCACAATAGCTGCTAGTATCTCTTAATGTTCTTAGATATTTCCTTATAGGCTTCCCAAATTCTTGTCTCAATGCTAAGAATTTGGTTCGTTCAGCTATGACCAATCTTTTCTTCAGTTGACTATTTCTCGAGATTATTTCTTTGACTTCCTTAAATGTCATGTTTTCAATTTCAGCCGGGTAAGTCATTAATGAAATCTGCCTAATGGTTTCGCATTTTGCAGTGGCCAAAAATAGATCTGTGATTTCTTTCTGTTTTTCAGGTGTTTGGTCTTCTTGCAATTTCTTTTTTCTGGCATGTGCCTCTAAGCATTTTATCCTAATCTTTACTTTTTCTGTTTCTTCTGCGTTCAACAGAGCTATGTCAGGCAATGCCATTTTGTTATGATGATCAAAGTTAGTAGCCGTAGATATTCTACGTACACTGACTCTGTGATCTATAGTTATAGCTCTCTTTATGTTAATTAGCTATTAGGGAAACCAATCAAATTTACACTTACTATTAATAATAAATAGTAAAACAGAAGATTTGGATCTTGCATAATGCACAAAAAAATTAATGACCAAAAATCAAATATTTTCTGTTAAAGTTTGATACTTACATTAATGTATAAACAAATAAATAAAGTTTACTTATTTTAATGGTGGATATTACCTTACAGCTATTTTGAGGTCTTGTTTACTGTTTTCCTTTGCATGAGTACACCTAACTTCGTGGAAAGTTAGAACGACAATGTTTTAAAACAAGCCCCCATCTTTTTTTGCATGAAATGGCCACCAGATTAACATCCCAAATTTATATGATGGTTGCATGATATAATTATGCATACTATCAAAGAAATTTCACATTTTTATTCTCATTATGAAGATTTAGCCGTTTATTGCTATATTGTGGTACTGTCAATAAAATATATTTAATAGTAGTTTATATTTTTACTGTACAAAGAAAAACAATATATAGATAATAATAATATTTATCTCAACTTTAATGAATTATTTGATGCTGTATCTTATTTGCAATTTGGTTTAGGAGTTCGTAAATATAAATTTAATAAAAGAGGTTCAATTGTACTATAGGGACCATCGGATTTACTCACCCATTTTGCTCAGTATTCACCCAAAAGTTGGATAACATTGATCCCTGGTATGAAATGGTATTTTTAAAATTGAACTTCTATGTCAAATTTTTACCTGTCATCAAAAAGAAATTGGCGACATTTTGTTATTCTTAAATTCTCATCTAGTATGTTTTAACTTCTTCATGTTTGCTTTTAAATTCATTAAATTCTGTTAAACCTTGTTCTTTATGTAAAAAGAATGTCCAAAGCTTATTTTTTGTGTCAAAAAGTTTGTCTTTTGGATGTAATAAAATTTTAAAACAATAAAAATTCTTTGGTGCAAGAAAAAAACAAGGCAAAAAGAAATGGCTGCAAGAGATTAATACATGGAATTAAAGTTAGATTCTCAACATTTTAAAAAGTAAATTATAATTTTATTCAGAGACAAGAAATATAATTAAGACCAACAATCAATTTTATCCAAAATTTGAACAAATACAGAGCGAAATGAGCAAGAAAATCCAACAGTCCCTACAGCACATTTGAAAGAAAGATCTACAAAGAAAACAATTTAAAATTTCACATTACATTAAAATATAATTTTAAATATGAAACAAAGATTAATAAAAAAAAAAAAAATGATAGCAATTGATTTTACATTTTTTCTTAAAATACGTTTTAAATTTCTTTAAAAGAGAGTTAAGAAAAAGCAAGAAAATAAATTCACATTTATGTTGATGTCAAATTTTGTTTGGTTTTTCAGTTTTTAATCTGAAGGAAGTTCACACTATAAGAATGAAAATGGAACTTTCAGTAATAACCAAGAATTTTTTTTTAAGTAGTCTTTGATTTTATGGTATTCTATCTTTCTTTTCACTACCAGTTCACAGACATGAAAAATCAAAATGAAAGAACTGACACCAAAGTTTTGGACTTCTTACATAGGTGTGAAAAAATTTGGATTCAAGTAGGTACTAACGAAACACTGGGGGGGTGTAGGTAACTCATGGTATACTTAATGATCACCAGGGGTAAGTGAGGGCCATTCCCACTGCCTGACAGCACTTTTGGAGATTTTTTTTTAAAAAGAAAACAAGCTGGTATCATTTGAACCCTATCTAAAATTTTCTTCACAGGTTTGGCCATAGTATCAACACTTACTAGCAACCAAATACAGACATTTTAAAACTAAAATTAAAAACTATTTATTTTTTTATATCTAACTTAGGTGTATTTGCTAAATAAAAACAAAAAGTTATGTTTCTTCTTCTTCCTTATCGCTGCCTTTGTTGCATCAAAAGTAATATACTCCATCAGAAGTGCTGCTTCCTAGGGAATGCTGGTCAGGGCCACTGCCCCACCCCCCACCCTTTGCATGCCACTGAGTATTTGGTATTTGGGTTCACCAGTCTTCTGTCTTTACAGTTCACTAGCAGCCCATAGTGTCGCAGAAAGTTAGCACTCAAAAGTGGGTTAACAGTGTCATCCACCACCACAGTTCATCTATACGAATGACAAAGTCCTAGAAAGTCTATTTCGATAGACACTTCTCCATAACACTGGATTTCTTGTCCATTGGCTGAGGATAGGTGGACTGATGTTGGGTTTAGGCAGATTCTATTGGCATATTTGTAAGGTCTTATTGTCACTGAAGCATCAGTATCAATCAGGAATTTCAGAATTGTTTTTCCAATCAGGGTTGAAACCTCAAAAAAGCAGTGAATCACTGGTTGCAATAGCAATTCACCCTAAAATTTTTCCAAAACAGTCTCTTCATTCAGTATAGGTCCTCTAGCTGGTGATGTTGATCTGGAATTTGGCTATATTTTACAGGCTGCTTTATTTGGCCACATGCCATCATGGCTTACATGTTTGGGATTTTTTCCCAAAATAGAGGTGTCCATGGACTATGCGCAATACTCCATTTTAACCACAGATTTGGGATTTGCTTGAATCCAGAATTGTCCTTCTCCTAGAATAGTCCCACTATCAAAGCTAAAGAGCCCAATCAATCTAACTGCTTTCACCCATTTGCTAATTGTGTTTGTCTGATAGGCAATTGATATATTCCTTCATTTTCCAAGAAAATAGTTTTTCTTTAAAACTTCAATTTGTGTTTGCTTTGTTTTTAAGATTCCAGATTTTGAGCCCATGATCAATAACAATTCTTTTCTTTTAATGGTTATTTCTTCAAGACATACGTGACAATAGCCATCCACAGCTTCTTTTTCTTTAATGTTTTAGAATTGCCAAGACTGTTTGGTGGAGTAAAGATAGTGGATAGTTTCTTGTTTTTTTTTTCACAATACTGAATTCAGATCTTTCTCTGCAAAGCAAGAGAGCCTAGTTAACACAACTATTTTTCTCTAGCTGCCAAAAGAAGAAATGGCTTCATACCTTTCCAAAGACCATTGGTGCAAAAGAGAATGCAACAATCTTCCATGGAATTTCAACTGTTTCCATATTCTGCACTAATAACTATTAGATCACCTACAATTACCATGAATTATATATATATATATATATATATATATAATGACAAATGAAAATCTTTAATATCTTGGATTCTGAGGGTCAATAGTACCTTAGTAGAATGGTAGACAAAGAGTACCGGCCATACTGTATGAAATCAAAAGTTAAATAATTGACATATGTTTCATGGGGGTATTTTTGAAAATAGTGTTGGTTTGTGGTATCAAATAAAATATTAGTGTTTGATGATTTGTATAATCTTTTCCATTTATGATTAGTATTGTGGACCCAGAATAGGTCCGAAAGAAAACTTGAACTCAGCAATTTAGTGATAACAGATTATTAACAAAAAGAACGAATACAAAAGTGTTGCACGTCTGACTGACAGCAAAGTGCAGTAGTCAACTCATCAACTATAGAAAGCCCTCTTGAGAGGCATAATATAGTAATAGGATGAGTCCATTTAGTGCATAAAGGTAGGTCCCATAACAATTAGTAAATTGGTATATATAATCTTTACTTAATAAAAATATCATCTAAAAGGCTGAAATTAATACAGAATTCTAAAAGATTTAAAAATTAATAATTTTTTCCAAATAAAATTTTTTAAAAATGAAAACTTTTCTTGTAAAAATTCATTATTCATCGAAAAAATTATTCTTAACACAATAGTGTACTTAATTTATCTTGTTTATGAAAGTAATTAAACCTTTTCTAATTAAATAGTGTCATCGGTTTATTACATTTTTTATTTTATAATTCAGAGCAGGTTTTTAATAAACAGTGTTTCTGTTTGACAAAAACAAATTGATGATTAAAATTCTGCAATAATTCCTGCTTTTATCTAATAAAAATATGAAGAGTCTGACATTTTAATTTCACAAAATTAAGTGGTGGTAACAGATATGAAAAAAAAATATTTTTACCAAGATTTTCTAAAAAAATTTCAAAAATAATTTCATTCATTTGGGAATAAATCCTGAAAATTTCATTAAATTCTGACAGTTATTTGATTTTTTGCAAGAATTTCCAAAACAATATGTTTTTAAAGCTAAAAAATCACTAAAAATCTCTGTACTAATCTTTGGCCCATCTGCAGACACAAGAAAAACAAGATTTTTAACCAAAATCAAAAAATCCTTTGGTCTTTCCTCTTAATAATAACATACACATTTTGATGATAAAACTTTGTTTTTGTCAAGTTTGGGACATTTTTTCATCATGGTATGCTCTTTTTTAGAAAGTTTTTGAAGGTACCTAAGTTAGACATAATTCATATCTAGAACTTATTGGGTAAAGTTAACACAAGCTTCAAACAATATTGGAGCACTTGTAGATTTTCTGACCTGAAACAAAGTGTCAGGTGCAGCAGTGGCCTGTCCAATCACTGGATCTCATAAATATCTTAAAGCAACAGGTTGAAACTAACATCTGAAACATCAAAGTTCTCAATTGCAAATAATTAGTTTTTCTTTCTACTTTGTTTCATGTTTACACTTTCAAGTAGTAATAGACATAGTAGTGTTAAGTTGTCTAGATTTGTTGGAGGAAACATAATCATTATTAAAGTTAGGATGCTTGTTTCTTTTGGTAGTTGCATAATTAAAAAAAAAACTTGTAGTTCCAATGAATGATTTATTTTAGGGAAATATTTCAACTAGCAGTTGAAAGTCTCAGTCACTCTTTTAATTTAGGTAAAACAGTGCAAAGAAACTAGAAATGCCTAAGCAATTTGTACAGTAAAAATAAAATTCCATTTGTTTTTTTTTTATGCCTCAACTTGCTCTACTTTGTAAACATCATGAATTCATTTTTTTCCCCCCTGATTTGAATTCTTAAGCATTTCTATACCTTTTCAACTACAAAATGATAATAATCAACTTCAAAATGGACTTATTTTCAGGTAAAAAAATTAATCAACTTCAAATTGGAAAACAACTTCAAAATGAGAAATAATCAACTTCAAATTGGATTAATCAATTTCAAATTGAGAATTAATATAATACTAATAAATTTAATATTTATTCTTTTATTTTTACTTAAAAGGGATATAAAAAAATATAAACGTTCCTAAGAAATTTATTTAAAAGATTACATCATCTAAGTTAATTACAGAGGGAAGTAATCTCTGTATTCCAGATACGAAGTTAGTGCAAGTCTCAGGGGAAATATTATTAATTGCTTCTAACTTGTTGAGGCAGAATTCTGTAGTAGTTAAAGATCCTTGGTCATCACCTCTTAAAATATCAACAATTGAGTCTGCCATACTTCTTTTTACATCAGCTTTAATGACTGACCAAACCTTTTTAATGGGATTTAACATCGGACTATAGGGGGCAAGTCTGAAAATTTGGTGTTGCCTAAATTCATCCTCCTCCACAACTTCTTCAATTGAAGTATGACAAGGAGCGTTACCAATAACAAAGACTACTTCCCTTTCATAAATTTCATTTGCCTTCCTAAGGCACCCCCTGGTTCATTCTTTCGCATCCTCTTTTTTGAAAGAACCTCTTTTAATTTTTTGATGAATTAATCCATTATTACTAATACATCCAATAACATGGGTATTATTTCCCCTGGATCCATCTGCAACTGTAGTGCACCTCGTGCCTTTTTTAGAGTGACCTCCTCTTCTTGAAATATGGAGATTAAAATTGGTTTCATCCATATAAAGAATTGGCACACTCTGGGACTGAAATTCTAATAAAGCTACTGTGTAATCCTTACGTTTCGCCTTATTGACATCATTATTGGCAGCTTCTGGTTCATAATGAACCAATTTTAAAGTAAAGGCCATGGAGTCCAAGTGCTTTCTTATGCATTCTTTCGTTACATGAACCTCATACTTTTCGACCAACTTATTTACAATGTCTTGAAGAGTGACCCTAGCAGAGTTTTCAATTAATTTGGCCATAAAATTCTTATGCTCTTGCATAATTTTATATTTTCTTGCTCCTCCCCTAAAGTCACTCTTATCAGCACCTTGATCTAACCAACGGTACACTGTTGGCAGAGACACACCAATTGTTCTTGCCAGATCTTTCCAATTTCCTGCTGCGGCATATGCAGCTAAAATCTGGGCCTTTTTTTCGCCAGCCAAAGTTTTCTTGAGATAAGTCCTCTTTGGAGCCGTTGCTAATTCTTCTTCAGATTCTTTTGTAGAGGTTTCTCCAGCATCATCATCAATCATTATTTTTGCCCTCCTTCTTTTACTGTAGGCTCACCCAATGCTTTCTTGGCCTCTAAGTTGTTTGTATTTTGTTTTTTTCTTCATCTATATAATGAAGACGAACAGTCAATTTCCTTAATCATGGGGTAAATTAATTGAAAAAAAAATTCAATTTACCAAAAAAAATATCTCAATTTGAAGTTGTTTATTCTCATTTTGAAGTTGATTGTTTTTAGGTTTTTGACATTTTCTCAATTTGAAGTTGATTGCTCCATTTTCAAGTTGATTGATCCAATTTGAAGTTGATTAATCCATTTTGGAGTTGATTAATTTTTTTACTTGAAAATAAGTCCATTTTGAAGTTGATTATTATCATTTTGAAGTTGAAAAGGTAAGTTTCTTTGCACTGTTTTACTCTGAGAAGTGACCAAGACTGGCTAGTCGAAATATTTCCATAAAATAAATCATTCATTGGAACTACAAGTTTTTTTCTTTTAATTATACATAATCATCATTATTATTATTATTATTATTCATTTTTCACTTCATGTTGTTTTTGTTGCTTGGTTTTAATGACATTCACTAACTTTTTGATAAGCAAATTTGTAAATATGACTAATGATCATGTAAATTCTAGAGCAATGTTTTATTGTTCTTTTTGAAGCATAGGACTGCAACCGCACCTTATGGGGGTGATTCTGTTGTGGCTTTAGTAGCAAGTATATCTTTTTGTTTTTGATGTAATGGAATAATCTGTCACCCCCATGAGTATCTGTAAGGCAACAGACTATGGAGTCTAGCTGGAATTTTTTCAGCTGTGCTATCAAACTCTCTGCCTTTGGACAGAGAGGAACCCAAATGAGGCTATGTCGAAGGGCAGAGTCTCATCTGGGGAGGTAGACAAACCCAATTCAGTTTATGCAGCATCTACAGGGATTTTTTGGCTAAGCCTACATGCTCAGGAACCCCACAATAAATTCAGCCTCGAACCACATGTGACTGCGTGGGTCAGTTTCTAGATACTGTCTAGCTGGAATCTGTCGGGTATGACTCAGACTTATGCGGGAACTACCGACTTTCCAGTAGTAGCACTCACTACTGGATTTACTTGCGATTACCTTGTGCATAACTGTTACTTTTATTCTTATTGTACTGGTTTTTACAATAAAACTTTACTTATTCTATCCACCACGTTTGTCAAGTATATATTCCTATTAGCATGGAATATAACCGTTTTTGAAGAGAGTATCTAGGCCCATACCCAACTCTCCTCTTTTAACCTCAGGTTTAGGACTTGTTTGAATTCAGAGTTGTTGTTCTTCTAGACTGATTGTTCAATTATCTGTATATCCACGTTAATAAAAGGATAAACAAACATATATTCAAATTGTCATGAATTATAAAGGAATGACGAATGAAAATTCAATGTCTTTGATTCTGATTGTCAGAGGCACCTTAGAAAAATGGTAGACAAAGAGTTCCAGCCATACTGCATGAGATCAAATGCTAATTACAAAGAAGTAAGTGATTATTATCATTAACCCGACTAGATTTGATTGTCTGATTTCCATTTCCAAGCCATTATCCAAAATAAATTAATTTTATGAAGTTAAACTTTTTTAAAAATAAGTTTCTTTTCATTTTATAAATTTATCTGGTTGTGTTTTACATGTTAGGGGAGGGGGATGCAAAAGTATAATAATGCCCATCATCTGCCCATACAATCTTACAGAACCTGGTATTCCAAAGTGGTAACCCATCTAGGTACTAACCAGACTCGATGTTGCTTAACTTTGGGGGTCATACAAGAGCCAGTGTTTCAATGTGATATGATCATGAGCCTGTGATGAGAAGAGATTGATTCATAACTTACTCAAAGGCTATTTGTTCAAAAACAAATGCAACGAAATTGGCAGGAATTTGATCTTGACACACCAATTCCATTTTCTGTATGTTATATTCCATGCTAATAGGAATATATACTTGAAAAACATGGTGGATAAAATAAACAAAGGTTTATTGTAAAAACCAATACAATAAGAATAAAGGTAACAATTATGCACAAGGTCGTCGCAAGTCAATCCAGTAGTGTGTGCTACTATTGGAAGGTTGGTAGTTTTTGCATAAGTCTGAGTCATACTCAACAGAATCTAGTTAGTATATTTAGCTACCCTGCCCATGAGGGTTTCCTGTGGAGCAAGGCCAGTTTAATGTGGGTTCTCCAAGCTGTAGGCTTGGCCAAAAATATTCCCTTTTTGAACCCGCATAAACAGGTTCATGATTAGTCTGCCTCCCCAAACGAGACTTTGCCCTTTGGCAGAGCCTCATCTGGGTTCCTCTCTGCCTAAAGACAGAGAGTTCAACCGTCTAGCTGGAACAGGTTGCAGCTAGTCTCTGTAGTCCATTGACTTACAGATACTTATAGGTAGTTACTACCTGTAGTGTAGTCACTCATGGGGTTGACAGGTTATTCCATTACATCACTATACCAATGACTGCTATATGATAATCACATCCTCCATAAATGTATAACAATTTTGGGTGCTGTTTTTTATTCACTGTGTCCTTTCAGGACATAGGCGATCATGGCTCTCTACTTCCCCCTATCTCTTGTAGCTCTCATTAAGTTCCATGCCTCTGTCAACTCCACAAGACCACATTCTACTATCCACTTGCTCAAGCATGCCAGGCATATCATGAGTTGCTTTCCCTTGTCTCTTTTTCCTTTTATTCAACCTGTGAGTATCAGATTCCCCTGACCGTTTTTTCTTATTATGTGTCCCAGAAATTTCATCCGTCTCTTCCTTTTGTTAAGTATAAGCTTCCTCTTTGTTTGCATGATCTCTAAGACCTCATCATTGCTCACACACTTGAGCCATGATATCCTTAGCATCCTTCTGTAGAACCACATCTTCGCTGTCTCGAGTCTCTTCTTCATCTTTGAGGAGACCATCCAACATTCGCTGCTGTATAGGAGGACAGATGTCACATAGCAGCTCAGTCCTCTTTTCTTTGTCACCTAAGAAATCCTCCTGTCAGCTTTTGGAATGCATCCTTGGCCATTCTAATCTGTCTCCAGATCTCAGAATCACACCTACCATTCTCCATCAAAGATATTTAAACCTAGGCACATGCTTGATTTTACTGTCCCCAACCTGCAAATCACATTTTGGGCTTATCCTTTTACTGATGACCATGCATTCTGTCTTCTTATGTTTAGTCCCTTCTTCTGGCTCTCCCTTGTTACCTTCTGTAAGAAGTTTTGTAGTTTCTTTTCCCCTGTCTGCTGTCAGTACTGTGTCATCTGTGTATCTTATGTTGGTAAGATTGTGGCCACCAATGCTGAATCATGATAGGATTTCCAATTCTCTCAGAATTGCCTCGCTGTATAAGTTGTATAAGTTCAGTGAGAAGACACATCCTTGCCTTACACCCCTTTCTATTTTTGTATATTTGCTGAATTCATTCTAAATGTGCATGCATACCGTTTGCTGCCAGTATTGATTATTCTATCTTTCCCGAATATATCAAGGTGACTGAGCAGTTCCAGCACACAATTGTGACGTACTTTGTCAAACATCTTTGCGTAGTCTATAAAAAAATAGATACACATTCTTCTGCATTTGTATTGCTCTTTCTGATAACATTCACCATTATTAAAATAAGGATTTGGCTGATTCTTATATAGAGATTAACCACATCTCGTCTACCAAGATGTTTACAAGATGGTGCTGTTCAGGAGTATAAAATAATGCACATAACTCTTTCTCTTTCTCTTCCTCTTTTTGGTCCAGTATGTAGTAGCAATAACACAAATTTCTTTTTTTCAGGGAAGACACTCCACAACTAGTTAATTTCAAACAAACCAAACACATAGACATGTATACAAATGTTTTCCTTTTTTTTTTGAGCTATCTGCAAATAAGTAAATATAATTTTCTCCTTCTCTTCTTTCATGAACTATGTTGTACTTCATGTTAATATGTATAAAAATTCCTCAACATGGTGAAATTCATTTCTTTTGAAAGGATTGAACTTCTTTCCTTTGGATGTTTTCCCACTCAGCCCTAACTAGTTATTAATCCTGTTACAAATTGGTAACCAACAGCAACTTCTTCCAATACAAAAACGTTTCCAGTAGTCCACACTGGTAGAGATTTCTTGCCTTGGGCAAACTGACTTCTTTATTTCACCCAACCACATGGCACATAACACACACATACTCATATTACAGCGTAGCACATAGATATTTTTCCTTCCTTCTTTTGAGCTGTCTGTATGCATGTAAATGTAATTGTCTCTTTCTCTCCTTTTGTAATAGATGTTCTTCATATATATATATATATATATAAAATTTGTCTACATGTTGAATTCATTTACTTTAAAAGTTCACAACCTTTTCCATTGCAATGCAGTACCTTCCTACAACAAAGCTCGTCTTTTTTAAAAAATATGCCAATATTGAGCCATTATCATTTTATTACTTTTTTTTTTTAATTATTTCACTCTAAGCAAGGCAATAAAGCCACTAAGATGCAAGGGTTAGGGGTCTACTGAGTGTTAGAGAATAAGGAAAAAAAAACACTATTAAGGGGAGAGAACAATAAAAGAACAGGAATTAAAAAGACAGAAGATAATGATTGACATTGCATTTAAATCTTTGAAAACCAAAGTTGACAGGAAAGATAGAAGCCAGAAAAGAGTTCACAATTGAAAAGTGTGAGAAATAGAAACTGTTAGTATAGAAATTATGGTTACATCTAACCATTTCAAATGTAAAATGATGAGAATTTGCCACCAAATTTGCCAAATTCTAGTACTACACTTAATTTCATAAAGTCTACATACCAAAGGGGAAAGTTCATCAGACTAATTACAATGTAAGTATTTATCGAAAATTGCACAGGGTAGCTATGTTACAGCAACTGTGACTGAAGTAGAGATGCCAGGTCAAGACCAATAATATTGCGGATTCTTCTTTAGGTTTTATCAAAAATCTCTAAATATATAGCCAGAGCACCAAACTGGATGTGGCAACAATATTTCAAACAAGGATCTGATGAATTACTGTTTTTACAGACTAATTTAATCTGACTTGTTGCAGTGTTTCTGTGATTTTACATTCCAGTCTTCTTCAGGAATTTGTGATATTCAGTCACCTACTGCACATAGATAAACACTACAATGATACGTCAAAAATAAAAAATGATGTAACAGTATTGGTAGATGTAATGGTCGCCAAAGGGCCTAGTATATGTGTTATCAGGTTTAGATATCTTGTTACTTGGTAGTAGTATAGTAGCAGTAGTAATAGTGCTAAAATTATGAGAATAATTTTTAATGTTCTGTAAAATCTAAAAACAGACATTTATCTCTCATATTCACAAATATACATGCATACATTTAACTATAATTTTCTGCGAGTCTGCTACCACATGACCTTCCTCTTGAGCCCTAACAAGTAGTAACTCATCCTGCTACAAACAGATGATCAACATCAACTTCTTTCAGTAGAAACATTATTAGCTACAACTGGTGACTGGTGAATGTCATTTTGGGCACACAACATGTGACAACAAGACTTACCTTGTCAGGTGCAATCCTTGAGAAAAATGAAAAATACTGACAAATGGATCATTTAGAATATTGTGTTAATTAAAATAAATATCTAAAGGAAGATGTTTTTATGCTAGAGTTCAAGCAAGGCTCAAGCGCCACTCAAGGTAGAGTGTGTTACAGTCAACCAAATGGTAATGCTGATATTAATGAAAGACAAGGTGGTGAGAAATGAAGATTATAAGGATAAGAGAGAAAGATGGTGACTGACCCATGACCCTTAAATAGGTCAAGATTAAAGTGTTCAAGGAAGCAAAGACACCAGATAATGTTTCATGCAGGAGCAGTTCGTGGGTAAGAGATGTCTAAGCAACATTTTCTTCTTACATTTGGAACACAGAGGAAATGAGGTTGATTCAACTCTATGGAAGTGACAAAGATATTTTTTGTATGGTACAAGTCACAACCAAGAAGATAGTAGTTAAAGAGCAAGACTATACACCTTCATATTCTGTAAAGATTACTATTATCCACCTTGCTAAAAAAAAAGGTTTCAAAGATAACAAATTAATGGACTCCCTACTATTAAACAAATTGAAAATGTGTGGTTTATCATTAAAAGAAATGTATGTCAATGGAAAACAGTATATTTTAATTTCATTAGAATGTCAGATGCTCAACTTCTCGAGAGCTCCTCTTTGCGAGTACTCAGCCTCAAATTGACTGCTGACCTGGGATGGAACAAATACATATAGTCAATAGCTTCATCCACCAAAAGGAAAGTTGGCTCCCTGTGCCGCGCCAGGAAATTTTTCTCCCCGGAGTCAATCCTTCAAATCTACAGATCAACCATTCACCCTTGCATGGAGTATTGCTGGCATATATGGTCTGGAGCCTCTTATGTTTGCCTCAAGGTTCTTGACAAGATCCAGAGACAGATATGCAACATAACTGGCCCTGATCTGACATCTCGTCTGCAGTCACTGTCTCACAGACGTGCTGTCGCCTCCCTCTGTCTGTTTTACAAATACTTTCATGGTAACTGCTCCGAGGAGCTGCTTTTATTGGTTCCAAAACTTCATGAATTTAAGCGTTATACTAGGCTGGCATCTTGCTCACACCCTTTCACTGTCAAAACTGTTAAATGTAGCTGTCTCTTCTACTCCAGTAGCTTCATGTCTCGCACCTCTCGCCTGTGGAACTCCCTCCCCATTTCCTGTTTCCCTGATAGCTATAATCTCCAACTATTCAAATGTAATGTCAATCAACGTCTCCAGATGCCTTGATCTGTCCCCTATCCTTCTCTTCATCCTTTCCTCTATCACTCCTATTTGCTCTCGTTCCAACTCTCTGTAACCCCTTACATGTTAGTCGCTTCCTGCCTTGCTTTGAGTAAAACACTTAAAAAATAAATTTATGTACTCTTGAATTTGCATAATATAACCAGACACCGAAAAGAAACATTTCAATTAAGAGTAACATAACTATGTCATTAAAAGAAATGTATGTCAATGGGAAACAGTATATTTATGTTACTCTTAATTTGCATAATAAAACCAGACATCCCAAAAGAAAGATTTTCACAGTAATTTTAATAACTTACATGATAAATTACACATATAAACAGAAACAATTCCTGAAAATTTTACTAATGAAAGTAAGTTAATATCAATTTCGTTGTGAAAATATATTTTTGCATACAAAGATCTGGGGTAGTGAAACGATGTGACAGAAAATCCTAATGTTAAGTAAAAGAGCACTAATATTTCTGGAATAGTGATGAAACTTTCTATATGTCCCTCATATTAAAAGTCCCAAGCAATAATTTTGGTATGCCTATGGCACTTTCTATGTGTTACACAAACTAAAAGACTTGGCAGACAATACAGGTATAGCTATGGTTCATTTTATGTGTTCTTGTATTAAAAAGCTTAAGTTTTTTAGTATGCTGAATGCACTTTCAATGTGTTCCTCATATGAAAAGACCTAACTGATATTCCTGATATGACAATGTCACTTTCTATGTGTTTCTCATATTAAAAGGCCGAGCTGATATTTCTCATATGTTGATGGTAGATTCAATGTGTTCCTCATATAAAAAGACCTGTTTGTTTTTTAGTATACTTATGGCACTTTGTGTTTCTTCATACTAAATCCCATTTTGTTTTGGTATGCTGACAGCAGTTCCTCTGTATATCTTATACTAAAATCTACTTTTTTTGCATACTAATAGCACTTTCTTTGTGTTCCCCATACTGAAACTCTTTTTTTGTTTAGTATGCTGATCCCACTTTCTTCAAATTCCTCATACTAAAACCATTTTTCTATGCTGATGGAACTTTCTTTGTGTTCCTCATACTAAAATTCATTTTCTTTTTGATAAGCTGATGGCCTTTTCTGTGTCTTCAATAGTAAGAATGTGGCTCAGGTATTTCATCAAGCATTAAATCGATTACATCCAGCCTTACAATTTATTTGTGAAAAGGTGACTAACTGTGTTCTTTCCCTTTTGGATGTTTTGGGACATATTTATTATTTCTTACATCAGTGTACCATAAACTATTTGGTATTCTTTCTGTCCCAACATTGAAAAGATAAATTTCATTAATTACTTCCTCCATCATGCCTTGCTCATCTGCCAAAGTCGTATATAAATTCAAAAATTGAATTTATCAAGAAAGTTCAAGGTGAAAGTTGTTACCTTTTTTGATATTGTGGAATCTAGCATTCATGCTAAAATGTACCAATCTGGGGGTGGGGGGAAGAAATTAATCAGTCCCCTGAAGTGTCCTGTCTATTCGTGTATACTTTCACTTTGTGATATTAAATTTTCTGAAGCAAATTTTCTGCTAGTGTTAAAATGTATTTGTTTAACCCTCTATCTGCATATTGTCTTATCTGTCCAGCTGGCAAACATGGACCTTTGACATAGAAATGATTAGAATTGTAGTAAAACCTAAACATATGAAAGTGTTTTTAACATTTTCTTTATTCTTGGTAATTGACAACAAAAATAACAATTTATTTATTAGATTCTTTATTTACACTATTCATTTATTCAACTGTTTATTTGAATATTCAGCAAGACATTAGCTAATTGCCAATCAATTAAACCTTTATAAAAAGGTAAATAATAAGGATTTCCTTTGAGTTGGTTCACACATTTTAATCATTTAGTAAATGTTTATAAATTTATGAATAATTTTTTTTTCATATTTATTTCTTTATAAATTGATAAATGATTGCATTGCATTTGTTCTAATTGTATTATTCTTTAGAATGTTGTAAATATAAAATTATTTTTGTAAAAAAAAAATCTAGCAAATAGTGTTTAATATTTTTGCTGTAAAGTCTCAAGAACAAAAAAAAATGTATAAATTCACTTTCACAATATATTTAGGTTTTAGTAAAATTCTAATCATTGTTTTTTAAAACAATAAACATTGCTGAGGGGTGAAGGTAGTTAAAATAATAGTGGTGTCAATGGAAAAACCATTCTTTTGACACTCAGTCCTATTGCTAGCATGAAGGTCCATGTTTGCCTTTCAACCAATCTTATGACTGCTCTTAAAATATGTTCTTCACCCTAAACATATTAATTCTGGAATTTACTATTTTTAATGCCTGCGCAATGCTGACTATACATGTAGAATTAAGTGGAATTGTGAATTAATCAACATATACCAACCAAAGATTGGAAAAAGAAAATTTGTTTAATTTATGCAGGTGCATCAGTACATATGGGTTAGTGATAGGTGAGCATTTGTTCAGCAACGATCAGTGTTCCTTGTCCTATAAAGCTGTTACTGAAGAATTGAGCTGCCATATCAATTTTTGAGCAATAATTTAAGAAGCAAAATTCTTTCTGATCTTTATTTTCTCAAGAAGGTAAAGGAAAGGGAAGTAAATTTGAATTTGTCATTAAATAGTTTGGTATTAAAGAGAAAAGAAAATTGATTAATTTGTGTTCCACAGCTTATCAACCCATTGCAGGTTATTTAAAGCCAGGAAATATTCCTAGATTCTAAGAAATTTTAGGAAATCATAGAGATTTATTGATACAAGTTCTACTAATTAACCCATAGCTGAGCAGAGAATAAGTGGATACATATACTTTTCCTAGGGTATTTGTGTGTAACTATTACAAACCCACTCATTATCCATTACAAACTTACAGCACCTGGTATTCCCAAGTTGTCACCCATCTAGGTATTCTACTGTCACTAAAATTTTAACTATGTCACCAAATTCAATATTGTCACCCATCTAGGTATTGACCTGGTTTGACATTGCTTAACTGATGATCATACAGGAACTGGTGTTTCAACATGATATGGCTCTATGTTTGGAAAAGGTTATTGTAAAATATCAAACAGCAATAGAGTTAACACTTATTTGCACTATTTACATTCAGACTAATATCCTCATCTTGTTTTTTTTTCTCACAATGTTTCAACTGCTGTGCCTTTAAAACTTCTTCAGGTATATGTAAGTGTGGATAACCTTGAACTGATTCCATTGTTTAATCAATAAGTGGAGATTGTTCTCATTCTACTATTAGGTTGGTGCAAAAATAATGATGTAATAATGTCATTTTTTGACGTATTTTTTAACGTCAAAAAACGACATTACTACGTCATTATTTTTGCACCAACCTAATATCACTAAATTTTACTATGTCACCAAATTCAGAAACCAATTCTTTAATCTTCTTGATTGAAACATGGACACACGAAAAAGCCTGGAAGACACAACCATCAATATTTTGTGATAATAACAACAAAAATGAGGATATTAGTCCAAATATAAATAATCATAACTCCTTATTCGAGAAAATTCAAAATTATATAATAATCCACATATATATAAAATGTAATGCACACACACATATCATGGACTCTCCCGTTGTGGATCAACACAAGCCATTGACCTGCACCAAGCAGGGACCCGTTTTACAATGTATGAGGGTCAGGCCATGCTGTTCCTAGGAACCAACAACCAGACAACCTGCACATATGATTTGATTATAGTGATGATGGTTTTGTGCAGAACCATCTGCACTTTTTGAAGGGCTGAATATAGAGACCGCAGTGCACCATGTGCCACAAGGTCCCCAAACAACCCTCCACAGGTTTTGAATTCAGTGTTGTCCTTCTCCTAGACCAGTTGCCATCCAAGGCTATAGAACGCAGTCTGTCCTGCTATTTACCCATAATTGGGGTGGAGAAGAAGAAGAGTCATACCTTTCCCAAAGGTATTAGCAAGTAAGTGAATGTAACAAATTCGACTGGAATTTGAACCGGCTCTCCGATTCCTCAATCTGAGCTACTATCCATTACTCCGGCATGCCTCCTACACACACACACACACATATAAAATGTGTGTGTGTGTGTGTGTACAAATGAGAGAAAACACATGGAGTAAAATTCCACTGTTCATAGCATTTACTTTTAAAAATGTGCTCAATTCAAAGTAGAGCAGATTATTATTATTATTATTTTTATTACAAGAGATTATAATAAAAACATTTAACATGATGAAATCACTGCTCAAAAGCTTTCATGTTTCAATACTTTGATTGAACCTCTTCAGGTGATAGTAAGTATCTGGTGATTAAATGACTTTTAAGAAAATTTAAAAACAAAGTATTACCTCTTTTCCGAAAGTTGTGGTGGAAACATAAGGAAAGAATTAAAAATTGTCTTGCAGATATGTCTTGATTAACCAATTATATGTCAGATTTATGCTAAATAGAAAAGTAAACTCAGAGGGTGGAGGTGGGTGAGTTATTTTTTCATGCCATGATAAACCAGAACATAGACAGGTCATCATTGACAATTGCTGGAAAATATGTCAACCACAAATGTATTGTGATTTTGGTGAATAGAAATGGGTTTCCTTTAATATTGAGGAATTATTGGATATAAACCAGAAAATGCAAGAAATAACTTTGATATTTTAGAATTTTTTTATTAAAAAGCCATATCTCTTTATCTAAGAAGTGCCATGTTTCCTTGGAGAAAGATTATGGAATGGTTTCCCATTGCATTCTCCAGTTTGGATGTAATAGTTTTCTTCATTTTACACTGTTATTTAATCCATAGCTGGGCAAGACAAGATAGATTCATACCTTTCCCAAGGTCATTCAAAAATAAATGCAGAAGACTTGCATTCCATTTTTTGCATCAATATCCATTACTTGCAGATTCCATTTTATAGTTGTAATGCAACTGAAAATTTACTTAAATATTTTTGTCATTTTTTGATGGTATAGGTCAACTCATAATTCTAATGATTTTGTCCCTTCTTTCTTTTCCAGTTCTTGAGAAATTCCAAGTGCACCCAGAATCAACCATTGTACGAATAGGGGAAACTGTTATTCTTACTTGCATCACAGGTCGAGGAGCTCCTCCACCAAAAGTTCACTGGGAAAAAGATGGTACAATTTTTAAAGGTGGCGTCCAAAATGTTAAAGTAATTCCAGTTAAAGACCAACCAATGGTCACCGAGACTAAAATGACGCTGGAATTAACAGCAAATGATGTTGTATCTGGAGAATTTGTTTGCAGTTCAGAAAATAACCTAACAAAAGTCTCCTACCGGAGTAACGCTGGAGTTGTCCAATCTGCAGGTAATTCTTTTTATTTTTCCTTCAAAGTAATTTGCTACATGACAAGAAACATTTTTTTTTTATCTGCACACATTTGAAACTGTATTTTTATTACAGGTACATAATCTCTTAATTAAAATTCTAAAAGCTTCAAAAGCCAAACTTTTTTCTTTGTGTATACTGTCAAGTTTGGTGCCAAACATTGATCCAATATAATCCTCTTTTTGACATCTGTATCTGTTGTTTCTCTATCAGGTCATATACAATACAATAAAAGTTATTATTTCAAGACGGCCTTTGCTCAACCCACAACCACACAAATGGGTCTCAGTGTTCCTACAAGTCACAATCAGACACGCCTTTGCTATACGTTGATATTTTATTTCATATTCTGTTTCGTGTTTTTTTTTTGTTTTTTGTTTTTTGACTCTGAAGACTTTGAAATGCTAATAGTTGAATTCTGAATACTCAGAAATGCATTGATTTTATTGGAAATTGCATTTAGGATTATATAACTTGAGCCAAACATTTTTTAAATACTAAAATTTCACACAATTCAAGGCAAGAGAGTCACTCAACGTAGTGGGTTACTGAATGAGGTGTTATATGAATTTAAGAAGAGGTGCCAGGAAGTGAAGATTATGGGGATAAGGGGGATAGTTAATGACTGACCCTTGACTTGAAGAGGTTAAGTAATGTTTAGGGAAGATTGAGATTTATGAACAGAATTCATCAATTGTGATGATGATGATAGTAGAAGTAGTAGTATATGATCATCATCATTATATACTGCAACAACACCTACAACAATTCATTATGCACAAGTTTGTTTTTATTTTCATCCAGTGACCCATAGGGTCACCATATGTAGTGTAGCCACAGTAGAAGTGGTGTTTTGGGGGCAAGATAGCCTGACAGACCCCAATCCTCTCCAGTCCGGTTTTGAATTCAGAGTTTTTCCTTTTCCTAGACCAGTTGCTACCCAAGATTAAAGAACCCAGCCTGTCCTGCAATTTACCCATAGCTGGTGGGAGAAGAAGAGGATTTATAGCTTTCCCAAGGATATTAACATGTAAGTGAATGTAATGGATTCGACTGGAATTTGAACTCAGTTCTCTGATTCCTCAGTCCGAGCCACTACTCCACCATGCCTCCTTTATACATGAGTAGGGGCAGGTTTATCTTAAAATCTATCCTGTGAACATTTTCATTCTGTTAATGCAATATTCTTCAAATAGTAACTTTGTGCTAGCACAGCTACCAACGGACCCCAGATGTTGGGTCAACCTGTGGTATGGTTTTCAGGCACTTTCCAAAGGTGTCGCATGCTGGGATCATCCCCCTCCAGACTGATAACATCAGGAAGTACCATTCCTGACAAATCGACCATGGTGGGATTTTGAAACCGGGTCTCATGTTCAGAAAGCGAACATTCTAAGCCATGTGTCATATATATATATATATATATATATATATATATACACACGCAAACACACACACATATATATATATATATATATATATATATATATATATACACACACGCAAACACACACACATATATATATATATATATACACACACGCAAACACACACACATATATATATATATATATATACACACACACACACACATATATATATATATATATATATATATATATATTCTGGACATAGAAATCAATACTACATAGTGAATGACAGTTTCACATCTGAATTGATATGATGATCACTTAGTCTGAAACTACCAGTCACCATGCAGTGTTGATTTCTATGTTCACACTGTTTATACCTATGTTCTCTCCAATATTGAGCACTCTTCTCTTACAAGTATATTAAATTTCAAACAATGTGTGTAGGTAAGTCAATAAGTTTATCACCTAATGACGGGAAAAGGTTTGTTTTTTTTTACATTTAATTTTTAATATTTGGTATATATATTTTTAGATAATGAAATTTGTTTAATTTCTTTGCTCATGATGTTGTTTTAGACAGCATAAATTGGAATTTGTTTTTATATCTGCATTTAGAATTGAGTTTTGTAGATTGATGCTGTTTTCCTTATTTTTTATATCAGGTATCATATTTTTCATTCATGTCTTTTGGTTTGCATTTTTGAGCTGACATATATTTTGAAAGGGTTTTGTTGTCAACAGATTTTTTTGTTAAATTATGTTTTAAATGAATTGCTTCTCAGTTTTCAGTGGCCCTCTTATTTCTTAACATGTTTTCTTCTGGATTTTATTTGGACCTCAGTGTAGCTTTGCATACTAAATTATTTTGTAGGCAGTTACTGTTTCATCATCATTCTTTGACCTTCCTATGGTTGGTCAGAACTCCATTGTCAATCCCTTTCCACACTGTTCAGTCCTGCATTATTGGCATTCATACTTTACAGTTACAGGTAGGTATTGTGAGTGTTTGTGATGTACTGGTGGTTTTTCCATTACAATGACTTTTACTATAGTATATGTATTGTATAATTTTATTATACAGTGGACTGAACCATATAATGTTTCTATTTCTGTTAGATTTTTTCTTCAAACAAAATATAATGACACTTTCAGACAATGCACTGTTTAAAACAAATTTAGTTTTCTTTACTTCTCTTTACTTTTTCACATCCCTGAAGATGATTTATGTGAGTTGAAAGGTTGACATAGCATTAATTTTGAATATTTCAAAATTTGCAAGTTTGTGAAAAGTGATAATCAGTGTTGAAAAGACAATAAATTCAACAGGTAGAGCATATATGTATGTCTGTATGTATGTATGTCTGTATGTATGTATGTATGTATGTATTAGGTTGGTGCAAAAATAATGACCTAATAATGTTGTTTTTTGACGTTATACGTCAAAAAATGACATTATTACATCATTATTTTTGCGCCAACCTAATATGTAGTGAAAGAGTTTTTTCAGAATTTTAACATTTTTTTTAAGGGGTTAAAAAGATGTCTTGATAACAAGCATAAAAACATCTTACTCTCAATATTCATCAGGGAAATGATGCAAAATTGGTCCATCAATGTTGATACTTCTTCCTTCAGGATCCATACCCACTCAGCAAATCTTCACTGCTCCATGATCCTGCTTTTTCACAACATTTGGAGAATTCTCATATACTGCTTGGATTTGATGTAAGGTACCCCACTCAGTCCAGGTGCGTAGCCAGATCTGGTTGTTCTCACAACTTCTTGAATTAATTTCCAGGTGGGCAAACCGGTGTCTAATTGAAACACTGGTGGCACTTGAGGAATCAAACAGATGTTCATACCCAGTTCTTACTCTTTTGCAGGTCACTCATGGTATTTTGAAGATAGTTGTTAATTTCTTCCTCCAGTGTCACCAATTTACCATTACATTTATCCCCTAGCAAAGCCAAAAGGGTTGAACAGGAAATTAACTCGCTTCTTTAATAATTCTTTCCTTCTCCCTCTATGTCACTTAGTTCACCAGATGGTTTTAATTTCCAACTGAGTATTCCCCCAGAGCACCTTGAGGAGTTGACGCTCTTCTCTCCTTGCTGTTTTTAAAAGCTTCTTAAGGGATCTTATTTATTTCCTTTATTCTTTAATTTTGTTCACCTGATGGTTGGCAGTGTAGGACGTTCTAGGCTGACAGGGCTCGATGCAACCAAATCTCTCTGATGCCATGGTAGTGATTATTGTTGTCATGAACTTTAGCTGTCTGTCCACGTCTCCCTTTGAAGCCAACAAATGTCAGTGTCAAAATCTTGCAAGGACCCCCTTGTTGTTTGCTGGAGGCCACTTTTTCTTCTTTTTTGACTCTATGCTCTGAATGAGGGAAGCTGTAGCTTGGAAAGACTAAGTTCTCTGGTGTGAATCCTGGCCCCACACTGCCTCCATTTTACCAGGGCTTGTACCTGCACATTGCTCCTGGTTTCCCTCCTCAAGGAATTTCATCTGGCTTTAATGGATCTTCAAGTCTCTCTGATTTTTGCATGTCTTACTGCATCTGCATATTATTGTTTCGGCATTTCCATCTGATTCCAATAAATCTGTCTTGTTGGGGATCTCTTCTGCCCTCACATCTTGGGATTCCCTGGGGGATGATGCATATATATATATATATATACACACACACACACATACACACACATATGTATATGCATACATATATCTGGCATAAGGCATGTTTCATTAAGTTAAAGGGTTTGTAGGCAGTAGAGTGAAGCACCGTGATCAACTTCATCAAGCTCTGAAGCGGAGACACCATCCAAATCCTGCTTTAACAAATTTCATCTGTCAGTGTAGCTTTGTCGCCCACAGCAAAGCTGGGCTAGTATCACACTTAAGAAAGCACAAATGAAATATGTCTTTCCTTTACCTGATTATCTCCACACTAACCCTGCTAGCATGTATAAATGTAAAACAAAAGGGACCATCCATTGCTGACCCTCATTTATCATTCACAATAGGAGAGTCCACAGTATATATATATATATATGTGTGTGTGTGTGTGTGTGTGTATTTTGAAGACAGCAAACTGAAGCACTGTTATTGGCTTTGTCATGTTCTGAAGCAGAGACACAATCAAAATCCTGCTTTAACAAATTTCATCTGTCAGTGTAGCTTTGTCGCCCACAGCAAAGCTGGGCTAGTATCACACTTAAGAAAGCACAAATGAAATATGTCTTTCCTTTACCTGATTATCTCCACACTAACCCTGCTAGCATGTATAAATGTAAAACAAAAGGGACCATCCATTGCTGACCCTCATTTATCATTCACAATAGGAGAGTCCACAGTATATATATATATATATGTGTGTGTGTGTGTGTGTGTGTATTTTGAAGACAGCAAACTGAAGCACTGTTATTGGCTTTGTCATGTTCTGAAGCAGAGACACAATCAAAATCCTGCTTTAACAAATTTCATCTGTCAGTGTAGCTTTGTCGCCCACAGCAAAGCTGGGCTAGTATCACACTTAAGAAAGCACAAATGAAATATGTCTTTCCTTTACCTGATTATCTCCACAATAGCCCCTTCGAGCATGCAGAAGTGTAAAACAAAAGGCACCAGCCAATGCTGTCCCTCATTTATCATTCATGTTAGAAGAGTCCACCACATATATATATGTGAAATAGATATCCAATTTTTACTCATCTGTAGCACAACTCTGATTTTCATGCACAGCACTTTATTCAGGTGCTGAGTTAAGACTGACCATTACACAATTTAAATTTTGGTATATACTAGACGATTGAAATAGTGGAGCAGTCCATGTTATTTATAGTGATTGTTTTGTTTTTTTTAAATAATTATATATCTAAAATAAACAAATAAATTGAGAAAAAAAGATTTCCAAAACAACCCACAATTTAGCATAACTAAGAATAATATTGGAAAAATTAATAACTGTATTCTTGAGAGAGTCTGCAAACATACAAGAGATGCATTAGGATTTAATCAGTGTCATAGAACATCAGAAACCATTAACTGGTTTAGTAATATAAAAAAGAACAATTGTATGTTTATCCAATTTGACATTACTAATTTTTACCTGTCTGTCATTGAACATTTGCTAATGCCATCAACTTAGCTAAAGAATAGTGTCATATTAGTGACAAAGAAATTAAAATCATAAGGCAGGTGCAAAAACCTTTGCTGTACTATAAAAGAATAAAAACAATGAAAGATTTAACATTGATATGAATGTTTTTGATTCTGCAAAAACCTGTGAATTGGTACAATTATTATCATTATGGTGATTGAGATATTTGTTCAACATTAAGGATTCTATCTTTTTATGTGCTGTGCTCCTTCAGGGTGTGGGTGTTCATGGCTCTCCACTTCCCCCATCCATGGTAACTCTCAATAAGTTTTGTCCATTTGCTACTTCTCCCAGGCCAAGTTCTGTCATCCACTTGTTTAAGCCTGCAAGGGATGTCATACATTGCTTTCCCTTGTCACTCTTTCCATCTATTTAACCTGTGAGTATTAGATTCTCCAAGCCTTCCTTTCTCTTTACGTGTTCCAGAAATTTCATTTGCATCTTCCTGATGTTAAGTATGCTTGAAAACTCTCCAAAACTTCATTGTTGCTCACACGCTCAGTCCATGATATCGTTAGCATCCTTAGCATCCTTCTGTAGAACCATACTTGTGTTGCCTGAAGTCTCTTCTTCATCTTTGAGGAGACCATCCAACATTTGCTGCCGTACAGGGTTTTATAAAGACAGCAGTGTCATTTTACTATGCTAAACAAATCCAAGAAACATAACTCGATCAAGAAAAAAAATGATTAAATCCTTCAGAGATTAAAGACTTAAAATTACTGCAACAACTAAGGTGATCAGCTTTCTCAATGTGACTTTGGACTTGAATACTGCTAATTGCAAATCATTTACACGAGATTTACATAACCAGAAGGATGTAAATATCGTATCTAATCACCCTCACATTATACTGAAACATTTACACAAATCAGTACAATACAGATTATCAACTAATTCTAGCAAGAAGGAAATATTTGATGAAAAAAATTAAGTATATAAAAGCAATCACAAATATAGAATACTTGGTAAAAAAACAAAGGAGGTAAAACTAAAAAAAAAAAAAACAGCAAACGTGTTATGGTTCAACGCCCCCCCCCCCCATCATCTGCAGTGTAAAAAGTAATGTCAGTAGAATTTTTCTCAATTGAATAGATAAACATTTCAAAACTTCAGCAACATTAAAAAAGTTTTTTTTTATAACAAAAATAACATGAAAATCAGCTGCGTTCGAAATATCGAAAATCTATCTTTCACCATAACAATATTATATTGAGTAAGATATCTCAAATTAGTTTATATTTACTTGTTATATCTGAGGTTTTTTTAAATATCTTCTCATGTTTAATAATTATATTAAACTCTTTTTAGTCACAATGTTTTTCATTTATTGTGCCACTTCTATTATATAAGTAGGATCTGTTTGTTTATGTGTGTGGCCTCATATTTGTCTTGTAAGATAAATAAGCTTGTGGTTATAGCTTCCCATATATCTAAAGAATATATATAAATTGTAGTTACATCTCAGAAGCATAACATCACATAGGTACACACAAAAAGACAAATATGAGGCCACACACATAAATCTATACAGTGTAACCCGGATATAAGAGAGTTGTAGGGACCGGAGAATAAGTCTCTTATATCCGGGTTTCTCTTATATCTGGATTTGGTCTATTTTGTTTAGGCAAGTATGGCTCTAATTTGGGACCAGATAAAATCTCTCTTATATCTGGGTTACACTGTATATGAATATTTTTTATCTATATTTGTGTGTGTGTGTGTATATATATATATATATATATATATATATATATATATATATATATATATATATATATATATATATATAAAATTAAAACTTGTTGAGGCATTCACATATCTTGGATCAACATTCTCTTCTGGTGGAAAAATGGACAGAGAAAATCAATCCAGAATAGGCAAAGACAGCACAGCATTTGGTAAACTTAAACATAGATTATGGGACACCAAAGATGTGTCTCTCTGAGTAAAGATCGACATATACAGAGCAGTCACTCTCTCAACCTTTCTCTATGGTGCTGAAACTTGAACCCTGTACTGCAAGCAAATAAATCAATGCCTTTCATATGCACTGTCTTCATGCCATATGTGATATAAAATGGGATGACTGGGTCAAGAATAGTGCAATACAGAAGAAATGTAACAACATCAAAGGCATTGAAACCATTCTAGCAAAGATACAACTTAGGCAGGTTGGCTATGTTGTGAGAATGGATGAGCATTGGATTCCAAAGAAGGTGCTGTATGGACAACTACCAAACTCCAAGTGTTCAGTTGGACACCCACTCTTACACTACAAGGAAATAATTGAAAGACAACTTGAAACATCTCAGCTTTGATCTGAAAACCTGGGAAGCCCAAGCATCAAACCAAAAGGAATGGATTAAAACATTTTTCATTAAGTTAAAGTGTTTTGAAGACAGTAGACTAAAGCACCATGATCAGCTTCATCAAACTATGAAGCAGACTCACCATCAAAATCCTGCTTTAACAAATTTCCTCTATCTGTGTGGCTTTGTCACCTGCAGCAAGGTTGGGCTAGTATCACAATTAAGAAAGCACAAATGAAATATGCCTTTCCCTTACTGATTTTCTCCACAATATCCCCTTCTAGCATGCATAAATGTAAACAAAAGGCAACAGCCAATGCTGACCCTCATTTATCATTCATGATAAATATGATAAATATATATATATATATATATATATATATATATATTTGTCAGTTATGGGCAAATGGCCAAATGGTTAGAATATTCGCATTCTGACCATGAAACCTGGGTTCAAATCTCACCATGGTCATTTTGTCATGAAGGAGACTTTCTCATGTTATCAGACTGGAAGGGGTCAGTCTCAGTGTACAGCACCTTTGGAAAATGTCTGAAAACCATATCACGGGTTGACCCAAGCCTTGTGAGGGAAACTGGTTGGGGACCATCACAAGTCATCATAGCTGAGGACTTGAGCTGGCCTTGTTCAAATTGTTGAACATACTAGATAACACGCTCTTATATATATATATATATATATATAGAGAGAGAGAGAGAGATATGTAAAGGAACAAAATAAAAAAGCAAGGAAAAACTGTTCTTAGCCAACCCATTTCATCCTCTGAGAGATTTTATCAAGACAGTGTAGGATTTATTTTGTTGCACGTGTTTGTATACAAAAGCAAGGATCTTATTCACTTATCAAAGCTTTTAAAATTGAGAATGTTTGTGAATGTTCATCAGGTGGTTCAGAAGTCAGTCAAAACTTGTGGAGGACACAATGTCATAATTCAAAATCTGATAAAAAGTAAATAATATTCCCGAAATATTTTTTCATGAACATTATCATTTTAATATCATTGATTAAACCAATGACATCCTCACTTTTGTATATAAACATGTGCAACAACATAAATCCTACATTGTCTTGATAAAGACACTCAGAGGATGAAATGGATTGGCTAAGAGGTTTTTCTCTTTCTTTTTATTCACATATATATGAAATGTGTGAGAATAAATTTTCCAGTTTGTCATATTTTTCTAAATATTGTTGATATATAAAAAATTATGCATATATATATATAGTCATTCACAGACAGACTGTTTTGCTGTATCACAGCTCATCAGTGTGGCTAGACATCCAATTGCCTCAAGTTGTGATCGAAACCTGACTGATTTGGCATAAGTCAAAGATTTTACCCCTGAGCTATCAGCACCCACTAGAGAGGAAGGTGAATTTTTACATACCTACTTTTCGAATGAACACATTGGCCAATGTGTTTTATTAATAATTAATAAAATAATTTATTAACAATTAATAATTGCGTTGACCAAGAATAGTTTTTCCTCATTTTTTTTTTTTTCATTTTGTTCCTTTACAGATATACATCCATACACATATACACATAGTCAGATATCTAGATAAAATATTTCACTATTTGTATGATGTAATAGTTAACAAAATAGAGAGTGGATAATGGAGTCTTCTGTTCTCCAGGCAATCATTTTCACTTCAACTGCTACACCCAACAGGGGACTGTAATCTGAAAGCTAAATCTTAGTTTTATAATCACATCTCCATGGCACAAGAATCATATCAGATGAGCCAATCAAATTATGATGTCCTATATCATGATGGCCATCGAGTTAGCTTACATTACAGTGTTCACAGAGTAATTACATATTTTATTGCTATGAATCAACACACCCAGTCAAACCCAAGGTTTAATAGCAGGAAACTGTGTCTAGAATCAGTTTGTCATCTCTTCTATCTAGCAGTGCGTCATTTATACTGCATTTCAAAGTTCAGTTGGGAAAATTTGCTAAGAGGGATTTTGGATTCCTCATGAGTTTTTGCTATAGGACCAAACACAACATCTACAGTAGTGTTTTAATGAAGAAAACCATACTTTCATTTTTGCACTGCCTTGTTTAAGGTGATGAAAAATGGGTCTTGCAGGTCAACCGAAAATGAAAAAGAGAGTGCCTATCCCAAAATGAGCAACTAGTACCATCCTTGATCTGTTTCTGATTGAATATGAAAGATATTGTGAGAAAATTAAATAAAATCAATAAATAAAAGAATAATACATAATAAAAAAAAGTAAAAGAAATACATTTTCTCATGATGCTAGAAATACAGGAACCAGAAATTTTATTATCCCACTTGGCTTCATCAAATGCCTATCAGCTTTGATGTGTGGGTGGTGTAATGGATTGGAATTGATAATCAGAGAACTAAGTTCTGATTTCAGTTGTGTTCACTACATTCACTTACTGGTAAATACCTTTGGTAAAAGGTATGAATCCACCTCTTCTCCCCCAGCTATTAGTTAATTAGTAAGACTTGTAACACTAAACCATTATTATCAGCAAATCATTATTATCTCAACAACAAAAACAATTCTTAAAATCTAAAAATATTTTCTGGCTTTAAATAAATTGCAAGTGTTAATAAGCTGTAAAATATGAATCAATCAACTGGGATCAATATAGTAGGTAAGTATTTTCATTTTTGGCTTGAAACTACTTAAAATCATGGACCATATTTTTTAGTGAATTTTTCTTTGACACAAAACTCAAAACTACTTTGCAGTTATCACTCAATTTTATAATTTATTGATATTTGTCCTGAGCAGATGTTTCTTGACAGTTTACTTTTGGGGCTGTTGTTGATAATTAAATGTAAATTTGATATGAACAACATTTTTGTTTTGCTTTTTTGAATTGAAACACATGATTTTTTTTTTTTTTTTTTTTTTTTTTTTTTTTTACAATTGCACTTGTTTGTTCTCTCACCAAGGAAAGATATTTAAATGTTTTATACTTGAAGTACCCTTAGAATTATCTGAAGTATTTTTATTTCCTGGAAGTTTAATATTATTCTGTCTGAATGTGTATGTGTGTTTTTTTTGTTTTTTTTCATAGTTTTTTCCACCTCTCTTTTTGGTTTACCTCCAGGACCGTGTCTGTTGTCTTGATTAATAAATGCTGTTTTATTTTTTTTATTTTGTCAACTCTATTATTTACAAGCACTTTTTGTGTCAAAAATTTTTTTGGCTTTTCCATATGATTATTTTCAGTTATTCAATTTTTATTTTTTGCTTTTTTGTCTTGAATGTTTCTTTTACTGACATAGTTTTTGGTTTCTGATATTTTTCTGAATTCTTATAAAACAGAAAACTTGCAATTTAAAATTCAAGAATTCTATTTGAAGTATTTTCATTATTTGACAACATATTTAAGCTAGAATAATAGGATGAATTTCTGCCATAATTATGTCTTCAAATCAGCAATGGAAGGTTAACACTTGTAAGAAGGTGCTTCCGCTTGTAACCAAATTAATTTGAATATCTTAACATTTTTAAAATAAGTGAATTCAATACATAACGTGTTCAAATCGCATTTTGGCCATCAATTTTGTTGAGGATTTGAATCAACCCACAACAAAGAAAAAGGCAAGAAAAGTTTTTAAATACAAAAATATAAAATATTTTTATTTTTATATTTTTACAACTAAATTTTTCTCAGGGTATATCAGTTAAAGTTACTTGTTTGGAGTTGTTTGTTAAGATGACAAGAAATGTGGTTTCTTTGTATGCATAAGAAAAAAGAGACAAGGGTGAAACTGAGGGAAAAAGTGTAAGTGTCATGTAGCTTGGTGGTGAAGACAAGTGAATAATTAAATCTGCCATCTGTTGCCTTTCCTTACTGTTTTTGTACATCTAGAGACTTTACTTAAATACTCTTCAAAAGGATCACAAAGCATGATTCTTATTGTTGGCAGGAACACAACCCATTGGTTGTAAAATGTTAAATATTTATTTTCAAAGGATTAATTTATTAACCGGAAGGATGTGCAGATCCTAGAACTCAGAAACCATTCTTTTTGTCATTTGATGATTGACTGTCTTGATGTTTATTTCCATCTTCACCCTACATATTTATATATAGAACAACATAGTTCAGGAAAGGAGAGAAATATGTATTTATGTGATCAATTATACTGTGTGATCCTAAGTGCAGCTGATGTGATATATTTGATTTCACTAGAAATATGTTTTGGTTACATGATATAAGTAAATAAAATATTTCCAAGCTTTTTATGAAAAGAAACTATAACATTTGGCATACAAAATCCTTTTCAATATCAATAAATATGCTATTTTTCTTTCTATATTTCTAAGAGAAGTTACTATTCTTATTATTATTATACAGTGATTCTTTTAGACTAGCATCCTCATTTTTATTGTTTTTACCTTACTATTTTTGGCTACTAAACTAAGCATGACTAATTAGCAAGAGAAAGAACTGGGAAGAAAAACATCTAGCAATAGGAGTTTTATTTGTGGTGGTAAAAATTTTGTTACAGATTTGAATCAACCCACCACAAAGGAAAAGACATCAAAATGTTTTTAAATATAAAATATTTTTATATTCTTGTTTTTACGACTAAATTTTTCTCAGCATGTATTCATGTTAAAATTCCTTGTTTTTAGTTGTTTAAGATGGAAAGAAATTTCATTTCTTCCTGTGGATGTGTAAGAAAAAAGAGGCAAGTGAGGAAAGTGTAAATATCTTGGCAAGGAAGATGGGTGAACGAGTAAGGGAAATTCCTTGAAGTTATATCAGTCATTGTGAAATGTTGCCTTTCCTTACTTGTTTGTTTGTCTAGAGACTTTATTTAAATATAGTCTTCAAAGGGTTCATGAAGCATGTTTTTTGTTGTTGATGAGAACATAACCCACTGGTTGAAAAATGTTCAATATTTATTTTCAAAGGATTTATTTATTAACCAGAAGGATGTGTGGATCCTCTGACTCAGTAACCATTTTCTTTTTTGTCATTTGATGATTGACTGTCTTAGTGTTTATTTCAATCTTCACGCTACATATTTATATATAGAAAAACGCAGAAATAACTATTTATGTGATTATCTATACTGTATGATCCTGAGTGTAGCTAATGTGATAGATACATTTTATCTCACAAGAAATAAGTTTCGGTTACATGATATGAGAAAATGAATTATTTTCAAGCTTTTTATAAAAAGAAACTAACATTTGGCACACAAACTCCTGTTTGGCATCAATAAATATGATATTTTTCTTTCTATATTTCTAAGAGGAGTTACTGGTATTATTATTATTATTATACTGTTGTGGCCTGTTTCGAGGCCAGAAAGAAAGACATGGAAGACAAAGGTAGGCTGAACAAGTGTATTGAAATAACAGATATATACAAAGCAAGAGTGTTAGTAATAAGCAGTTAGAAGTGTACATCCGAAAGGTAGGTTAACACTGCATCTCTGCTACCCTACAGCTCTCCCCTAGGAAGTTTTGCAGTTAGTATCTATGAGAGGAGGAAGAGTTTATACTACTGTAGGTGGGTTTACCACAACAATTACATAGCAACCTTCCAAACTGTCTTCACGTTCCAACTGCATTCTGTAAACTAATCAACTGTAACAAGCTCTGTTTAGTAGGATGTGTTACAAAAAGCTGTTACAGCCTTCTCCTTCAATCTGGAAGAACAAGATGGAGGAAGGTTTGGACTGTAGCAGGAAGTGAGGAACAGTTCCAATGCCCATATCGGTCAACACAAAACTTTATTACTCTTGTGACCTGTTTAGAGGCCAGAAAGACAGACACAGAAGGCAAAGGTAGGTTAAAACAAGTGCATTGAAATAACAGATATATACAAAGCAAGAGTGTTAGTAATAAGCAGTTAGAAATATTCATCTGAATGGTCAGGTTACACTGTGTCTTGGCTGCTCTATGACTCTCTCCTAGGAAGTCTCGCAGTTAGTATTTATGAGAGGAGGAAGAGTTCATTCTACTGTAGTAGGGTTTACCACAGCATATACAATGATTCTTTTAGACTAGCATCTTCATTTTTATTGTTTTTACCTTACTATTTTGGCTACTGAAGTAAGCATGACTAATTAACAAGAGAAAGAATTGGGGAGGAAAACATCTACTGGTAGGAGTCATATTTGTGGTGATCTAATAAGGCTGTTTAAATTCATGACTTGAATTTTCAGGTTGATGTTTTAATTTTATAGCAATTTTTGTCATTGTGCAAAAGTACCTCTGGTGCATCATATTCTATGTTTGATTTCAGTTTCTCCTATTCTTAATTTCTTATAACTGATCCATACGCCATGGAATCAGAAATGTTTAGTATTTACTAATTCCACCTCCTGAATTTTTATGATGGATTCAGGTTTAGGTGCCATCACTGCTTTCCTTCCAGTACTAGATCATAGTTTTTCTTTTGGAAAGGTTTGAGTGTCATTTCTTGGAATAATTCATGTATTAAGATGGTGATGATATAATCCTCTGGGCAAAAAAGGTTTCCTTTCAGTATGATTTGAAGGTGACCAAATGTAACTGAGGCCAAAATTAAAGTATAGCAACAAAATCTTTCTGATGAATTAAGGTTATCATATCACTCCCATACGAGGAAATAAAGCCAATAAGAGACAAAGGGTTACTGAGTGTGGAAAAACAAGAAAAAAGAGAAACATTAGAGAGCAAGAAAAATAGAAGACTAATCAAGACAGTAGATAGAAGTCAGTAAAAGAACAAAAATTAAGAAGACAGAAGATAACGATAGACATTACATTTAAATTTTTGAAGATCAAAGTTGACTGGGAAGCAAGAAGGTGAAAGAGAGTTCTACAAGTGAAATGAGCAATAAAAGAAACTCTTAGCACAGAACTTACGCTTAAATCTAGCCATTTCAACTGTAAAATGGCCTTGCTGCCAATCTAATTCTGCACTAAATTCATAAAGTTTAGGTACTATAGAGGAAAGTTTATCAAAATAATTTATGTTAATTTATGAAATCATTTATAGAAAAGCACAGAAAAGCTACATTATGGTGATGCAAAACTGAATAATACTGCAGATTCTTCTTTGGATTTTATCAAGAATCTGCAAATATACAGCAGGAGCACTGAACTAGATGTGACAGCAATATTCAAATCATGGACAAATGATAAACATGAATATGCAAGATAGATTCTGAAAAGAAAAACTGTCTAGTACGTCACAATGAACTAAATTTCCTTGCAGCAGATCTAGCAATGGATTCAATATACACTTTCCACTTCATATCAGCTGAGAACATTAGAATCAGCCATGATGATGGGAGGCAGGAAGGGGTCTTTCAGGTGATAAATAAAGAAGTTTTGTTTTGAAAGCATTAAAATTGACAATCCAGTTAATAACAAACTGTAATATAAAAAGTATTTTTGAATTCAGCCTCATAGAAAAATGTTATTCGCAAACCAAACTGCTCAGAAAAATGAAAATCACAAATACTTTCGGCACCAAGACAGACTACCCATCCAAAACATGAATTTTTGATTGATTGATTTCTTTTTCTTACAGCTTATCAACCCTTTGTGGGTTATTTAAAGTGAAAGCATATTTTTTTGTGAGTGAATACTGAATTAACAACTCTTTGAGAATAACAATAATTTCTACTATTTAACCCATAGCCGGGGAAGAAGTTGGATTGATACCTTTTCCAAGGTTATTTGTACATAAGTGTATATAATAGACCTGACTGGAATTCAAAGTCAGTTCTCGATTTCTCATTCTGAACTCCTATCCATTACACCATCTACATATCCACCTCAAACAAGACCTGATCTAATAAATTTTGATGTGGCGGTGTCATTGATCCACAGAGTGAATGTGAAGGTTAATGAGACATTTAAGAAGTACCAGAACCTTGCTTAAGAGCTGAGAAAAATATGGCATATGAAAAAAACATTGGAATCAAGATTAGGTAAAAATTGGAAATGGAAAAAGGAGTTGAAGCAGTCCATACTACAATGTGGATACTGAGAAAGGTGCTGGAAATTAGAGGGTAGTTGCTGCCATTCTACTCTCAGTAATGATCACCTGGTGTGGATATGCAGATGTATAAAATAATAGAAAAATAGAAATAAGTATGAAGTTGAGGAATTGAAAACAGATATCATTTTGGAAGGAGTAAAAATGCTACAAATTGCAAAAAATAAAGATATGACATATAATATCACAATAGCAGCCGAAGCAATTAATGAAATAGTGTAAAAAAAAAAAAAAATAATAATTGACTTGAATTTAACCACCAAAAATGAAGTGATACATTCTCCTGCAGTGTTCATTACAAAAAACCCAAAGGAAAACAAAAGTTAACATGAGAAATAAAACTCTATTATGGCAAAGATAGACGGAGGAAAAAGAGTGAACTTCTGCAGGCAAAATTCTCAATATTAGATGAATTATCAAAAGGGATAACAGTGAAAAGCAGGAAATTGTTAAAAAGGAAATGTGAATCTAATATAAAAGAAGAAAATGGCCTGTCAACTGCAAAAGAGGGTCCGAAAACAGCACATCTAACTCAAAACACAAACAAAATGGAGATACGAGAAGAGAAATGAATTTTATAAACAAAACAACATTTACAAATCTAACAGGGAAATTTTTCATAAGGAAATGGAGAAATCAATGAAGCCTATAGAAATGAAAGACTTCCAAAATAAAATATGAAGAAATGAAATGAATAACGAAAGTTGTGCAGAATGGATTAAGAGAAATAAACAGAAATGAAAGAGCAGAGACGGTAAAGGATTACGAGAAACTGTTAAAAAATAAAAACATGTAAATCCCTGAAATAAATAAGATAGCTGACTTTTGGTTATATTCTTTTCAACCTTTGCACAAACCATTAACAGTTCTGTTTCCTAATGTTGTCAATAAAACAGAGGAAAGCTTAAAATGGCTAACCCAAGGTATTATTAATTTATTAGGTTGGTGCAAAAATAATGACGTAATAATGTCGTTTTTTGACGTTAAAAAATACGTCAAAAAACGACATTATTACGTCATTATTTTTGCACCAACCTAATAAGATTCAAAATGGCTAACCCAAGGTATTATTAATTTAAGATCCAAAAGGCTACAAATTCCCTAAATTCACAATCAATCACGTGTTTATCCCAAATAAGGAAACACTCATACTGATTTTAATTGAAAGAATCATTTTCTTGAAGCTAATAGCATTATCCCTGAAGTGCAAAAAGGAAAATGGTTCTCGTAGCTGGATATATTGCTGAAGAAATGCTATTAAAAAAATATAATGACCTTAACACTTTAAACTTGTTTTTCACCAGGTGTAACAGCCTGTCATATAGGAAGAAAATGGGTAACTACTGACACCGAAGTTCAAGTGTGACACTCTGAACTTGTTTTCTGTCAGGTGTATAAATAGTGGTGTCCGTCTTCTGACTGCGGTGATTATTGAGTGAAACTATCTAGTTGAATTAGTGTGAATTATTGTGCATTGATGATTTGGTTTTTGATTTAGGATTTACCAGATGTTAAGCTGAGCCTTGCTAACAAGGTATTCACTGAAATGGTTAATTATCTTTGGTTGACTTTTACTTCTTTCTTCTTGTTAAGTATTTATTTGCAGTTGTAATTAAATACTGTTTTATTTTAGTATTAAAGTCTTCAGTTATACTTAATTATTAACGGCCACCGTACGTCACAAAACAACCAAAACAATGCCTGGATAAACAATCAAATAACTTTTGATAGTTTTCTGCATGACTGTCTCATTATGAATTGAGAATTAATTAAAATTTCTTAAACTCTTATTAATTATCTAAAACTTATTATGAAAAGATAGAATATTATTTTAATCTCTAACTACCTTAATGGCTAAATTAGATATAACTTGGAAAATTTGATACTCACAGGACAGACTGAAGGCAAGATGCTATATATTTAGAGATTCTTGATAAAATCCGAAGAAGAATCTGTAATGTTATTGATCCTAACCTGGCATCTCGGCTTCAGTAACTTTCCCACTAAAACTTCTCTCTATTAATTACCTAAAAGACCCCTTGTTACCTCCCAGCAGTATGGCTAATGCTAACCTCCATGAGAGCAACTCATTGTGCCTTCTCTTTTTAACATTCTCAGCTGATATGAAATGGAAACACTATATTGAATCCAATGTTAGGTTTGCTGCTTAGAAAGTTGGTTCATTGTGTCATCTATGCTTTGAATATTGCTGCCATATCTGGTCCAGTCTTTCATTGTATATTTGGAGATTCTTGAGAAAATTCAAAGAAGAATCTGCAATATTATTAGTCCTGATCTGGTGTCTCAGCTTCAGCCACTTTCCCACCACCATAATTATATGCCTTTTCTAAAAGTACTTTCATTGTAATTATTTTGATAAACTTTCCTCTATGGTACCAAGACTTTATGAATTTAGTGCAGTACTAGATTGGCAGCTAGGTCTCATCATTTTACAATTGAAAAGACTAGACATAACAGTTTCTTCTATTGCACTCCTTGTTTGTGGAAATCTCTTCTAGCTTCCAAGTTTGATCTTCAAAAATTTAAATGCAGTGTCAATCGGTATCTCCTGTCTTCTTAATTCTTGTTCTTTTACTGACTTCTCTCCTTAATAGTATATTTTTCTCATATTCTCTAACACTGAACAACCTCTTGCATCTTAGTGACTATAATGCTTTGCTTTGGGTGAAATGATTAAAAAAATGAAAAGAGGAAAATAATGCGTAGCCTAGTGTGGTGAACACGTATAAGTATAAAAACAAAAAAAAAACCCTGAGTCACATTCGTACATGTCTCTTGAAGACAGTCACATCCAGGTTTCACCATTAGCAGCAGAACAGCTTGACATGGGCCCCTTTACAACATATCCAAATCCAGGTCTTTGTTAACCATCTTGTGTCAATAAAAGCAACAGGAAAACCAAGAGTCAGAAGTTTGCTTTTAGTGAGACTCACTTTGCTATCATCAGAAATTCTGTCTTTTAAAAATATTCCCTTGGTGCATTTTGTTCTGGAAGTTACACTATTTACATTATTTAGACAACTGTCCTCATCTTTTTTACCATATTTATCACAACATTTCTGCTGTTGTACACTCCGACCTTCTTCAGGTGGTTGGAATGTCAAACTGAACCCTTTATTTCACTCATTGGGTTAGACTGTTCTAGTTCCGCGTGCCATATCTAATAGATGTCAGTTATCAGTTATCTCCAATAAATTCACCTCTTCAAGTTCTTCACTGCCTTAACCAGGTATTGAACTCACAACTCTTTGGGTCCTGTCACTGGGTCTAACCAATGCCTTTATCCACTGTGCCATGTGTCCTTAAGACCTTAATATAGGCAGATTCTGGAAGTTATGTTTTGCCCACCAAGCTATGATTTTTGAGGCAATGGCCTCACTTCTCTTTATTCAAATTTTTATTTCTTCTCTGTCTCCGCTCTTTTACTGCCTGTTCCCCACTAATTATTAAGAGAACAATTGGTCACCTATTATGTGTTTCCACTGGCCTCAACATAACCATGGCTTATTTTTTGACACCAGTGGTGCCCGGACTTTTTCTCAACTAAAATTAAATGGGCAATCATAAAAAAGTACCCCCTATAACATTAATAATAGAAAATGTAATAAATTTCAATAATCAAATTATGTTATTTTTTACACCTAAAATAGTGAGTTGCTCTACAAGTAATTATTTGAAGAGATTAAAGATCATTTATTTTCAGTGACTGTAACCTGCATGGTAAGCCTACATTCTCATGATACTTTTGGCTAACCTTAATGGTACAGGTAAGCTCCTTTATCCTGCTTCCTGTAGTCTAGATTTTTTCTGTTGCAACATGAATAGCAGAACGTCATTCACTATATTCTGAGTTACTCAGTCGATCTCGGTCGACCGGCTGAACTCTCTGCCTTCGGGTGGGGAGGAACCCGAAGGAGGCTACGCCGAAAGGCGGATTCTCTTTCAGGGAGGTAAACCGACCATGAACCCGTTTATACGGGTTCAATGGGCATATTCTTGGCCGAGCCCACGAGCTCGGAGATCCCACGTTAAACCGGCCTTGTGCCACATGATACACTCGTGTGTGGTGGGGGTGACTAAATATAGTCATTCACTATATGTGCTGCTTAAAATCTATAAAGACCTTACATAAATGAAGAATTAACAATGTTTATTTTCCTTTCTCCACTTTGCATTCATCTTCATTCATATGTGTTTACATTGTTGAGGTTGTCATTGGAAAGGCAATACCTCAGTGATGTAAACACTTGTGAAATGAAGGTGGATGCATGTTTGAGGTTGGAAAACTATTAATTCTTGTTGCAGAGTAGCTGGACACTCCACAAGATGGACTGGTCTAAGACTATTTAAACAGCACCCTCTCTTACTCGGGGAGAGAAATTAATGATTACAGTTAACTGCTTGTTGACTCTCTACCTCTGGGCAGAGAGGAACCCAGATAAGGCTATGCCAAAGGGCAGTCTCATTTGGATAGGTAGACAAACCCAGCCCTATGTATGTGGGGGTCTATGGGCAATTTTTGGCCAAGCCTATAAGCTCAGAATACCCCACATTAATACTGGCTTTGTGCCACATCTTGCCTTGTGGGTTGGTTGGTAAATAGATAGGAGTTAATGATTAAACATTTATTACATTAGTCATATTATTCTCTGGAATAAACTACTTATTTTTTATATGTGTGTCAACCTTTCCTATTTATGACTGTTATGGTGGAACACACCTATTCTATAGTTAATAGACTCTCCCACCTATAATAAGTAGGAGTAGTAAGAGTAACGAGGGAGTCAGTCAGTCGGTCAGTGAGTCGATGTCGGATGACCGTTAGTCAAATACTAAAGTATCAGCGACGACAACTAGATTACTCTGCGTCATTACCTATTATATGAAGTTCCTAACGTTTTGTACATCGAACCTATTTTAGGACCAACTTAGTACAAATACAAGCCTCCACTGTGAAATCACTCCACAACAATGACACAACAATTCTTCATTTGATTTTAAGTAGCATGCATAATGGATGAGGTTTTGCTCTTTATGTAGTGATAAAAGGGAAGAAACTTAGGCTATGTAGGAGGCAGACCCAGGGTAAAGGAGCTACTGTAGTCAGTCATGAATGAAAATAAAGATATGGTGTCTAAATCTTTGTATCTGATATTTTGCACGAAGCAGTTTCTCTCATCATTTTAGGGTAGTGTTGTATAGAAAAGAATAAACACCATTTATTTGCTATAAAATATGTCCATTAGGATGCTCAGTACTGCAGTATTTGACAACAGTAGGCCTACTAGTGTTGCTCAGAAGCTGGGGTTCCATTATAAATGACTATATGAAAAAAAAAAGGTTTTTCACAAAAAAAAAAAAAGGTTATGCACTATACATGATTGATTGATTTGTTTTTTTATGGCTTATCAACCCTTGGCAGGTTATTTAAAACCAGAAAATATTTTTAGATTGTAAACAGTTTTTTTTTTCTTTTACATAATAATGATTTACTGATACAAATCATACTAATTAACCCATAGCTGGGGGAGAAGAGGTGGATTCATAATTTTCCTGTGTTCATTTGCATGTAAGTGAATGTAACTAAGCCAACTGAAATTGAAACTTGGGTCTTCGATTTCCAACTCTGAGACATTATCCGTTATATCATCTACACACCCAAACTTACAACACCTGATGTTCCCAAGCAGTCATTCTAATTTACAATTCTGAGCCACTGTACATGAAGTAGGCTTATATATTTAAAATATCGATATAAATATAAATCTTAATTTGATCCATTTTGAAATTGAGATATGAAAGAATATGTTTCTCTTGCATTTGTTTTCCATATCTGCTATTCTCTGAATTGATGTATAAGCCCAATTCAACTGCAACCATCTTGATCAAGAGCAAATACACTTTACATTACCTGTACCTGCTTTGGCATTCACCTGTTCGGTTGAGCTGGCACCATCAAACAAACCCATCACATCCAAACAAAAGCTAACCAAGCATAACAGAAGCCATATTCATTCATACATGCAATTCCGGAGTAGAAATTTCACTGGGAATTTGGATTCACAAGTTGTCTGCAGCCGTATGTATACACATTTTCAGGATAGTGCAATCAATTTGAAGTTTCCATTTGCAAGACTGGTTGCCACCCAAGGCTATAAGATCTTGTCTGTCCTCCTATTTTACCCATAGCTGAGGGGAGAGGAGGTGGATTCATACCATTCCCAAAGATATCAAGACATAAGTGAATGTAAGAAACTTGACTGGAATTCAATCTCAGTAATCTGTTTCTTAAATTCAAGCTCCTAACCCTGCCTCTGCTCACTTTACATTGATGCATTGTCATTAAATATCAATGTTTATTATAAAAAGATTTTCAAATCAATACAGCTATAACTTTTTGACTTTCATCACTAGCATAAATATCTATAATACACAACTATTTTTATTCATCTTTTAGATTACAAATGCTCACCAGTTTTTTATTTTTTAATGTCCTCTTCATCTATCATTATTTCCGATTCAGTTCCTGCTTTTATTTTCTATTGGCAATTTCCCAGCTTTTCTTTTTCACGGCATTTTTAATTTGTACAAAAAACGATGAACTGAGGGAAGAATAAACAACTGCACCCACAAAAATAATTTAGCCTCCATAAAAGAAAACAGGTTTTATGACCTGATCAGTAATGTACTCTTCGCATTTTATGAAATTTTTTTTTTCAGCTCGGACATTATATTCTTTATTGTCTGTTTATTTGAGAAGTCATACCAGAGAGCTCTCCGATGCTTTTTGCTTCTGATCAGGTGACAGCAAGTCACCCCAGATCTTCAACAGCTTCTTCAGTTTTTGCATTGATCTTCAGATTCTCATCATCTCAACGCACATGTTCAGATTTCTATTTCGTCCCAACTCAGCACTGGAATCTTTTGGGATTTCATCTCAATGAGCCAAGTTATGATGGACAAAGAGCTTACCTCCATTTTTTACAATTAACTCTGTTCTTAAGTTAGGTCCTGGTATTTTCTAAACTTTTTACTTTTCTTATTCAACAAGTAAACCTTTTTTTCATTCCCTTGTTGATAACAAATCACCATATATGATCGACTCTCCCGTCGAGATTCGACGTATGAGTGTCAAGCAGATCAGTTTCCAGGAAACCGACAGCCCGACACTGGCACATGAGATTTGACTACAGTGGTGAAGGCCTCGTACAGGACCATTCACACATTTTGGAGGGACGAATACAGAGACTTGGTGCACCGAATGCCACAAGGTTCCCAAACGACCCTCCGCAGGTTTTGAGTTCAGAGTTGTCCTTCTCCTAGGCCAGTTGCTATCCAAGGCTATAGAACCCAGTCTGTCCTGCTATTTTACCCATAGCTGGAGGGAGAAGAAGAGGATTCATACCAAGGGTATTAGCACGTAAGTGAATGTAATGGATTCGACTGGAATTCAAACTCGGCTCTCCGATTACTCAATCCGAGCCGATATCCATTAGTCCACTGTGCCTCTCACCCTATATATACATATATATATATATATATATATATATATATATATATATATATATATATATATATAATAAATGTGAATGTCAGTGTGTCACACTTTTTCAACTCTACTCCTAGAGGCCATATCTGGACTTTCAATCCTGAAATTTTTGATTCCCAAGTTTTCATTACTGCGATTGTTTTCGACGATTTTTTTTACAACAGATTTTTTTTTTATGATAACAATTTTTATAACTTGGAAATAAATCAGGGAATAATTGAAATTAATTGTGAAATTCATCCATGAAATGAAAATAATTGTTTGTATGAAAAGTAAGGACCTATGCACATCAAATTGTCTTTAATGTGGTAGCAGATGAATTATAGTAGAATTTTTAAAAGGTAAGCTTAGATATTAATGCAATACTTTAATGCAGCAATCAATTTTGAGTTCTCCTGTAGTTTATTGTTGCTTATCACATCTACTCCTCCCTACCTATTGTGATGAAGGCCAAATCAAGAGCCCTCCACCAGAGCTAGCTTAAATGCCACCCAATAGGGCAGTTTTTAAAATGATATATAGTTTTATGGTATACTATATTTATGGGCTAATGTATTCAATATCAGGGATAGAGCATACATAAATATAAAAGTGGACATTGCAGTCAATGCCTAGTGAAAACAGTCTGTTTCATGCTTAAACACACTCTTCAGGCCTGAAGATTGTGTTTAAGCTGCTGAATAGAACATTCACTTTCTGACCATAAAATCTGGGTTCAATCTTCATCATCGTCAATTTATTAGTGGGTGGATATCATCTTGATATGATCAGCCCGGGGATGCAATTCAAGTATGCAGTACCATTGATAAGTGCTTGAAAACCATATCACACGTTGACCCAAGTCTTGTATGTGAAATTGAGCTGAGAGAATTGTTTGGAAATTGTCGATGGCTGTGTTAGCATAGAATTACCGGGCAGAATGACCAAGGCTTTGAGAGTACTGGACTTGTTCAAACTGTTTATTACACCAGATTATGCGTTCTCTCGCAGAAACAGTAACTATGGTCTGCTGTACCTATTATGACCTACAGGTGGGTTCACTGAGTACTGAATATACACAAATGTGCCAGAGCAAGCATCTGCAATGAGGATTATCTGGCCATCCTAACAGTTGGATGTGCTTGGAAATGAGTAAGCAGCCATTATATATATATATATATATATATATATATATAGTCTACCAGATATGTTTGCAGCAAATTAAATTTTTATATTACGTGACAAATTCAATAACTTGTTTTTCACATGACCAAATCATTATGTTTTTGAAGACACATCAAAATAGTTACAGAAAATAAATTCAATAACCTATAGAAGTTTTTACAGTTGATCAGATCATTACATCTCACAGTATCAAAGCATTCACAAAAGAAAACAAATTACAAAAAATAAACCACTGACAAAATACAACTGAAATTCCCTAAAAAGTTTTAATAATGGTTGTTTTTGTTTAATGGCATATCAACATCTCTATGGGTTATTTCATGTATAAATCTAAATATTTTGTATGCAATTTTATTTTAGGAGATAATAATGGTTTAATGATATGTCTTACTAATTAACTCATAGCTGGGGGAGAAGAGGTACATTCATGTGTTTCCCAAATGGATTTGTACATAGGTGAATGTAACAAACCCAACTGGAATTGAAACTCAGCTCTCTAATTAACAATTCTGAGCCATTTTCCATAACTTCACCTACAAATCCAAGCTTACAGCACTTGGTATTCCCAAGCAGTCACTCATCTAGGTACCGACCAGGCTCAATGTTGCTTAACTTCGGTGATCATATAGGAACTGATACCAAAAAGTTAATTCAATTTTTTTTTTTTTTTTTTTTTCATAATCATTCACCCAATACAAGTCTAAAGAGCCACTCACGGTAGATTGTTACTGAATGAGGTTGTTGTAAGGTTCTACAAAGAGGAGGCGAGAGTTGCATCTTATGAGCTTATGTAGGATAGTTAAAATCTGGTCTGATTTGTGGGAGGTTAGGATAGTAGTGATCATGGAAGTATACTCTTGGGAGTCCGTTCCTTGGGAAGAATCTGTCTGAGTGGAACTTTCTCTTCACTAATGGAATCTGAAGGAAAGAGGATCAGTTGACTCAGTGTATATGGTCTGGTGGGTTCTAGCTGTGAAGGTCTGAACTGGTGGAAATAAGTATTGTACTTTGCCCAAACATCTGCCATGAAATAATGATTCATCAAACAAAAGTCTGCACAAATGCTTTTGAACTCTGTCAAGGCTGGAAAGTGAAGATTGTGCAGCTCCAGCCCAGATGTGGCAGCAATATTAACATACATACATTTACACAGTTTTATACAAGTCTCAACATTACTAAAATTTAGGCATGTCATCAGTTGGTGAGCTCCATCTGCAGTTCAGCCGCTTTTCATCCAATAGCCATTGCCTTTGATGTCATAAGAAGGTTGGCACTTATAACCATTTTAGTTCCATTGATTTTTTTTTAATTGGTATCACCCCATGCAAGGCAGTAAAGCCACTAAGACACAAGGGGTTACAGGGTGTGGAAGAATTAGAAACAGAAATATTAATAATGAGCAGAAAGAGAAAAGAGTAATCAGGAGGACAGTAGATAGCATTTGACATTGCATTTAAATTTTTGCAGATTAAAGTTCCTGGAAAGCATGGTGCTGAAAGGAAGTTCCACAAGTGAGAAGTGTGAGAAAAGAAACTGTTAGCATAGAATTTATGACTACATCTAGCCACCTCAACTGTAAATTGACGAGACCTCATTGCCAGTCTAGTACTGTGCTTAAATTCCTAAAGTCTAGGGACCATAGCGAAGAGCTCATTCGAACAATTACCATGAAAGTGTTTATGGAAAAGATACAGAGGAGTAATCTTATGGCGGTGGATAAGTGACTGAAGCTGAGCCACCAGAAAAGAACCAATAATATTGCTGATTCTTCTTTGAATTTTATCAAGACACTCGGTAGACTTATAGATATGTAAGATAGATTCTGGAAGGAAAAATTGTCCCACACAACACATTGAACCAACTTTCTTAGCAGCTGACATCGCAATGGATTCAATATAGTCTTTCCACTTCATGTCAGCTAAGGACATTAGCCTGAGAAGGTGCAACACAACGAGTCCCTTTCCTGGAGGTTAGAAGGAAGAGGAGTCTCTCAGATGATTAATAGAGAGAAGTTTTATTTTGGAGATGTTAAAATTAACAAGTCATCATTTGCCCCATTTAACAATGGACTTGAGGGTTTATATATATATATATATTATATATATATATATATATATATATATATATATATATATATATATATATATATATATATATATATATATATATATATATATATATATATATATATATATATATATATACTCCTGTTTATTGGTCTTTATATTTGCAAATTTCTTTTTGTTATTATTTTTAACATTTCAAATGCAAAAATATGTATATATGTACAAAATTTCAATATATAAATGAGATGTTTAATGGAAAAATATTTAATAAAATGTAATTTTTTATTTGAGTAACAGTTTAACACAAAAACGGCCAAAAATTGAGACTTGAAGCAACATAAATGTGGTTCTACAGAAAGATACTGAGGATACATTGGACCAAACCTTCAAGCAACAACAAAGTTTGGGAGAGAATGGAAACAAAAAGGAAACTTATATTTAACAATAAGAAGAGGCAGTTGAAATTTCTGGGGAACACAGTGAGGGAGGAGGGCTTGGAAAACTTGATACTCATGGGACAGATAGAGGGTCAGAGGAAATCAGCATGTAACATGCTTGATGGGTTGAGCAAATGGATGGTACAACAGGGTTTAGGAGAAATAACAAAAAGACAAAACTTATTAAGAGCTACAAGGGTCTGGAAGATGTGGAGGGCCTTGGTCGCCTATGGCCTGAAGGGACAGGAGATATAAAAGAAGAACAGTTTAGCACACAATGAGATCAGATCTATTAAGAGCTACAAGGAATAGGAAGATGTGGAAAGCCATGATTGCCTACACACTGAAGGGACACGGTGCATCAAAGAAGAATAGTTTTGTGCATAATGAGATCAGATTTATTATATTTAACCTGTGCTGATAAGAAATTTGCAGAAATTCTCTGAGTAGAAAGTTCTTGCTTTTTGCAACCTGCAATCAGATCTCTTTTCGGATATAGGGTAAATATACAATACAATTTCAGAAACTTATAATTTGACATGATTTGCCAATGAAGCATGAATATATAATAGCAAGATAAAATGTAATTCCCATTAAACAACCTAGTGCTTTATTTTTATTTTAACTGTATTGTTTTAGAAAATAGTTTTTAACTAATTCTAACTCAATTTTTATATTTAATATTTTTTAGGTTTAAGTCTGCAGCTAAGAAAATTGGTTCACTGTGTCGTACTAGACATTTTTTTCACCAGAATCTATTTTACATATTTTTAAGTCTACCATTCATCCTTGCTTTGAATATTGCAGCCACATTTGGTCTAGTGCTCCTGCTGTATATTTAGAGATTCTTGATAAACTCAATAAAGAATCTGCAATGTTATTTATTCTGACCTAGCATCTCGGCCTCAGTCCCTTTTCCACCACCGTAACACAGCTTTACTGTACTTTTTCTATAAATACTTTCATGGTAATCGTTCTGATTAACATTCCTCTATGGTACCTAGATTTTATGAGTTTAAGCGATTTTGTGATGTCAACAAATACTCGTTGTCACTTTCGTAATGCTTGTTGTAGTAGACTTTGTAATCATATATATAACTATGGTAATGCCATTGAACAATATGGGTGTCAGACGCCTTCGAATAACACTCGCACTAATAGTACTTGCTTGATAATACTTGCTTGAACAATAACTCATATAGTGATCTGAATAGAGTAATAGTATAATGAATAGACTAGAAATAACAATCAGAATAGTAATAGAGGATAGACTAGAATTGGAGATCATTTAGACATCACGCAATTTCCTATATATGCATTTCATCTATGGTCATGTAATCCACTTAATTCAATAATGGGGTTGCCTGTGTTTGCTCACTGGCGATCTATGTTCAAACTCAAGTGTCGGCAACAACACTTTATTCCTATATAACAAGCAGATTGTTAGATCGGCGGTAAAGTCTCCTCATTTTACAGATGAAATGGCTAGCTGTAACCGTAAGTTCTATATTAACAGTTTCTTCTATCACACTTCTCACTTTTGGAACTCTTCTGGTTTCTTACTTCCCAGACAAATTTAATATATACACATTTAAATGCAATGTCAATTGTCATCTTCTGTCTTAATTCTTATTTTATTGTCCTCTCTTCTTAACAGTAGTTTTTCTCATATTTACTAACACTCTGTAACCTCTTGCATCCTAGTGGCTTTATTGCCTTTGATCTTCAAAAATTTAAATGCAATGTCAATTGTCATCTTCTGTATTCTTAATTCTTATTCTTTTATTGTCCTCTCTCGTTAATAGTAGTTTTTTTCGTATATTATCTAACAGTCAGTAACCTCTTGCATCCTAGTGGCTTTATTGCCTTTGATCTTTAAAAATTTAAATGTGCTGTCAATCATTATCTTCTGTCTACTTAATTCTTATTCTTTTACTGTCCTCTCTCCTTAAAGATTTAAAAAAAACTGATAGCCAGAACTTGTCCATATTATATATTTAAGGAACCCTCCTGAAAAGAGTGCACTCCAGGAGTATATGCTCCTTTTTGCTGGAGCCAAGGAGGGGGAGGGCTCTTCTTTCTTCACATAGAGCAAACTCGTTTTGCTTCTCGTAAAATAAATTTTAAAATATGTTGTTAAATTTGAAGGGCTGCTATCTAAGTTTGGTGGATGGAGGATATTTATTTTCTTTACTTTTTAAGCAATTAATACTTTAAAATAATGTCTGCATTTTTTTCTTTTGACAAAATGCTACAATCTGAGAAAGTTTAGTCTTTGTTGGCTGAGTTTCTATCTGACCCAATGTCTGTCTGTGACTTTACGTGTCTGTATCAGTTATATATACGAGTTTCATTTCATTTACAAATAATAAAAGTTTATTTTTGTTTTCATAAATAAATGAAATGATAGAAACGACTGAATCTTAATTCAGCTTTCATTTTTTATTTTTAAGAAATATTTTTTACACCTTCACATTAATTTGATGCATTCAATAAGTTTGGGCAATTATTAAAGTTAGAACAACCTTAAAGAACTATCATTTTTGGTAAGGGGGGTTTAATTATAGTGTAAAAAGGATAGTTTATTTAAATTTATTTACTTTTTTTAAAATATTTAATTTGGGAAGCAAACATTTTAGTTTATATTTGGGTTCAACAAAACATGTAATAGTTTAATTAATGCAAGATAGCATGTTTTACTAAAATATCCTTTTTTTAGTTTATTTATTTGCTGGTGGCACTAAATATCTATAATAAGATTAACATAGGTACCGCCAAAGATTTGCTAAAACAATGCACATACATGATGAAAAAAATGCCCCATATTTGATAAAAACAAAGTTTAATCATCAAAATCTTTATCCTAAGTAAGAGAAAAGAAGAAAGGATTCTTTAATTAAATTATGGTTTTTTATCCTTTTTAGAACATTCGAAATTTTGGTTAAAAATTTTGTTTTTTTTGTGTCAATGAGGTACCAAAGATTAGTATAGGAAATTTTAGCGTCTATCTTGCAGTGAAAAATGCATTGATTTTTAAATTCTTATAAAGATTGTAACGGTAACAAGGGCCTGGAATGTTTTAATCAACTATGCTCGCTTAAAAATTTAAAAATAAAAACTCATTGATCTGACAGGTCAAAGGCAAGAACAACAAAAATGAGGAATTCAAATAAAATATGGCAAAATTTATTTTTTGCAAATAACAATACAAATACAGTAAAGAAAATGCAAATTTTTTATGTTGAAAAGAGTTCCATAGAAAAAAAATAAAAAACAGTGATTCGGGACTTGAAATCTAGTAATGAGAAATGTTCAAAGTAGATTAGAGAAAAAGTTTATATGATGCCACTGAGGAGAAAACTGACAATTAGTAAATTACACAAAGTTTGCATTGTATACACTGAAAAAGGCTAATAGAATGATATGCGTATAATATACTGACCAGAAGAGTTGATTCCCATGAAGTAAAAACCAGAAATGTTGACGGGCAGTAGAAAAAACACTGAATCAGTTGAAAATATACAGATAGCAATCGGAAGAGTCTATGTTAAAAAAAAAAAAAGGTAAACTGAGTCTGTTGACATGTGCAGAATAAACACACTTTTTGAAAGAGTCAGATACAAAAGTGGTGCAGAGTATTTCACAAGGTCCCCAAATGACCCTTTGCAGATTTTGAATACAGAGTTGTTCTTCTAGGCTGTTCACTACCCAAGGCTATAGGACCAAGTTTGTCTTTCTATTTACCCAGAGCTGTTGGAAAGGAGAAGAGAAACATTCATACCTTTTCCAAGGGTATTGGCCAGTCAGCAGAAGCCTTTAATATGCCAAATTCATTGTTCAGAATATTCTCAACTCTTTCATGGGATATGCTGATAGCATTGGATATTTGATTTATAATCAATCCTCTGTCATCCATCACCATGTGATAAACATAATCAATGTTTTCCTCAGTGGTGGCAGTTGCAGGAATCTTCAGACATTGGGTCTTCTTGAAGACTCTCTCTTCCCCTCTTAAATTCAGCTGCCCACATTTGCACTGTTGATAAAGCTGGATTATCATCCCTTAATGTAGCAACCATGTCAGCATAAATGTCCTTGGGGCTAAACTCTTTTTCAGCAAGTACTTGTTAACACCACAATGCCAATAGAGAAGTCGCTACTTGTTACTTTTTAAGTTTTCTTTGAACAATCAGTTTACCTGGAAAGAAACAATATAGTTATTAATAAGAAGATTTGAAATTAATGCATGCAAGATTTCAAAGCTCTAACATAAACTCCTTTATAGCCAGCCTATGAACTTTTCGGGCCCACTCTCATACATGAGCTTGCTGACCTCATTCAGTTGAGAGGCAATTTTCTTTCTTTTTTCTGCAAAAATAGTATTCAAAACGAAAGTGTTTTGTCCTTTGGGATATGTTGCAATTTTTTTCTCTGCAAACATCCTTTAATCATATAGATCGAGACTGTGAAAATTCTATCTTTCTTTTTTAATTTTATATTGGCATGTTTCATATACAATACCATTTCACTGGAGAAGATATTAAACACACATGGGTATTGCTACTTCTTATATGTTCATTTCTTTCTTTATAGAAAGAAACACATACCCCCCCACATATATATATATATATATATATATATATATATATATATATATGGCTTCAATACACTCCAGAGCGAGGCTCCAGTCAGTTATGTGCCATGCATGCTACACACTTAGGTGATCATGTATCTTTCAATACATGACTGATGAGGCACAGTAGATTGCCATTTCTTTCTGCAGTAGACCAGCTGCCATCCAAGGCTATACAACCCGGTCTGTCCCGCTATTTACCCATAGCTGGGGGGAGAAGAAGAGGATTCATACCTTTCCCAAGGTTATTAGCACATAAGTGAATGTAATGGATTCAACTGGAATTTGAACTCGGCTCTCCAATTCCTCAATCTGAGCTGCTACCCATTACTCCACTAATGAATGCTAATAAAGAATTTACTGACAGAATTTACTGATGTGTTGGCAGGGGACAAGCAAGCTAAATTTGTGGGCAAGGGACAGGCAAGCTATTACAGTGTGTAACATATGTACTAACTAAAGAATGAAGAAACAATATTAATTATAATTTGATTTTTACCTCATTTTATTTGTAGTGCTATTCCGGGAATTTAATGAAGAACCTGAAGACATGACAGTCAAATTGGGAGACTCTGCTGTTCTAGCCTGTGACCCACCACATAGTGTGCCACCTGCAATTGCAATTTGGTATAAAAACAATGAACGACTGCAGATAGACACCCAAGATTTTACTGAAAGATTTGGCCACTGGGATCTGCGATTTGATAAGGTTCGTTATGAGGATTCAGGCGAATATTTCTGCGTGGCCTTCAACAATTACACATTACCCCAGACACGCACCTCTCAGACAGCAGTGTTGTCAGTTATTGGTAAGTCTTTGTTTTTCATTTAATTTCTTTGAATATGTCTAATAGTTCAACTCTCACTTATTATTCTTCTATGGAAAATATTTTTTTAATGATTATTTCCTTCTTTTTTTTTTTTCTTTTTTCTTTGAGGCTTTAAAAAAAAAGTATCCCAAAAAAAAAAATAAGTTTTCCAATCTCAGGAAAAAGTGATTTTATTTCTCAACAATGTACCTCAATTTCAAAAATAAAAAAAATGTCCCCAATTTCAAAATAGAAAAAAAATGCATGCCAATTTTGGAAAAGAAATGATCAACCCAATTTTGGAATGAAAAAGATGTATTTCAATTCATGTATCTAGGGCACAAATTGTCCTGCAAAAATGATAGAATGATGGGTAAAATTAGGGAGTTGGCCTGTCTGGGGAAGAAATCTCCCACAATGGGGAGAAGTCTTGTGTTGTTGCTACTACATCCTCGATCAAAAAAAAAAATAAATAAATAAAGAGTCAGTGTTTATGTCCCTTGCTTTTATATGCCTGAATACAGCAAAACTTACTGGGTGTCCAGGTTGATAAAGTTAGTTTATTTCCTAAAAAAGGTGGGTCGGAAGAGGAGGCAGGGGCAGATCGGGAAGAGGAGGATAGGTGTAAAGGGGGCTACAAGTCTTCATCGACACCAGCCTCATCACCTCAGCAAATACCAGCCACAAGGAACCAACTATCCAGCCTTGACACCACCCAGCTACAAGCTTTCATCATTGACGATGCTGTCATCTTGGTAAATATCAACCAACAAAAATCAACCCCATCCATCATATCAGCCTACCTTGACTTGTTTACAAGGCATTCCTTTCATAGTCAATACCACAACCTCCATTCCATAAAACACGCCTACCAGCTCCCACCGTTACCATAGTCTACTTCAACTTGTTTACAAGGCATTCCCTTCACAGTCAACATAACAAGATCCATTCCACAGAACAGGCCTACTAAAATCACACCAATCTGAAGTCACCCCTGTTTAACACAACAGGTCTGCCAACCAATGAAACAATCTACAAAAGAAAGTAAAAAGATTGTGCAGCTCTAGTCTTTCAAATAGGGAGGATTACCTGCTTAAAAAATCATCGCTTGAAATGTTAGTTTTTAAAATGGCCCCAAACTCAGAATACTAATAGTAGAATCGATATCAAATCAGGCTCTTGTCTTTATTTTTAATTGTTCATATTGAAACAGTTCTTTATCTCGTTTGTTAATCATTTCACACAAAGCAAGGCAATAATGCCACTAAGATGCAAAGGGTTACTGAAAGTGGAACAAATTGAGAAGACTTTAAATTGAGAAAGGGCAATAAAAAGGTTCAGGAAGACATTGCATTTAAATTTTTCAAGACTGTAGATGGGAGGTAAGAAACTAGAAGAGAGTTTCACAGGTGAGAAGTATTGTTAATACATTCCTAACCACCAAGGTGTCCACACATGTGGAAAATAGACAACATGTGCACAGCCTAACATGGAGAAAAAAAGTAATTTTGATTCACCTAGCTATGGACGATCAAAGGCCATAAGGCTGGTATGTTATTTGTTCATTGTTCTGTTAAACATTCCCGTCTTTGGGACATTATGAACAATCATTTGTTTTGGGACATGTGTAAATCTTTTTAATATGTCTATGTAAGTTGTATTTGCCTTCTTAAATGTTTTGTTTGTTACGGGCGTGTATCTCGACTTTCTATATTCACATTCAATGTTAGTGTATCAATGCTAATATTAGTACTTGGTGTACAGGAAAACATTATTCTTCCTAGCACTAAATAGGCAGTAAATTATGGATGGCTTATAAAAGATATTAATAGTACCAAGGAGAAAAGCTCATTAGAATAACAGCCATGAAAATATTTAGAGAGAACACATATGAAAGATGTTACAGTGGTGGGAAAGTGACTGAAGTAAAGATGCCTAGTCGGGACTGATAGCTTCTTTTCTGTTCTTTAAGCATTTCACTCCAAGCAAAGCAGGAGTGCTACTAGCACGCAGGAGGTTACAGAAAATGAAGGTGAGAGACAAGATTGGGTATAGGGGTGATTGAGGAAAAGATAAGATGAATGGGGACCAAAGCAGCAGAAGATAGTGATTGCTGTTGCATTTAAATTTTTGAAGATTGTAGTTATCTGGGGAGTAAGTAAGGAGTTCCACTGGTGAGAAGTGTGAGAAAAGAAACTGCTGGAGTAGAAGTGGTGGTTGCATTTATTTATTTCAACAGTAAAAGGGTTGGACCTATATGTCAATATAGTAGCATGCTTAAATTTATGGAGTCAAGGCACCAAGGGGAAAAAAGCTCATCAGAGCAATTGCCGTGAATATATTTGTAGAAAAGACAGAGGGAAAGCCATTTCATGTCTGTGAGAAAGTGACTAAAACCAAGACACCAAATCTGGACCGATTACAATGCAGACCCGTCTTTTGATTTTGTTGAGAACCTCGAACAACAGTGGTACCAGACCAGATATAGCAACAGTATTCAATGCACAGATGAATGGTTGTTTTGTAGACGTGTAAGATGGCCTCTGATGAGAAAAACCTTCTGGCACGACACAATGACCCAATTTTCCTTGCAGTAGATGCAGCTATTGATTCAATGCAATTGTTCCACTTCAAGTCAGTTGAAAACGTGAGGCCAAGAAGACATAGTGAGATGCTCAGACCATTCTTTGGATTTCATCAAGAATCTTGAGACATATAGCCAAAGCACAAGACCAGATTTGGCAGCAATATTCAGTGAACGGTCAAAACTGATAACATTATAGATGCTTCTTTGGATTTTGTCAATAACCTTGAGATATATAGCCAAAGCACTATTGCAAGATGGATTCTGACGAGAAAAATACAGTGAACCCTGCTTTTTAGCAGCCGACCTAGCAATTGATTCGATATAATCACTCCATTTCATGTTATTGTTTTATTCTTTCAATTTTCTTTTAAAACCATTAAAGTAAGGAATAGTTTCTTTCTGATAAATTCTTTTATTTGCAACTATCACATGACCTTTGAAAGTAGCTTGTGTATTGCAATGGGTATATCTAAATAGCCTGGCTGAAGAAATTTCTATGCAAGCTGGTTTTGAATTCAGTTTTCTTTCTCTCAGATCAGTGGTTCTGCTAAGTTTAAAATTATCAATCTACTGTACTATTTTATCCATAGTTGGTGGATGAAGAGATGGCTTCATGCTTTTCCCAAGAGCTTTAGGGAAAAGTGAAGGCAAATAGCTTCACTAAGAATTTGAACCCAACTCCCAGATTCCATTTTCTCCACCAATGACCAATATTCCAACCTCATCTGCAATTTGCTTTCATGTTGCTGGTATGTATATGAAATAGTTTTGGAACGTCTCCACCTTCTATATTCTGTAACGGTACTGTCCTTATTGTTTGGGTATCTGCCAATGAAGCGGAAGAGAAAACTCAGCAGCACTGGAATCAAACACTAGATCATGAGAAGCAGGGCACATACAAGACTTTGTAGTAGAATTAGGTAGTAATGAAAGCATATTGAAATATACACTTTCTTTTTCACTAAGAGAGTGACAAAGAAAAACTCGCCCTCTCTTCTCTTATGCACATACTTCCTTTCCTTCTATTGTTTCTATCTATGGTAACTGACAGAACCCAGACATAGCTTATGTGGGTCAGCGAACGTCATGCAAAATCAACAAACAACAATGCATCCCACCAAAAACCAAACAGAAAGCACGGATGTGTCAGGTCAAAATAAAAGAAAACCAAAACCAAAACATGTGCACACCAGAAGTGGGAGATTATTCAGTATAACAGTTCGAGACATGATAATTGGAGATTTAATTGGCGGTGATTTTGACAAGAAATATGACCTAGTGCGTAGTCTGAGGATGACTGATCAAATATCAATTTGATCAAAGAATGCCTACAATATCAACAAAAATGCAAACCACTCATAACAAAAGAATGTACAACAACAAAAAAAAAAAAGGATGAATTCAATGAATGAATTCCTTTCAACTAAAACATAACGACCACATATGAACTCTTAAAACATAAAAGGACTAAGATGATAGTCATCCAGTTTAACAACAACTGTAACCACATGGAGTCAATAATAAAAAAATGGTACTATAAACAGTAAACTTTTTATTTGCTTATGTATTAGCCCAACCTTTCATCTATATGCAATAACTTCTACACAGGAACACCACAGGTATGGCACAGATGCAACCAATAAACTGGAAGGACAAACAAGGTCAAACGAATTTGAAATTATGCTGGATAACATGAACAGAAATCCTTGGTAATGCACAGCAATCTTGTGCAGTCAACACAGTACACTGCCAGACAGTCTCTTCCCAGAAAATGTGCCTGCATATTTGCATAGCTAATACCACTCAGCTCACCATCTCATCTCAAACTGGTATATACTTTCTTTCTTCATAACCAGATGTTCCAGTGTTTGCATTAGCTCTGTTCTGGCAGGATAGCCATGTGCTGTCGTTCTGTAAAAACAGCACACTAAACATTGCCTCTTTGACCAATAAGGACGAGTGCTATTATCAATGGCAATTAGTGGCTCTGTGTGTATTTTGTTTCCACTACATAGGAGCATGCTGCTGATGCTTATAGTTATGCTGGAATGACTCTGCAATCTTTACAATAATTGGCAGATTCAAGCAATATGACTGCTTAAAAGCACAGCAAAAACAAAACTCAAAAAATTTTTTTTTAGGCTTTTGGCAAGCATTCTTTAAGTCAAACACAGGTTTTTGAGTAGTATGCCTATTTCAAGGCTGTTTAAATATCAGTTGAAAAGTTATTGCTTGTCCTGTTTCAATAACTGAGCAGTACTAAAAATAAGAACTAGATGAGATATCCCAAGACATGGACAGTGTACTCGAAGCAATCTATTCCTGTAGGTTGAACAAGGGGTTCAGTTTGGAATTCCCTGTAGGTTACCAGGATCGACATACACAACAGCCAAAATATTGTGATCACAACAACAAAGATGAGGACAATGTTTTACCTTTACATAATGATAAAGCTTGGTTGCTTTTAATATAACTCATGTCATCAAATACAGTAATTTAATAAACAAATTTGACATAAAACTACATGCAAAAGAAATTAATAAATATTATTGATGTCTAAATAAAATACAAGTCTTGTGCATAAACCTTCACATTTCATTACCAAGATCAGATAAGCCATTTCAAAAGATTATCAGATATAATAGGTTATGGGGGGGGGTCACAGAATTAGATATGACGGTAACACTCCTAAGATGTAGGGGGGGGGAATTAAATAAAATAAGAAGAATAAAAAATAAATACATTTTTCCATGATGCAATTAATAAGGGAATCAGAAAGGGATTTTGTCCATCTATGCAATTTTATGACCCCACTTCCAGAAAGATCAGGATTTTTCTCTTTCCACTTTGCAACTTATAACATCCAGACATGTTTTGCAGTTTCACTCAGTATGTAATTTCTTCCAGCTCGGTGTGAAACAGACTTGAGCTCGACCATTTTAACCACTCGTATCCTTACTTACCCTAACTTAGTATCTGTCTATATTTCTGAGATGAAGTATTATGTACACTATTTAGATTATTCAGACTATTGTCCTCATTTTTGTCACCATATTTATTACAACATTTCGGTCGTTGTATGCTCTGGCCTTCTTCAGGTGGTTGGAATGTCGAACTGAACCCTTTATTTTGCTCACTGGGGTAAACTGTTCTAGTTCCATGTGCCATGTTTAAAGGATATCAGTTATCTCCTGTTAATTCCCCTCTCAAAGTTCTCCACTGCCTTAACTGGGTATTGAACCCACTCTCTTTAGGTCCTGTCACTGGATCTAACTAATGCCTTTATCCACTGTGCCATGTATCCTAGATCAGAAAAATAAAATGGACATCAGTCAGTTATGTGCCATGTGTGATACACACTTAAGCAATCATGTATCTTTCAATACATGAGTGACAAGCTAGATTTTTGTCCCAGTAGGTTGCCATTTTTTCTGTGGTGGACCAGTTGCCATCCAAGGCTATAGAACCCAGTCTCTCTTGCTATTTACCCATAGCTGGAGTGAAAAGAAGAGGATTCATCCCTTTCACTAGGGTTTAGCACATAAGTGAATGTAATGGATCCGACTGGAATTCGAACTCAGCTCTCTGATTCTTCAATCCAAGCCGCTATCCATTACTCCACAAAATGGACATACCCAAGAGATATTGAGAAGTTTGTTTCCTTAGAGGTTCCACTATAAAACAAAGAATAAGTGGTCATAGCATAAACCCAAATTTTTGTTGCTTCTACATTAATCATTTATGAGTGAACAGACACACACACATACAATGCACCAACATGCAACCCTTAAATTTCTTAGATGAAGCATTGTCATTACTAATATTAAGTACTTTTTCTTTTCATCTTATTCTTAGGTTTATTATTGTTTGCCTCCTCACCCGCAATTGTAGTATAGCATGACCGAAATAAAATGAAAATAAATACGAAAAAAGTTTTAAAAAAAGCAAAAGACAATAAAACGTCAACTCTGGTGAAAAGGAGATTTATCACCCTTCTTACCCCTCCCCAATAACTCGTATTGACGAGAATCATACTAAACATCTCAGCCATGAGGCAAGACATGGAACAGGGGGTGTTGATTGGCTAACATAGACCAATCACTGCATTTTGTGTATATCACGTGACTCATTCCCGCTAACTTTGAGAATTCTGCTTCTTTTATTGGATTGTTTACATGGAAAATTTGTATGTATTTTTCTTTGCTTGATCATGCTGGAGAGAAATTAAATCATTAGGAAAAGAAAGAGTTGGACAAAACAAAAAAACCGTCAAGACGATTGTGCGTCTTCCATAAACCGGTGAGCAGTTGCAATAAAAAATAAACGAGTAATACACCACTCTTAATTATTTGAATTTTTTTTGAAGCATTACCATTTTTTTGTTTTTAGCAATAAAAATAAGATCGAAAAAAAAAAACAAGTAAAAAAAAATAATAATAATTAAACAACTAGCAAATCAAAATACGTTCCGTCTTCGTTACACAAAAAAAAAACGTCTTGTTTTAGTTTTATGAATCGATAGAAACAATGAATGTTAATTTATTATTAAACCATTTTAAAATTCTAATGAACGATAACAATATACAAGTTTTTTTTACATACAGTGAAACTTCGGTTCTTTAATTTTCATTCCAGAAGCCCGTTTGTAACCCGAAATGTTCGTAAAATGAAACTATTTTTCCAATAGAAATCATTGTAAAATGAAAATGGATTCATCCGTTCCTGATCCCAAGATGATTGATTAAAACTTAAGCAGAAACTAACAATAGAACTTTGTTTATACACAAAAAACTAATGAAAATCATTAAATCTAAGAAAAAATAAATTAACCCAATACTAAACAGATAAAATAAAAATATAGACGAACACTTTTTAATTTTTTTTTACCGTGCCTGTAAGTAGCAGAGTTGATGGCGTAGAGGAAAATGGTTTGGAAGTTGAAGGAAAGACATGATCGTTTCTTTATAAGAATAGGTCGATGATTTTGAGTTTTTTGCCATGGACTGATTAGGAAGAGACAATATAATATCATCAACAATTGTTTTTTCTCTTAACTTTTCTTTTTCCTTTACCAATATAATTGGTAGCTTTCTTTGGAGCCATGACTAAAGGACTAAAATGAAGAGAAAAAAAAAAGGCACATAAAATTGGAAAAGTACAACGCACGAATTAACTAAGAAATAATTCCATTCGGGTGAATTGGGTTCGGCAATGTTGTTCGAGAATTGAAATTTTGTTCGATAAACCGTTGTATTTGTTCGACATTTGTGATGCTCGAGAACCGAGGTTGCTTTGTACTTGAAGTTTAGAATAACCACGAAATGTCACCAAATAAACAAAATTTACATCATTAACAATAAGAAAAGGAAATATAATTAACGAAAGATTTACGTGAGATTTTAGTCACCTATCGAGAGAATTTTTGTTCAAGAATCTTGGCTTTTAAAATAATTGATACAGTACCACTTTCCTGATTATTAGGATGTGAAATGAAATGAAAAGAAAAAGTGAACTCATCTGAAGATTTTTCAATTATCGAAACTAAATGCACTCTAATATTTTCTCTCGGTGTGTGTATGGGGTGGGTGAAAACTTAGAAAATCGTACTCAACATTTGATGAACATTAGCAAATGTTTAAGTTGGATGCACCCTCAACCAGAAGCAACACTGACAAAAATCTATTAAGAGACCAGCTTTGGCAGTTAGCGACAGAAAAACATGAGTCCAACCGTAAATTGTCAAAAATTGACATATTTTTTCATTAAAAAACAGAAAACCATACAAAACTTGAAAGAATGTTAATGATAGAAATGTTAAAATTGTTTGAAAAAATTACATTTTTCTTCTTTTTCGATAATTTCAATTATCTGGAATTTTGAATTAACATATTTTTTCAACCCCTATTGCAAGGTGTTCAGATGGTTGAGAAAGTTACACTTATGGCTCGAAATGAACGACACATCTTCATTACCATCAACATTTTTTTTTTTTAGTGAGAGTCCCCATTTACAAGGCCTGTTAGCCTGTAGTGCCACGCCTACATTTTCGCCAATTCTAATTGGTCAATAAATACATACTTAAAAATAACAGGACAATTTATCTATCGCATTCCACCATAGTAAATTTGTTCCTACACTTTGTTCAAAACAAGCTTTGCTACAAAATCACTGATTGGTCCATTTTCCGTCCAATCGGATATTTTTCATGTATATTCAAAAATGTACTCAGCGTCTCTTTTTTTGGAGCCACTCACGATAGTATAAATATTGAAGCATTCCAAAAAACCAGTAGTAGTAATTTCAAAACCACAGTCGAGGTACCCAGAGACAATAGTTCTCCTCTCATTTACTCGCTCGTGTATTTCATTTCATCCTACTCACTCCGCACGTACATACACACTACAGAACTTTATGTGTCACACCACCAGTTCTCAGTGGACACACCAAGTTAAATCAACTTTGTAAGTTGCAACATTTGAACAGATTTCTCAAAGAAACATTCTATTTCAACACTGAACTCTGAACATTTTTCTCATACAAATCTTCTATAGGTATTTTCTTACAGTCAAGGGGAAGCTACTTTTTTCTCCCCTTTTTACTCATTTGCAACTACTTGTATTATTGTTGAATTTATATTTCTTCCTTAAACAAAATTGGTTCTCATTGTTCTTTTTCCTTGATGTTTTAAGTATTATGTAAGAATGTTGATTACCTTCTCAACACGCAGCCGCATTATCTATTTAATTTAACCCATTCAACATTGGTGACCACAACACTCGAGAAGCAGTACATAATTAATCAACCCGACGTACTAATCAACACATTACAAGCCACTCGAGATAGTGTTACTGTTCACTGTTATGCTAAAAAACTTCTTTTAAAAATGTATGCCTCACAGATGCACCGTTCATGTCATAAATATTTTAACGAAATTCATAAATAATTAAAAATAATTTTGTTTTTGCCATTTTTGTAAATGTGTTTATAATATGAATAGAAAAAAATAATTCTGAAATGGATTATGGGTGTATATTCAATTCTCTTTCTTTTGAAACATGTTTAAACTAAACATTTGTGTAAAGGGGATTTAAAATAAAATTAATTTGCTATCAGGTTATACCAACACACGTTCTATCTTAAATAAATCTTCGTCTATGTGCCATGTCCCTTCAGGACGTGGGCGATCATGACGCTCCACAATGTCCTTTGTTTGTCTTTTTGCTATATCTCCTAATCCCTGTTCTGCCTTCAAGCTCGTTAGTTAGGTTATGCACTTCCTTACTCTGTCTCTCATGCCTACAATATGTCCCCTCCAATTGTCAGATTTTCAAAGCCCTCTTTTTTCATTATGTGTCCTAAAAATTTCAGCTACCTGTTTCTGATTTTAACTATGTGTCTTTTTTTGTTTCCATTTTCTCCAAAACTTCATCATTGCTTATGTCCAGTCCATGGTATACTCAGCATCCTTCTGTAGAACCACGTCTGTTGCTTTAAGTCTCTTCATCCGTGGTGAAGTTGTTTGCATTCTTTGCTATAATGGAGTCACTGGCATAGCTAGTATGTTTGTTGAAATTGCTTATTTATAAAAAAAAATACAACATGCTGCACAGTAACTCCTTTTTATATATGGCCAGGATGTGATCAAAACAATCAGCCAAATCATTTAAAAAAACAACCTAACAACACACAAAATTTATTTGGCTTGAAGGTCCAGGCTCAAAAGACAAAAAAATAGAGTAACACATATCCTTAAACAAACTTCTGTCAAGGAAAATAACTGAAATTCATATAATAATAACTAAGATGTGTCTCTCACAGCAATATTAAAAGAATGCATCATGAATCTGTTCACAGATTTCTCATTGTCAACAATGATAGAACAGACCTGAATACATCTCTGGATTATATTTACTGTCTGGTCAAGCTAACAATCGATTAAAAATGTATGCTATAGTTTAAGTTGTTTGAAATCAATAAAGTCCTTCAACTGTAAGTATTGTCCCGACATAAAAACAACTTTTCTTTCAATACAACCTAAAGAGGTTTATAAAGCGAAAGTGTAACCCCCAGGGCAAGCCCCCCCCCCCCCCCGACACACACACTCTAGCTACACTACTAAATAGATGACTAATATTGCATAACAGTTCAGTACTCGTTTCTTTGTTCAAGCTTTAAACAATTATCTCTTGAATGTATGCTATTTCTAGTTAATTGTTGAAGTACCTATTGACACCGATTGTTTCTTTTATGAGATTAGAATGTTTCTTTACTACTGCAGTCAAGTTCACTATTTACATTGTTTGGGCTACCATCTTCATCTTTGTTGCCATATTTATCACAACGTTTCAGCTGTTGTATGCTCTGGACTCCTTCAAGTGGTTGGACTGTTGAACTGAACCCTTTATTTTACTCACTGGGGTGGACTGTTCTAGTTCCACATGCCATGTCTAATGGATGTCAGTTATCAGTTACTCCTGTAGATTCCCCTTTCCAAGTTCTCCTCCATGTTAACCAGGTATTGCACTCACACTCTTTGGGTCCTGTCACTGGATCTAACTGATGCCTTTATCCACTGTGCCATGTGTCCTCAAGGACAGGCATGCATTAGATCCAGTTACAGGACCCAAAGAGTGTGAGTTCAATAGCTGGTTAAAGCAGTGGAGAATTTGGCGAGGGGAATTAACAGGAGATAACTGATAACTGACATCCATTAGACATGGCATGTAGAACTAGAACAGTCTACCCCAGCGAGCGAAATAGAGCAACATTTCAACCACCTGAAGAAGGCCGGAGCGTACAATGGCCAAAATGTTGTGATAAATATGGCAACAAAAATGAGGATAACAGACCGAACAATGTAAATAGTGTTCATAATACCTCATCTCGGAAATATAGACAGGTACCGCAGTCAAGTTATTTGAAACTGTTTTCATATCGCTACTCATTGATGCCTAACGATAATATCAGCAGCTTGCTTATGAAGAAATATTTAACATTCATTGACTGAACAGCCTGTGCTCCTGTCAGTTGAAATTTGTCAAATCTTTCTCTTAAAACGGTTTTTTCAGGAAAATAGGTTTCTCAAGTCCAGTAACTGTTATTGCTCTTTCTAGTATTAAAGGGATTTTCTTCCTAATCTTTTGTTTGAAGTAGTGAAGAATATCAACATCTTGATTATGTTATGTTACTCTTTGAGTTACATATGCAATCCATTTTAGTATTTGATATTGTTGGAAATCTGCAGGTAATGTCGCAGTAAATATGTTTGTCATAATTATTTGCATACAACCTGCAAAATATCCTTTCTTTTATGTTACATAACCTCTAAATATATTTTTAATAACTAATACAATGTAAATGCTGTAATGGTATGGTAACGATAACCATTTCCTTTTGAGGAAATATTTGTTCTTTGACTGAACAGCCAGTACTACGTCAGTTGAAATTTTTAAAATCGTTCTCTTAAAACAATTTTTCAGGAAAATAGGTTTCTCAAATCTAGTAATTGCTATGGCTCTTTCCAGAATTGATGTAGGCTTCCTTCCTATCCTTTTGTTTCAAGCCGTGTGGAATGCCAGCATTGTGATTGTCATTATTTTATCTTAGAGTTATGTATGTGTCATGGTAATTTACCCACACACACATGGACTCTCCCAGCTATAAATAGGAGCAGGTACTGCCTTTTAGAGAGGTAAGTTTTCAGCAATCAGCTCTGACAGACTGAACATTTGCTGTAACATTCTCATTGTATTACTGTTTCTATTAATATATTTAACTCAATTCCTCTCTTTGTGACTTTATTTCTGACTCTAACAAGGCCACAACAATATGATATCTATTTTAGTTGTTTCTGTTGTTAAAAATCCTCAAGTGGTGTGGTATCTGTTATTTGGTATAGCTTTTTGTTAGTGATTCTATATTCCCAGTACATGAGACGTCTAAAGCAACAGCCTGAGCTTCACCATTCTTATCTAAAGGCTTGATAGAATCCTTCAGTAATAATCGTCAATACATCATGAGTTAATCTAGAGAAGCAAAAGCCATCTTGATTATCTGAAAGAAGAGCCTTCAAGGTGAGTTGCTTAACCAAGAATTTGAATTAGGCTTCTACTGAAGAAAGCAGCTACTATTAGGTTGGCGCAAAAATAATGATGTAATAATGTCGTTTTTTGACGTTAAAAAATACGTCAAAAAACTACATTATTACGTCATTATTTTTGCACCAACCTAATATTTGTTTTTTTTTTTTTTTTTTAACACTCATGTATATGACTAAACAGGGTGTAGTGGTTTTTGTAAAGGTAAAATAGGATAATTTTCTTAATTGGTAGTAACAATTCTGATAAAATCAATATTTGTAGACCAAATAAAGATTCTCAGTTTCTCTGGAATGTAATTATTAACAATCTTGTGTAACTATGTAGCAAGAAACCATTTCTTCTGTAGAACAGACACTGGAACAGCACTTGCAAGGGACTCTTGTTTAACACATGCTTCAATACACTGACTTGACCTGTGCTGAGCACAAAAGCTTACTGACATCCCAATAAACACTAGCCTCCTTTATTCATTTTTGCCAAGCCAGAAAATTGGCATCTTGTGCATGCTGCCAGCCTCTGTCTGGCTCAGTAATGCATATGCCATGTCATTTCACTGTTGATGCTCATACGGTCCATCTCAATCACAATTTGCTTGTCTTGATCACAAAAGTGACAGCCTGACAGCGATTGCCTTTTTGAGTGCTTCTTCTTAAAGGCAGGGAAGGGGATTCTGTCTGATTCCATATCTCTGTTGTCATGCAGCAGATTCTCCAACCCGCACTCTGAAGACATGCTGTTAGAGTTTTCCTCTGACATGGCGACACTGCTTACGGAATAATCAAGGGGAGAGCAGGTTTGGTGATTGGTGCATGAATGACCAGGAACCATGCACCAATCCCCCATGAGCCAGATTATCCTGCTTCACTGCATCCATGATCTTGAACATCATACTCTAAAGGAGGATGTCTGTTACCTCATTATCCCAGCCTTCATGACCAAACCTGCTCTCCCCTTTATTATTCCGTAAGCTACACAAAGCTACTCACATACCAGGAAATGCCCAACAAGCCTCCCACACAAGGAGATATGGTCTATCACATAACAATGTCGGAAATCTCTGGAACCATGCTTCTACTGCAGTTCACTGCATTCCATCCTGATGGTCAGTCCTAATACCCATGTGCCATCCTCCAACAATCCTTGCATTCCAACCCAAACTGAGTCAAGTGTTCTCTGATATGTTCATTGACATAGATGCCATTGACGTAAGCTGATGTCGCAGGGTCAATGGCTTCTTCCTGTAACATCACTGTGCTGGCAATGGCTTTCAAGATAAGGGGAGCTACATTTAGGCTGAATTCCAAAAGTGTCAGGCAGTACTGTTTCCCATCAGTCTTCACAGTCTGGAATGACCACAGTGTCTTGCGGGCACATAGTTTGAGGTATGCACTCCTGATGTCCAGTAGAGTTATGTTCGAACCTTTCCTACACCATTCATGTAGTTTAGCTGTGCAGACATCTGCATTAATAGCAAACATGTCAACGTGATGGTTGAGCTCTCTGTAGGCCATCACTGGACATACCTTTGCTTTATTCTACTCCACTATGAACATCAGAGAAATTAACCCTTTTGGAGGCCCTAGCCTTTCTTCTGGGTATGGCACGAGCCAACCATTGTTTATCCATGTGTGGAATTCCTGCTCATAGTTCTTTCAGATCTCTGTGACTATTGGATATTCTGCCACCCCATTTTGCAGTCCTTCTGGGGTGCAGTCCTCTGACCACATCCATGCTGTGGTCCATGCTCAACTCGGGTCGAAGATAGCAGTGTAGTCAGGTTCATTGATGGAGATGGCTGGACACATAGTGACTTTCCCATCACCAATCTTCACTGATCCCATTGGCCCAACAGTGATAGCTCCCAATGGTTTTATGGCATTGATCCCCAATTGCAGGTTGAACACCAGTGGTTTTCCATGCACAACCACTGACCTTGGCAAAATTGCCTTTGTGGATATGGTGACCATACCAACACCACAACATGCACGGGACATGCCTACAATCATGCTGATATCCACCTTTGCATTCTTCCAGGAACTGTACCAATCTACATCTACTATTGATCACGAGCAGCCCTTGTCAGTTAGCACTGAACACCTTATCCCATCAACATAGTTGCTTGTTTCTGGGAGCACCACATTTACATCTTGGTCAGGGAGAAGGATGGCACTGATGCCTCATCCCCTGGCCCATTTCCTGAACAGTACTGGGGCCCAGTGCCCAACTTCGCTGAATTGGTAGCAATGTGTTCCATGCTTTCAGCAGTCCTTACTGTGTGACCCTTGCCGCTGCACCTGTAGCAGGTAACACTGGCACTCAGGTTGCTCCTAGTAGGAACTATGATATTACTGCGAGGGGAGTGCACAGCTGTGACCACATCTTGGATTTAGTTTCTAGTCATTGTCAGCACTCTTGCTCTCGCTGTCAGGTCCCCCATAGGCAGGGTCTTAATGTTTGGTGCCTGTTGAAGTCTGATAGAGATGGCATCAGGGATCTCAGTAATGGAAGTTTTGCTTAGTCTTTCCATCCTAACTTGCTCAAACCTAAACAATCCAACCAACTGTCTGGTTCTGTTTGTGTAAATGTCCAACTGTTTGTGGTCAGCTTCCTGTAGATGGTGAACACACCATCGATGAATGCCTACTTCAACCAGGTCTCTATTTGATTTGTATCCCTTTGGACGTCTTCATCTCTCTCCATGTAGAGGGCCAATGTGTTCCCCTCCAGATACAATGACGGCAGGCTTGAGACATCATCCACTAGCCAAAGCCTTGCCACTAGCCTCACTTTTTACAGCCACACTACCGTATCACCCTCTTTACTAAATCGCTTTATCATATCTCTGCTTATACATATCTTCATCGTAGTAATAGTGCCAAAATAGCTTGTAGCAGGAAACTCTTTCTTCTGTAGCACAGACACTGGAACAACATTCGCAGTGGACTCTGCAATGCACCAATCTGAACTGCGTTGAGAGCAAAAGCTAATTGGTGTCCTAACAAACACTCACTTCCTTTATTCGTTTTTGCCAAGCCAGAAAATTAACATCTTGCACATGCTGGCAGCTTCAGTCTGACTCTGTGACACATGCGCCATGTCTTTCCCTCACTGATGCTCATACAGTTTACCTCGCTCACAATTTGCTTGTCTTATGCATAAATTTAAGCTACACTACTCTGGCCCTCTTGGACCTCCAAAATAATTCTCCAGCGCAATTATGAGGGAGACAATGATTTAGTGTTACTAATTAATATATAGCTTGTGAGAAGAAATGGATTCATGCCTTTCCCAAAGTCATTTGTAGATTAGTGAATATAACAAACCCAACTGAAATTGGAAATCTGCTCTCTGATTAACAATTCCAGGCCGTTATCTATTACACCACACACACATCTAAACTTATAACATGTGGTACTCTCAAGTGGTCAACCATCTAGGTACTGATCAGGCTCGATGTTGTTTGACTTTTGTGATTGTATGGAAACTGACGTTCCAACATGATGTAGCCATAAGACTACTCAAAGGAGAGCATTAATGTGTTGCAGGAGCCTAAGAGAAGATGAAAAGTGAAATTCATCAAGTTATGTAGGAAAGATGATGGTTAATCTAGACTTGAAGAGATCAAGATTACAGTGATCTGAAAAAACATTCTCCTACGCTACTCTGACCCTCTTGGACCTCCGAGACAATTCTCCAGCACAGTATTTTATATATTAACAGATATTAACCAAACCAGGAAAAGCTGAATTCTTCAGGTTATCCTTATAAAATGAAACAGTCTACAGCAGGAGTCTATATAATTGTTTTTATTTTTTTTGTTTTACTCTTCTCTTGTGACAATTAAATGTTGCCTCCCCAACTGCAAGTGATTCTGGTGACATTTGCTGAGTTTGATTGAAGAGGTGATCACCAAGAGCAGGATAATTAAGATTTATTTGTGAAAAGAACGGACAGGCTGTTTTTACTTATTATTTTTTTTTTTATAATAAGAAAGAAGAATGCTTTAAAGAGAAATGGGAACAAGAATTAAGTGATGGTGGAGAATTTTAACTTAAATAAAATGTAGGCAGAAAGACAAAACTAGTAAATAAAGCAGGTGAAGAACACAGTGAAGACAGTAAAAAAAAAAAAAAAGAAAGAAAAACAATGAAAAAAAGAAGAGTTAATAATGAGTAGGAAAAAGGGTATCTGTAAAAAAAAATAAAAATAAGATGAAAAAGTGGATAAAGAAAGAAAGGAGTGAGTAAAAATATGCACAAAAAAAGAAAAGAAAAATAGGGAAAAGAAAAAAAGAGTAATGAAGAAAAGAAAGAAATACAGTGTAACCCGGATATAAGAGAGTTGTCGGGACCAGAGAAGAAGTCTCTTATATCCGGGGTTTCTCTTATGTCCGGGTTTGGTCTAATTTATATACATTAACGCAGGCTCTAATTTGGGACCAGATAAAAATCTCTTATATCCGAGTCACACTGTAGAAGAAGAATAGAACAGAATGCAGAAAAGAGGCAAACAGTAAAAAGGTAAATTATGAAGGAAATAAGCTGGAATGATAAGAGAACGGAATGAAAACAGCAGGCAGTTAAAAAAAAAAAAAATGGAAGGACAGAAGGAGGAGAAAAGAAAAAAGAATCCAAGAAAAGTAACTTCCAAAAGAAACAGAAATAGTAGTGAAATAAAAAGGAGTTCAGTAAATGAAAGATTAAAGGAAAAGAATATAAAATTAAAAGAAAGAAATAATAGTGAAGAAAAGAAAGGAAACCAGAGTGGAATTAAAAAAGAAAGAAAAAGAGAATAAAAAAAAAAAGAAGAGAGATGAAAAAGATGCAATAAAGTGGAATGAAAAACAGACAAAAGAAAATTGAAAGAAGAAATTGTAATAAAATTAAAACTAACAAATGTTTAAAGATGAAAAGTGTGAAAAAAAAAAAGTGGCATGAATTAAACTTATCAGTTAATCAAACAAATTCTAATTTTTGGATGGGATTTTCAAAGAATGAAAATTTTACAGACAGACTTAGAAAAAGAAGAAATTGAGAGATGCCACAGAAGTAGCAATTAAATAGGCAGGGTTCCCCACACGTGCAGGAAAACCTGGAAAATTTAAATTTTCCAAGATTTGAAAAATGAACAAAAGCTCACCAAAACAATTTAATAACACAATTACAAAAATTATATTTTTATATTTAAATTGCTTAATTTTCAATAATGTTTGCTAGTGTTTTTTTTTTTCTTGACAGTGTAGTGGACCCCCTGGAGGTGGGCATGATGTTATTTTACCTGAGCACCCAAATAAATGTGATCACAAGAGACCCACTAACATTTTTTTTTAATTAAAGATGTGAAATCAGACAGGTGAAACAAAATGAACATCAGAACGAGGATATTAAAAATGAATACAAAATTCATTTACAAATACAGACCAGGGTTGTTGTCAGTTAGGTTAGCATGAGTGTCTGGAGAAAGTGTTGATGGGGCTGGTCAGTTCCAATGTCAGGTGCTGGCTTTGCATTGTTGCTGGTCGGTGAACCTCCCATAGAATTATAACCATAGTGTACAGGATAGGTTATTAGAACCTGGAACTATATGCTTGCCACAAGTTGGGACTGATGTGTAACCAGACGTTCAGGGCTGTTTTGAGCAGGTCTGTTTACACTGTCAACCAAGTGGGTTAGGTTGAAGTAAGTGATGAGAGAAGCAGGGACCAGGGTGTAGCCGAAAGTAAGAATCAATGGTAGCAGGAAGTAGCAAGGCCAAGAATGCCAGAAGTAAGATTCTGTGGTGGCCTGAAGTAATGAAGGCTGAGAATGCCAAAAGTTGCCAAAAGATAAGTCTGTGGTGGACTGAAGTCAGAGAGAGCAAGTGTGTGCCAGAAGTAAGGGTAGATAGGAAAGCCCAACTAGCACGCAGTTGACCGAGAAAAATAAATGGGAACATAACTTAATACATAGCACATCACCCTGGCAACAATGGCCAGGAGCTTGCATTTTTTGTTTTCCACTTTGACTCCCTGAATTTTGTGAGAAGTCACTGGGTTATGTGTAGAGAGTGTAACATGTACTGGTCTCGCAAAATGCTAAAAATCTCAAGAAAAAATAAGCTGAAATTTTTCTACAAAATATGAAAGTATAAAAATTGTCAGGAAGTGTATTACAGCTAGGTTTGTAACACAAAAGGAACTAAAAAGTCATTAGATCAATTATGAAACTAAATGAAATTAAATTGTAGAGTGTGTAGGGAACACAATAGAAAGGTCAAGGGCTACAGGAACAGCAAATTTCTAATTTCATTTTTAATGGATAACATTTTTTTCTAGTAACTCAAAAAATGGTTGCAGGGCAAAAATTGAAAAATGGAAAAAAGATGGTAGACATTAATTTTAGGGTAATTACTTATTTGAAACTAATTGATGCTCAGCATTAGTTTAAAACAACTTTTTTTAACTTTAAATGTTTTTAGGTTGAAAAGTAGTACCTGAACTATCCTGGGTTCAGTTAAAGACATGATTTAATAAATAGAATAATAATTAATAATAGCTGCATTGGCATAAATGAACTGAAATCAAGATTTCAAGTTAAATTTGCTTTTGTCAAATAACCAGAGATAAGTTAAATTTTCTTATCAAATAACCAAAAAAAAAGCAACAGAAGACAAAGAGTAAAACTTTGATTTGGATTTACTGAAAATAAAAAGTGCGAGACCTGAAGCTCTAGCAAGAATGCTGAGGTTAGTCTACTTATAGCTTTCTAATATTTCTTTTAATTCAAACAAAGTGATATCAAGAATGGTCACTTTTTTATTTTTTTTCCTTCAAAACTTTTGTGGTAGGCATTGAATTTTGCAAGCAGTGTAAAGTCTTGTTTTTTTTTTCTGCCATTGCATCTGCCTCTTGCTGCAATACTTTGATGCTAGCCATCATTTTTTGTCTCTTTCTGGTCACTTTTATGATTTCAGAGATGAGGTCTTTCCTTTTAATGTAATTTGCAGATTGTTTTCCTCCTCCAAATAACTGACATATATCATTCTTAAATATTTGCAATGCTGTATTAGGTAATTGTGTATTATTTTTAATGGGTCATCCGACAATGGATCTTGTATAAGCCATAGAGAAATCAATGTCTTTCAGGTTTCCTACCAAAATGTCCTGTGTTTACAGAATATCCTCTTTCAACTGATGCTTGCCTATGTGACAATGTGAAAAGGTTTTTACAGCAACTTCCATAGATTTGTGTATTCTATTTTACCTCTTAAAAAATTTCCTCGACAGGAGCTACTTCTGTAGTTAAATTCTAGGAACTCTTTTTTATTTTCTTGAGCTATTTCAGTGAGTAATCATTTATATTCAGCAAGAATTTGGTCACATTGCTGTGCAGTATGCCATTTGACATTCATAAGCAGCTCAAAGAGCTTTCAGATTTTAATACTGCATTCCTCTGTTCACGAATTATGAACAAAGGATCAAGAGATCTTAAATGTCTCACTGCCACATAATTCAGTGGACATTTTTCCAGCAGATTCTTTGATGCTGTAGAGAGGAAGGTTAGACATTCTTTCCTGAGCTTTATGCCCAGCAGTTGGTTGCTAGGAAGATTCTCAGAGGATTTGATAACATCATGTTTGGTGATAAAGCCAATGTCAACATCTTTTAAAGGTACATGAAGCTCCTTGTTCAGCACGTTAATTTTGAACAATTTGCATCGATTACATCTCTCTTCATGAACCATGAAAACAAATTAACCAGGATGGATTTAAGTTCTTTTGCCAAAAAAAAAAATGCAGCATGGGAGTATCATTTTAAAAACTTTCAAGGAAGGGTCTGAGTAGCCTTGCCATATAGATAAAAAAAACTGTAGCTTGGCTTCAAAAAGTGGGGTCAGCAACAATCTTTTTTACTATGTGATAGAACACTAATGTTGGTTCCACCTTGCATAATTTTTTTTACTGGTTCATAAATTTCTGTACAGATATCCATATCTCAATGAATACTGACCTCAACAATAAATTTACAAACATACAAATAGGAAGGCATGATGGAGTAATGGATAGTGGCTCAGATTGAGGAATCGGAGAGCAGAGTTCGAATTCCATTTGAATCCATTACATTCACTTATGTGCTAATACTTTTGCAAAAGGTATGAATCCTCTTCTTCTCCCCCTCTCAGCTATGGGCAAATAGCAGGACAGACCAAGTTCTATAGTCTTGGATGGCAACTGGTCTACAGAAGAAAGAAATGGCAACCTACTGCAGGAAAAAGGAGTAATGGATAGCAGCTTGGATTAAGGAATCGTAGAGCTGAGTTTGAATTTCAGTCAGATCCATTACATTCACTTACGTGCTAATACCTTTACAAAAGGTATGAATCCTCTTCTTCTCCCACCAGCTATGGGTAAATAGCAGGACATACTGAGTTCTATAACCTTGGGTGGAAACTGGTCTAGGAGAAGGAAAAATTCTGAATTCTAAACCGGCCTGGAAAGGGTTCGGCTCTGTCCTGCTATCTTGCCCAAGAAACACCACTTCTACTGCGCCTGCAGTACACATGGTGCATAAAGGTTTTAGGCAGTTTTGATCAACATTTCTTTTCATGGTTAACCATAAGAAATTGTAAACATAGCAAAAAAACTTAATGATTTCACTATAATTAAGTAACAATAATGTAATGATATTCTGCAGACAAATCTACAGTTTGTTATCTCATTGCATAGTTACAAACTATAAACGTAAATTGAGCTTGAAATATTGTGTAATTGGCTCTAATTTTTTGTGAAGTACTTGGATGTGATATAATGAATAATTTGCAGTGAAAAAAAAAGCAATTTGCGATTTTTTTTTGTTGTATACACTTCTCCTCCCCTGAACACATAATGAATAAGACAAAGAAATATTTGCTTGCATATAAATTTATTGAATTATACAACAGAAAGTAACTTGCAAAAGATTTGGACACATTCCAAAAATATAAATGAAGCAAGTAAATATTGCACTTTGGGATTGAATTTTATTCAAATCATGGATTTACAAATTTCCACCAACCAATCAGTGCATGGCACACACTATGACTAGCAACTTACATTTATGTGTACTTGGCATGGTCATTGAAGATCTGCTTAGCATATGTAAAGGTTTTTCACAGTAACAAGACTTTCAGGAAGTGTAAATTGACCATTACAGATGTGGAATCCAATATCAGAAGATTGCCAATGAAAAGATTTTCATCAGTATTGAAGAAGCATACCCTGACAATCAATTCTTGAAAAGGACATCCTCAAAGAGTAAGTGAATAATTGTCTAGATTGGTAATGGTTAGATGTTTCCTTATAAGGAAATATTTGGTATTCATTGACTGAACATTTACCATTACTGTCAGTTAAAATTTATAAAATCCTTCTATTAAAACAGTTTCTCAGCAAAATAGTTTGGCATATGAATCAATCATAACAAATTTAGTATAGGAGAAAAAAAAATTGAACATGTACTGTGTCAGAGGCAGTTTTGCCCAACACCACAAATTACTATAAATCTAGAATATCAACTTAACATGTTCTTAAATAGCCTGTCATATGGATGCCATGAATTGTGCCAAACCAAATTCAGAAATATCTAAATTGTCAGCTTTATACAACCACTTTCTAAGATCAATCATTAAAAATGAAGCTTGATGGTCTTGGCAAAGATAATCTTTCTTTGAATCTTGGAGTCTAGTGCTACAGAATTGCAAACAAAGAACTGTATCAAATAACAGAAGCCATATCACTTAAGGACTATCAACAGCAACTAAAATGAATTTCACATGTAAATTGAAGAGAAAATAATTATATAATCATGATGTTGACATTCCACACTACTTCAAATAAAAGGTTAGGAAGGAAATCCTTATCAATACTAAAAAGAGCAATAACAGCTGATGGACTTTAGAAACCAATTTTCCTGAAAAATTGTTTTAAAGAGAAACATTTAAAAAATTTTAACTGAAAGCAGTTCTGTTTGCTTGGTCAATAAATGTCAAATGTTTCCTTATAGGGAAATGGCCACTATTACCATTAGCATAGTGTGATGAAGTGTGTAAACCCCTCTCCGGAGGGGTCTGTAACACATCTATTTATCATCTCTCAGTTGCATCTCTGTCCTTGAGCAGAGTGCACTTAGGGCCAAATCTGTTAAAGGACAGTTGCATCTATTGCATTATACTGAGAGGTTCCCAGCTCTGTGGAACAGCTACCCATGGCCATGGCCTCTCATTGTACCAGAGAGAGGGATCTGTGCCCACACCGAGGCCAGCGCAACCAACAGTTTCTGGGGACAAGTTTTGTTCCTGGTCCGGGTGTACACGCTCAGGCCCCCACATTAAAAAAAGACCTTGTGTCACAACTTATCTTAGTGGGGAGACAGAGTAAATACTTAGTGTGATGAAAGTGGGGATAAGACAGTGGCCTTATCAAAATTCAACTTGAAATTTTTGGAAGGAGCTTAAAATTTTATTTCAACCACTGTATTTCCAAATTTTCTCAACAGTGTGATAAAATTGGGTCTAATTTCTGCAAGATGTTTATATCAAACTATACCTAGTATCTGAAAACCATCATATCAAATAATGGATACACCAGTAAATGTTGAATACCTTTTATAGAGACATATCCAAAACTTTTGCCTATAACTTTCTGTTTTCTTTGTGAATAAATTTATTCCTAGACAAATATTTCTTCATTTCTCCTTATAAATAGTATACACTCTGCATTTACTATATCCAAATCAAGTTTTAGGTTATAAATAATTATAAAATGTTTTAAAAAATCTTTTATATCCAATAATTTTGTGTATCCTTGTACATACACACAGATGAATTTGTAATAATTTTTAACACTATCATTACTTGCATGTATAAACATGCATATGTCCAAGTACATAAATTTAACTACATATATAATTTCTGGTCAAGATAAATATTATTTTTGTTGGTACACATCTATGAGTTGTTCTTTCTATTTTTGTTTATGTTTTTAAACAGTGAAACTAATAACAACTGACTAAATACTGAGAAGTTCTTCTAAAGAAAGACTGTGCCTTTGAGAGGAATTGAACCTGTATTCCCTTTTTGATTATTATATTGCTATAAACGTTAATTTTAGTGAGCACACATATTTGAGTTGCTCTCTCTGTTATTTCTTATTTTCTTAAACAATAAAATCAATTAGAGGAGCCTAGATTGGGAAGTCCTACTAAAGAAAGATTGTGCCTTTGAGAGGAATCAAAACTGCATAATGTGTTTTTGATGAGTGTGCAAACATTTTTGTATACCAAAATTGAATTAGTGCATACTAAATACTTGATTAGTACAGTAAAACATTCTTCAGTTTAACCATAGCAATTGAAAATTGATTTTTTTTTAATAGTTACTGATGTACACATTAGTTGCACTAATCAAGGAATACCTGTATATATAAATAATAAATATACATTTTTTCCTCACTGATAGCACAGGTGAGTCTCATGCACAACACAATCTTCACGTGCTGGGTTAAGACTGACCATTTAAATTTTGATATTGATTTCGTTATGCATGAAACTCGGTCATGCTACCAGTGAAGAAAAAAAAATATTTATATAACAGGAGGAGCTTGGAAGAAAGACTTATTCTCCCATTGAAATGTCCCACATTATGGGCATTATTACATCCATCATGTAATATTACCATATGTTATGGTGAAACACACCTATTCTATAGTTAATAGACTCTTCCACCTAATACAAGTAGTAGTAGTAAGAGAAACGAGGGTCAGTCAATGTTGGACGGCAGTAGTCGACAGTCGAATACGAAAGTAGTCAGCGACCACAACAAGATTACTCTGCGTAATACCTATTATATCAAGTTCCTAATGTTTTGTACATCAAACTATTTAGGACTGATTTAGTACAAATACAAGCCTCCACTGTGAAATAACTCCACAACACCATATTTCATGGATGGAACAAAAAGGCTGAAAGGAAAAATAATGACAAGCATGCTTTTTCTCTCAGAGATACAAAACTAGATATACATATTTACATGTGTCCCATGCAAAGAATAATCTATCATACATTTGCAAAGCTAGCAGAGTGTAAGAACAAAAAGATAGGGTTTTACATATAATATGGAAATTCGTCTGTGTTTCTGGAGAAGCCATGTTTTGGACTCCAGATTCATCTCTGTCCCAAGTGAGGACATATTCCACGAACTGGAAATGGTGAGTCTTGGGTTTTCTCAAATTGACGACTGCAAGCTGGAGTCTTTTTCTATATCTGGGGAAGATATTTCTGAAGAGAAACAGCACCATGGACTATCTAAGCTGGTGGAATGGCTGGAGTTTGCAGACTAAAAAAGCAACCTAGCTGTTTGGCTCCTATAAATCCACTGAATGACTGGCCATTTTCTTCACTGTATGAAGTGACATGAGTAAGCAATCGTCATGTGACCCACATGGCTTATCTTGACAAAGGGAGATAATCACCTTCTGTATGTATTCCTGCATTTATTATTAATATGTATTTTACACCGAGCACTATTTTATCAACACTAGCACTCAAAGTGCGATATTATATATTAGGTTGGTGCAAAAATAATGACGTTTTTTTATGTCAAAAAAACGCCATTATTTTTGCACCAACCTAATATATATATATATATAAAAAGAAATGACGGCCTGCCGATTGCATATAGCATGAAACAGACTGTCGCCTCTAAGTGTTGACTTCTATGTTCACTTTTATATTTTTATATATATATATATATATTTTCATTGAATACAGCAGAGAAGGTGTTTTTTATTCAATTTCTCATGTGACCTAATAATTTTTTCTTTTTGGATGATAAGTTACATAAAAACTGTCCAATTGTTCTTTTTATCTGAGTGCTTTCAGTTATAGATTTAGGCATTTTCAAGGTTGAAATATATTAACTGTTAAGAAATGATTAAATGTATAGCCGAAAGTGCTCGGATTAAAAGAACAATTGGACATTTTTTATATAATTTATCATCTGAGAAGAAAAAAAACTATTAGATCACATGAGAAATTGTATAAAAAATCTAAATCAAAGCATCTTGTCTGTCGTATTCAGTGAAATGTGCATGAAAGAATGATTGCTGCCTAAATATACACGCACATACATACATACATACATACATACATACATACATATATATATATATATATATATATATATAGTTGAAAATAATAAACTTAAAGTATACGAAGTAATTATTCTCTATAATTGTAGCTATCATTATTTTTTCTTGGTATATGTCAGTGTTTATATTGACTATGCCTCCATCATGAAGTGAAATTATAATTTTCTTACTGCTTGCTAATTTATTTGTAGCATTTAACAGGTTTTTTTTTCCTTGTTTTGATTGAATATTTAGTAGAGATTGAATTTTTTTTTTTACCTCAACTTGATGCAAATAGAAAATTTGTAACTCTAGTGTAACTACATTGGTTACAAAGCAGCTTCAGGCCACAATTTTGAAAATTGCCCTAACCACATTAGTAATTGTGGGATCAACTTGATTAACATTATAGCATTGCATAATGTCTCAGCAAATGTCTCAAATTATACCATTTGCTAATTTCATTTTGTACCTATTGGCATTAAGAAAATATTTACTTTCTGTAATAAAATCAGTGTTTAATTTCTTAAATATTAGAATCAAATAGAAAAAAAATGAAAACTATTTTAATATTTCAAACTTTCATGGCTAAAAGAATTATCCAAAGAGAAAATAAAAACTCAAGAAATAACAATGTTCCCCAAAATTACTTTATCCTAAAACATGCCAAATAACACTGCCAGTTTTTTTATATTGTTTCTTTTATTTTTCTTTATACTGCAAGATTTCAGCTAAAAAAATTTCAATTGCTCTAAAGTGGAATTCTTCCTTTGTAGCAGTGCATTTTCATTTATTTTTATTCATGTTTGTTTTGTCCACTGATGTTTGCAATTCGGTGCTTTGTCCATTGAAATGATTTTGCCAATCGATTAAACAATTCATAATTTTGCATTAAACTTTGTTATGCATGAAGAATTTCTTGTCTCATTCTCTTTCGGGTCACTGTTTTTCTTCTCTTTATTAATTCCTCTTTTAAATCTATAAATAAATTATTTTTTCATGATTCATTTATATTTCTATGTTAAAAATAAAACTAATGTCAAAATTCAATTGAAAGTTCTTAATCAGATTCCCTGTAAGTAACTCGATAACTTCAAAAGTTTTGCTGTAATATTGTGGATTACAGAGAATTACCATATTTTAGGAAAACAGAAAACTATCCCCCAGATTTTACATGCAAAGTCTGACAGGCTAATGTTTTCCCATGTAGCATGGATTGTCAATACTTGTAACAAGTCCAAATCAATAATAAACATCTATGGCACATTTTTAATTACATCATACGTCATATTATGATGCATTTCATTTGCAGACATGGTAAATAAATTCGAAAAAAATCCTCCTGGAAATTGAAAAAAATAAAAATAAAACAGTAAATATCGAGACTCTTATTTAGTACTACTGACATGTAAAAGGTTTTAGTATATGTAGTGTGCAGCAAAAGCACGGAGAAAACAAGTCGCCAAAATTAAGTCCTAACTTTGCCCTTGGTTACATCATGTTCACTGTTGTACTAGTTTGAAAAGGAAAATGCAGAAGAGGTGTTTTTTTTTTTTTTTTTTTAATTCAACATTGCTTTTATATTGATGTGTTATATAACTAATCGAGTGTCATGTGACAGCAAATCTAAAGGAAAATAAACCCCAATGATGTCTTACTTTATGTGGGGGATGTGAGCATTATCAAAGTAATACTAAATGTAAATGAGAGGGTGGAAGTTGGTATTTAATGTCGTTAAATATCACAATATAAGTAAATTATCCATCCATGCATTGAATATTGCTGCCACATCTGGCCTGGTGCTACTGCATATATTTAGAGATTCTTGATAAAATTCAAAGAAGAATCTGCAATGTTATTTGCCCTGACATGATATCTCAGCTTCAGCCATTTCCCACCATCATAAATAGCTTCCTTGCGCCTTTTCTCTAAATATTTTGAGGTAATTGTTCTGTTAAACTTTCCTCTATGATACCTAGACTTTATGAATTTAAGCACAGTACTAGATTGGCACAGTGGAGTAATGGATAGTGGCTTGGATTGAGGAATCAGAGAGCTGTTCGAATACCAGTTGAATCCATTACTTTCACTAATATGAGAAAGGTATGAATCCTCTTCTCCCTCCAGCTATAGGTAAATAGCAGGAGAGGTTGGGTTCTTTAGCCTTGGATGGCAACTGGTCTACAACAGAAAGAAATGGCAACCTACTGCAGGAAAAAATCTGCCATGTCATGTATCTTTCAATACATGATCGTCTAAGTGTGTATCACGCATGGCACATAACTGACTGACATTAGAACCTTAAAGGTGTAGAGGCGATATGTGTCACATGACTTGATGGTAAATAAATGAATAGATGCACACTGACTTGCTGCTGTTAGGTATTTTGAAATAAATGTGAGGAAGAAATAAATATTTATAATAAAAAAAAATATACTTATTGTTTTGACAAATCACTACACCTACTGTAAGCTGCTACTCCAAATATTCATACAATGTGTTAACTATGAAGCCCTGTGGAACAATAAACCTTCTTCTGCCAGCTTTAGCATTAATTATTAATTTTGTATTCAAAGTATATTTTATGGAAGAAATTTCCTTTTTAATGGAAAGAAGTAAAAACATATCTGTTGATATCGTAAAATAATTTATTTTCATACTTTAAATCGGGATATATTTGCGTTAAGGTGTTTTTGGTGCTTTTCATTTGTTTTCAGGACAGAAAATCTTTTACTTATTATTAACTAATAATTAATTAAAAAATATACCTTATTATTTTGAAAAAACTGCACCTGTTTTACGATATCATTCCACATTTCACCCCAGTGTGTTAACTATGAAGCTCAGTGGTTTCGAGCCTCACTGGGCGCCCCTTGTGCTACATCTAAGCTATGCTTGGAAAATCACTATGAAGCTCAGTGGAACAATAAACCTTCTTTTACATCTTTAAATATAAATTAAAATTTGTAATTAATAATAAAATTGATAATATTGTTACCTTATACTTTTGTATCATGAACTGCTTTTAAAGGAAATGCATTGGATTTATGGGCAGTCTACTTTTTTATGATTTACAATTAAGGATTTTTTTCTTGACCAATATGTACAATGGAAAATGAAATAATATCAAGTACTGTAAAATGTTCAATGAATAGTTTATGTTATATGAATTAGTACACAAAAAATAGTTTCAGCTTTTCATATGATCAGCAATATAAAGCCTGGTCAGTACTGAGATGGGTGACTGCTTATGAATACCAGGTGCAGTAAGATTGGAGGTATTGCTGGTGTAATGAATATTGGAGAGCTGAGTTGCAATTCCAGTCGAGTTCATTTTATTCATTTATATTCAAATATCCTTGAGAAAGGTATGAATCCACCTGTTATCCCCTCAGCTATGAGTTAATTAGTAAGACTTGTAAATCATTATTAGTTACCAAAAAATTCTTATTTTCAATCATTCCTGGCTTTAAATAACCTGCAAAGTGTTGATGACTGTAAAACAAAAAATCAATCAAACAATAATATTAGTTTCACATCCTTTTCACAATAAGGTGGCATATGTTTTTCTGGTAAGGACAGGTCACCTGATCACCCCCATCTACCATGACAATGTACCTGGAAACAGTTTATAGATGGGAGAATCAAAACACCACTCCAAGACAAGAAATTCTTGGATTGTTTCTTAAACTTTTCAATAGATACTCTAGGAAGCAATGTAATAGTTGTTACTATAGAATATGAACCTGGTAAAATGAGCTTGAATTTCAGTTGAAGCTGCTTGTTTACACTGACAACCTTATGAACCCACTTCTCTCTGAATTATATAATATTGGCCAGGCTACTTGTATTCACTTAGCACTTATATGAATTAGTAGACAAAAAATAGTTCCAGGTTATCATATGGTGACCAAAGTTAAGCAATGTTGAGTTTAGTCAGTAGCTAGAAGTGCGACTGCTTGGGAATACCAGGTAATAAGACCTTTTGAAAAGGCATGAATCCACTTCTCCCTGTATTATGTAATGTTGGCCAGGACATTGGTGTTCACTTAGTACTAACACCTATAGAAAAGGCATGAATCCACTTTTTTATGTGCTCTGTTCCATCCAAAGATATCTTGATAAAAACACTGACATACCCTAATTATTCAGAGTAGGTAATGAAGCTTACAGACAAAATGACTCACCCATAACCACCTTACTGCTCAGGAAGAAGTATAAGTAAAAAAAAAAAAAAAAGAAAAAGCTCTTACATTTATTATGACAGAGACCAATTTTGATCGGTGTACTAAAATAGCTCTCACATATACTCATTTTTTTTAATGTATTCTATGTAAGCAACCCCATCTTTTTCATATTAAGTATAGAAAGACATAATGGCCATAACTGAATTCTTCTGAATTAATACTATCATAGATAAGAGGCAGATTTGACTCTGAAACAAGACTAATTTCTTGATAAAATAGATATTTAAGATTTAATATCATTTGTCCCTATCTAAACATTTTTTTAAATCATTTCACCTCAAGCTAGGCAATAAAGCCATTAAAATGCAAGGGATTACTGAGTATGAGAGAATACGAGAAAAAATAACGGAAAAGATTTAAGGAATAAGAACAATAAAAGAAAAGGAATTAAAAAGAGAGAAGAGATACTGAGTGACATTGCTTCTAAAGTTTTGAAAACTGAAGTTGACTGGAAAGCAAAAAGTCAGAATAGAAGTCTACAAACAAGAAATGTGAGAGAAAGAACTGTTAGCATAGAACTTATGGTTACATCCACAGACATTTCATCTGTAAAATTGCTGCCAATCTGGTCAGTTCAGTTAGTCTATCCTGCAATTTACCCATAGCTGGAGGGGGGAAGAAGAGTATTCATGCCTTTCCCAAGGGTATTAGCGTGTAAGTGAATCTAATGGATTTGACTGGAATTTGAACTCGGCTCTCCGATTCCTCAATCTGAGCCATTATCCATTACGCCACTGTGTCTCTAAGTTCTAATGTAGCGTAGTGAATTGTATAAATATATGTTGTGTTATGTATATTTAAATTTATTATTATTTAATGACATTGTTATAATGTATTATGTATGTTTATTATTTTTCACACACATAATAGTTGAAATATAATATGCAAGTATTTGTTTATATATGCAGATTAATATAAGAATGTTTATCAGAAACCAATACTGAATTTCCTATTAAAAATATCGTAAAAACAGAAAAAATAACCCCAGCTAAAGAACCCCTTGTCTAATCTTAATGAAATTAAGCTCTGTAATTGGCAGGGGTTCAAGGTACAATAAGCTCCTAAATTGTTTGGGGTATTATATATTGTTTAAGCTGTATCTCAGGAACTCACACAAATATACATGCATACAAGATTAGAATTTTAGTATTGTATAAATATGTGTGACATTTTATTTATGCTTTTTTCCAATTTGCAAACTAGTCTCTGTTTGCCCAAACTGGATGTTAGAATTTACATAAATGCCTTATCATCTTTGCCTTTTGGCATGAGAGACACATATTAATTAAGTTTAGTCTCAGGAGGCCCATCTCCCTAAGCAGTACCTCTCCCTTGAGAGGGAACTAGAGTCATTACTTGGTGACTGATGTATCTGCAAAACAAGCAGTACTGAGAGTACTGGACCAATTTTTTTTTTTTTTTTTTTTTTTTGCTTCAATTGGGCATTCATATCATTTTACTTGTGATCCCCTTGATTTAAAGCCAACACATAAAGCACTCTGGTTATGGGCCTCACTATTCCTCTTGGAGAAATAGTGAGAATAAAAAAGTAAATTATAAAAGATTATAGACAACATTCTTGGATGACACAGATCTAAGGAAAGGTAAATAACAGTGATCAAATTATTTGTGTTTGTCTAAATTATCCATAAAATATTGTCTGAAATTTCTTGTAAAAAAAACAGTGGGGAAGTTTTTTTTTTTTTTCTAAAGATCAAAGTCTTGTATTTTAAATTAGAAATGTCATTTTCTCCTTTTTCTTGCATGGAGATCAGAATTTAAATAAAAAATAATACATTGATTATTTTTCTTTATTCCTTTTTATGTGCAGTTAGAGGACAGAATTCTCAAACATTTATTAGGTATGATATTTTTAAACCATATCTTTGTAATGTCAGCTTAAAATGACACCTTTTTTTCCATATATCATGACCATTGTGTTTTAAGTTCAAATTTTCTTGATTTCACATAAAAACCTGGAAATTTCATGACATTATAAAATCTTTACTTTTAGCTTATAATTATAGTTATTATAATGAGCTTATGGTTGCAAAGGAAAGAACAAATGAGGAGTAAAATTTCAACAGCATGTATTGATCCAGTGTGAAGAATATATACATAGTTGTATGAAAGGTGGCAAAAATTGTTAATATGTAGTTCTTTAGTTGCCATTGCTAGGGAAAGGCATTAGGTGTAAGAGTATTGCCAGTAAAACTGGAACTGACTGATTTTGGGGTTGGTTGACCAAGGTCACAGTAGTCATAAGGGAAGCCTGAGTGGATTAGTGAAGCTGAGTTGTGTGTCATTGATAGGATTGATATACACCTTTCTTCAGTGTTGAAATCAACACTGGTGAGATGTGTGGATGGCTGGTGGCCATGTAATGAGGTTGAGGTGTTGAGCCAAACTGCCTGTTGTTGGCAAGGTGTGTCAATTTTATATATGTGGTTTAACTGTTGCATCCTATTTTTTCCTTTTTGCAGAAACATTCATGATAGGCTATTGCATAGGAGGCATGGTGGAGTAATGTATAGCAGCTCCGATTGAGGAATTGGAGAGCAGAGTTCAAATTCCAGTCAAATCCATTACATTCACTTACATGTTAATGTGTATGAATCCTTTGCTTCTCCCCCCAGATATGGGTAAATAGCAGGACAGACCAAGTTCTATAGCCTTGGATGGCAACTGGTCTACCACAGAAAAATATGGCAACCTACTGCTGGAAAATATCTGCCTCATCAGTCATATATTGAAAGCGTGTATCACGCATGGCATGTAACTGACTGAAGCAATTCCCCCCACATCCAGTGGTATAATTTTCTATCGCAAAATTTTCTCTGATATTGGGGAAGGTATGAATCCTCTTCTTCTCCCCACCAGCTATGGCACATAACTGACTATTGCATTTTAGATTTTGCAGGAATTTGTTTTGTGGACTGACGTAATGTTCAGAGCCCCTGCACAGAAGACAACTTTTTGGCGCTAACATCCAGCCGACATATCTGGGGAAATGTTTTTGTGAATCAGAAAGAGATCTTGATTAAGCAGTATAACATAGTTTAAATATATAAGGGAAAAAAAGTATCAGTTTAAAATGATACCAAGAGGATATGGATTAATTAGTTTACCTGTCTAGTCAAAACAATGACTGCAATATTTAAATAAATTTTACAGTTTCATTGGTTATATTATCCGTATGAGTTATGCTAGGACTTTTATCCATTCAGTTAGCTCTCATATTGATCGGAAAAATTTTTTTCTTTTTAAACCATTAAAAGTACAAATATCCAGAGGAGGCTAGCTCAAAACAAAAGAAATAAAAATTAATCTATATAATGCCACCTGTTACTGTAATAACAGAATATCTCATTTCCTCAAATACAGAAGATAAGGATGCTTGATCAATATATCAAGTCAAATTGTTTTATAGATAAGATTGCATTAAAAGGTATCTACTTTTTCTATTTTTTTCGCTTCTGTTTCTTTTTTTTTTTTTTTTTTTTTTTTTTACTCTCTTTATAGCTCACATGTATACAGATTACTATAAACATTAACAATTTGGCAATAGGAGGTCATTTTAATAAAGCAAGGCTCAATTACCTACTTAAGTAATGCACACCCCTGGACTTTGAATTTATATCCACAAGCTTTATTTTTGTACCCAAAATATAAACACATTAATTTTTAATGGGTTTGACTATCAGAGTGTTTCCCTGATGGAAAAAGGGAATAGAGGTCCCATTCCTGTTGGGTGGCATCTTTTTTTCCTTTAGCAGGACTTCTTGATCTAGGCCAGTTGATATTTCAGTGTTTAAGAAAATAAAAAACAAGGATAACTACTCAAACATGTGTACTCAATAAAAATAATGTTTATAGTAATAAAAATTAATGTCAGATTTTTAAAAAGTCCATTTAAATGCATAAAAATGCATGCATCTATAAATAAAAATGCATATAGAAGTAAATAAAAATGTAAGTATTTATGTATACTTCTTAAAAGTACATTTACATTTTTTTAAATATGCACATAGTTTGAAATAAAATACACAACTGTCCCCTCACCCAGCAACAGCACTTTGTTTGCATATATAAAATTCACTATTCATTCTTTGTTCTCTCAAATAAACATAAAAGGCAAAATTTGTATACATTTTAATAATAATGTATAGAATGCATTCAGCTGTTTATGCATAGGAATTGGAAGATTCTGTTTTTCTGTTTGCCTTACGCAGCCAAACCTTGATTGTACAGCACTCAATTTTGCTATGTCTATTTATTGTATGCAAGGTCAAGTTTTGACATAAAAAAATTTTTGTTTCACTTTAGGGGAATTGTCATTCTACCAGTTTACTCTCATTTACTACAATTTACTAACAGTTTGATATAAGACAACAATTTTTTTATCTGTCATTAATGTCCTGGAGGAAAAATATTTGTATGATTTGAAAAAGTAATTTTATAGAACAATTTTTCCCCGAAAATATATTTTCTTATTTTTACAGTATTTATTTTAATCAAAACTTACTAGGTACTTCATATAAATAAAATTAAGACAATTCTTGTCTTTTAACCAAGCAGGAGATATTGTAGTCTTTGTGAATTACAAATCTATATAAATGAAGACTTTTATATAAAAAAAAAAATTTAAAGGATTGGAATTACAGCAGACGCATTAATAGAAAATATTCTATTAATTAATCAATTTCAAAAAAATAAAAACCGTTTTATTGAAAATTATTAATAAGCTATAATATACCTACTGAGTGGATATCAACTTAAAGCAAGATTTAATTATATTTTACTGAGAAAGATAAAATTTACACAGCATTTAAAAAATATGTCAAATTATTCATCTGCAAAGTTTCAGCTCTTAAGCATGTATTACTAAGTTGTTAGAAATTATTATTCTTAAAATAATATACTTTAAAACTAAGCCAAGCATTTTCTTGTTAAATATTTGTGCACATTTTGTGTCTACTGCTACATCCATGTGCCAGGTATAAATAAAAGGACAACATATCAACAGTCAGTTCAAGTAGCAGTCGGAGTAATAAAAAGAATCATTAAGAAATTTTCCTGTATTTAATCTACTAGTATACATGAAATGCTTTTATTACAAAGAAACTGGACTAAAAAAAGAAAAAAATGGAAAAACTATTTCTAAATCTGCTCATCTATTTCTGGGTTAGAAAAATTTTGGATTTAGACTTTATTTGCTTTCTTCTTTTCCTTTCTTCTTTCTCTGTGGGCAAGTTGAATATTTTATTATTTTATTCATAGGCAAAAATCTAAATCAAGTGGATGATTTTTCTTCTATCTCAAAGATAATGATTGAACTTCTCACAGAAAGATACAGATATTAAAATTGCAATGGCATGGATAGCTCTATCAAAAATGAATACCATCTGGAAAGTAGAAATGAAAAAAGTTTTAAAAAATAAATTGATGGTACATACACTTGGCTATTGAGAGCAGTACTAAATGTCAGTTGGAAAGAATATATGTCCATAAGGTTTGAAGAAGGATGATCTTCACTAAGACCTACATGCTTCCTTTGCTCAAAGCCATTTGTAAGCATTTGTCTTAGAGAAACTATTTTTCCCTTTCATCAACATGGCTGATGATAACCTTCAAATCATTACACCTTCTCAGTCTTATGTTGCAACTGAAATGAAGTGGAATGATTATATTGAATTAGTTGCTATGTCTACTGCTAAGAGAGTTGGCTCACTGTGTCATTCCAGCCAATTTTCTTGACAAAATGCAAAGACCAGTCTAGAACGTTATCTGTCCTGGCATCTCAGATTTAAACACTTTTCCATCTCTGTAACATAGTTTCCCTGTGAATTATTTTCATGGTAATTGTTCTCATGAACTTTCCTCTTTGGTACCTTGACCGCTTGGATTTAAGTGTCATACTTGATTGGCAGCTAGGTTCCATCATTTTATTATTGAGATAGATGCAATCATAAGTTCCATTTTAAGCATTTCTTCCCTTATTCTTCTTGCCTGTTGAACTCTCTTCTGGCTTCTTGCTCTTTTTCAACTACAGTTTTCACAAATTTAAAAGCAATATCAATTGGCTTCGTCTGTCTACCAGAATCGTTTTTTTTATTACTCTTTCTTCTCACTAATGTTTTCTCATTTTCTTTTATTCACACCTTGTATCTTAGTGGCATTATCACCTTTCTTTGGGTGAAATAATAAAAAAAAATGGTTTGTAGGATAGATAGAAGTATAATATCTCAGTGGTTAGTATTCAACTACTGGTAGAAAGCCAGGATTTTGAATACTGATTCAAGGGTAGGAGGCTTTTCCAAATTAGAAAAATAGCAGATTATGATCTTCCCATCTTTTTATCTCATTTAGTCTTGTGCCAGATTATCATTTTGAAAGTTTTCAATTTCCCTTTGCAATGTAAACAACTAAAAGATTTTCCATCTTTATTTTTTAATTTACTCTTCTTTTTTCTTTTTTTTTTTTCTTTTTTTTTTTTTAAATTCATTGCACTGATGTTGACCTAATGTACATTCCTGTGGGTTGAATATTGACAAAAAACATTTTTTTTGCTTATTTTTCCAATTGTGTGAAGATTTTTTAAAAAGTAATTTTGCAATCAAATAACTGAAGTATCTAAAGATTATCATCCATTCTTCTGTCCAGAGAAAAAAAATATAGAGACCCCCACCCCCCCAAAAAAAATGTTGTTTACTTCAAGTAACAGATTTTTTAGAGGAAAAAAAAAACTTTATTGCTTGCACTAATAATGATTTATGTATTTTAAAGAGTCATACATTTATGCACACACATTTTACAGATATTCACATGCATGTATGTTAGTCATACACACAGGTTACTCACACACAGTATATGAGTGTGTGCTAAAGAGATTCATATATATATATTAATGATATTCATATTTCATTAAGTATGACTGACAAGGTATATTCATTTTTACTGAGTTTTTCTTGGGTGCAAACAAGAGATTTCGTTTTTGTACTTAGTGTGTGTAGAAATTGTCTAATTGATTGTACCAAGTGTTTTTAGCTAATCTCATCACCATTTTCAAAGATTTTGGTTGTGCTATTGCAAATGGTGTTTAAGTTATTGAGAGGTAGGCATGTTAAGGATTTGCATGTTTCAATGCACATACACACAAACACACTTTTTATATATATATATATATATATATATATATATATATATAGACACACTAACAAAAAATATCATTACAACACTGAATATGTCTCTCAATATATGTATAATATTGATGAATTACAATAAATGGTTAGATATATGAATCAATATGATACTAGTTAAAGTAGGGAGTGTAGTCAAAATGTACCTTTACCAATTCGGCCACAGAGGCTGTGTTAGAGCAAGGTTTGAATTACCTATTTAAGAAATGCACATTTCTTGTTGGGGATTCAATTGGGTTGATGCATAATTATCAGACGATGACCACTACATCCAGAAGACTACCTTGGTTTGGAGGTTTAAAGAAAAAACAAAGTTGTTATATTATTTAAGCAAGTTTCCTTATTTTACTGCAGGTATAACAGGATAAAAACTAACACAATAAAAAAAAATGCAAATTTCTTACTATAAATGAAATACCGTTAGAAATGGCAAGTTATTTAATGAGATACGTGTTTCTGCTTATAGTTCAATAACTTCTCTACATCAGGTGAAATATTTGTCAGCTACAGATTAAAATGGTTACAGATTAATCTAAGAACTCCTGAATAGGAACACGTGCTAACAAGGTGTCATGGTAGATCTCTCTATATATTATTTCCCACAGTGCAGTATACAAATGTTTTTATCCATCGATGTACATAATAAAGTTTTATGCCCTGCATATTAAGACAGTTCACGATCTATTTTAGTTGTTACTGTTGGAAGTGTTCAAAGGATCTGGTTTTTGTTATTTGGCAAAGCTCTTTGTGATTTTGTAGTAACAGTCTGTAAGACCTAATGAAGGATTGTCTTCTTTAAAACCTAAAGTATTCATTTGTAATCATTGATTTCAGAAGATTTTATTTGTTTAACAACATATCAACCCCTTATGAGTCATTTAATTTTTTTGGGACCTTTGAAGTAACAAATATGATATATGTTATTTTGCTTTTACAGTTGAATACATGAGAAAAATATACAAATATAAATGTCCTATATTTATGTAACTTTGGTTAAATACCAACAGAAGTTCATTGTTAATTTTTTGTAAGAGGATTTTTCAGATTATTTTGGAGTTTCAGGTTCATATTTGAAAATTATATTTTCCAATATCTGAGTATTTTCAGCTATCATTACTCTATACCAGAAACTTTTGGCATTGTATTATATATACCGAACAGACAATTTCTTTAAAAAACACCTTAAAATAAGATTTTTTTTTAAGTATAAGATAAGTGAAGCCTAGTCTATGTTCAGTTTGCTTATCTCCTAGACTAAATTTGTTATAAATGATTCACACACCAAGGCACGGTATTTTTCCTTTACAGTTCAGACTCTGTCTTGTGCAGCCTGTTCTATGTTCAGTTTGTTTATCTTCTATACTAAATTTGTTATAAATGATTCACACACCAAGGCAAGGTTTCATCATTTTACAGTTCAAACTCCCTCTAGTGCAGCCTATTCTATGTTCCATGTCCTTATCTCCAATACTGAATTTGTTATAACTGATCCAAACATCAAGGCAAGGTCTCATCATTTTACAGTTCAAACTACCTCTAGTGCAGACTATTCTATGGTCAATTTCCTTATCTCCAATACTAAATTTGTTACCACTGATTGACCAAGGCCAAGGTTTCATCATGTTACAGTTCAAACTCCCTCTAGTGCAGCCTAGTCTATGTTCAGTTTCTTTATCTCCTATACTAGATTTGTAATAACTGGTTCATACACAGCAGTATATGAAGTGTTTGGTATTAAAGTAATTCCACATGCTGAAATTTTATAATGGATTTAGGGTAGGTGTCATCACTACTTTCATTCCAATTCAAGATCATAGTTTATTTTGAAAGGTTTATCTTGAGTTGTATTTCTTGAAACACTTCTTTTGTGTGTCCTATTCTTTAAAGATGTTTGTAATCATGGCTCTCCACAATTTCCTGTTCTTTGTAGCTCTTAGTAAATTTTGTCTTTTTGTTATCTCTTCCAAACTCTGTTCTGGCATCCATTTACACATGCTAGGTAGGTTATACTTTGTTTTCCTTTGTTCCTCTTACTTTCAGTATGTCTTGTGAGTATCAAATTTTCCAATCCCTCTTTCCTCATTATTTGCCCTAGAAATTTCAACTATCTCTTTATGACGTAATGTCTTTTTTGTTACCATTTTATTTAAGATTTCATTGTTGCTCACATGTTTAGTCCATGGTACTCTCAGCATCCTTCTGGAGAATAACATTTCTGTTGCTTTAAGTCTGTTTTATCTCTATGAGGAGATTGTCCAACATTTATGGCACATAAAATGACTGATATTATATGACGGTTCAGTACTCTTTGTTTCTATCAAACATTTTCTCAAATCATTTTCAACCCCCCACCCCAACCATGAATATCTATGTGATTTGTCAACTGGCCTTGGGAGGGAAACCGTTGAAGGTGTTTGATTTAACCACAGAATTATAACATCTGAAACACATCACAATTTGAAAGCAAATAAGCTGAAGCTATACATACATACACAAAGAAAGGCATAACAGAAATAGTATGGAAGTATAAAATACTTACAACCCGACCTCTAAACAAAGCTAACATTTCCTCGAAGAGAAAAATAGCCACAGATACCTTTCCAGAACATGATTAAATCTTAGAGAAAAAAAATCAAAGCTCATTTCCAAATGCAGAAAAAAAATCAAATTTCTACTAAATTACCTACAAACACGTCATGATAAAAATGACTAAAGAAAACCCTATAATCTAAATATAATGAATTTTACTCTAACCTACTAAGAGTAGGTAAATATACAAGAAGAAATATTTTAATGACTAAAATAATAATAAATGAACAATCTAGAGATCATGACTTTAAATAACCTACACTAAAATTAAATACTTGCTCCAACCATATAAATAAGCATTCTAGAGGACATGGCTCTAAATAACCTTAAACATTAGCCTGAAACAAAAGAAAGTGAGAAGGGACAAATTCCTCTCCCCCCACCCACTTCTTTTAGTCCTCCAGTGAAAAATATATATATATATATATATTTTTTTTTTTTTATCCCTCAACTGTTATAATTAGAGTGGAGAGCTGAAAGTAGAAAAAACAGAATTTGATTCTTAGTTTTCATGATCCTTTTCAATTGGCTTTCTCCTCTCCAGTCACTTGACCGACTGCTGAAGACAAAAGAATATGGTGTGGGCCACCTTCAATATGTGCACTAAGCTATCAAGTTTTTTTAAAATTCAGAGTTGTCCTTCTCCTAGAGCAGCTGCCACCCAGGGCTAGAGAAACCCTTCTGTCCTATTATTTAACTGTAGCTGGGGAGAGAAGAGGTGAATACATACCTTTCCAAGGGTATTAGCATGTTAGGGAATGTAAGGAACTCAAATTGAATTTGAACTTGGCTCTCTAATTCTTCAATCCAAGCCACTATCCATGTCCCCAGTCATACACACACACACACACACATATATATATATATATATATATATATATTAAAAAGAAGAAAGAAACTGCAAACATTTTTGGTTGTAACAAACAAAAACATTTGCATGTATTATATATATATATATATATATATATAGTTTTAAAGTGTGCTATATTTATGGGATAAAGTGCTCAATACCAGAGATAGTGTATGTAAATATAAAAGTGGACTTTGAAGTCAATACCCAGAGGTGACAGGCTGTTTCATGCTATACACAATCGATTGCATCTAGCATGAAACACCCTGTCACCTCTGAGTGTTGACTTCAATGTTCACTTATATATATATATATATATATATATATATATATATATATATATATATATATATATATATTACAGACATTAGGTCTGCTAATTTTTAACAAAATCTTTTCATACTCACAAATAACCTTCTGTGTATTGATGTTAAAGGATGAGAGAAATGTGCTATAACTGTTAAAATTTCATTTACCAAGTACTTTTGGTCTTCTTCCAAGTTTATCTTCAGGGGTATAAATAGTACAAAACTATATGTTGTTCATTAGTACAAGTATTTATACAAAGCTGTGCATTTCTATCCATTACCATAATTTTTCATTATGCTTTTAAATGGTTGACAAAGTGCAGAGTGTTCATTAGAACATGAAAAATTACAGTTTTTCCTCTTTGTTATAATGTCATGAGCATGCGTACATTAAAGCATGAAAAAACTTTTCCTTTACAGGCATTTCAGAACATTATTGCAGTATTCATAGTTGATTCGGTTCATTGCTGGCTTTAATTTTTTAATATAAATTGCTTCTAAGATCTGTAGCTTGAATTTATTATTTTCTTGGTATAAATTTATTCAATCAGACATGCCTGAAAGAGAATTTATTGCCTAAATAGAGAAACGTCATATATATATATATATATATATATATATATATATATATATATATATATGGCGTCCATAAAGTTTGTGTGCACTTTAAAAAATTTATAACTTTATTTGTATTTGCGATAGAAAATGTTTTCCGTGAACTGCAAAATTGTATCACCCTTTGTATTGCTAATGATGGAGGACATGTGGAAACTTCAATAAAATTTCAATGAAATCTGAAAAAAATGGATTTTCCTCTTTCTAATCCATTTTACAAATTATTTCTATCGCAAATACAAATAAAGTTATAAATTTTTTGAAATGCACCCGAACTTTATGGACACCCTGTATTTCTAGCTCACTAAAAGAATAATGGAAATTATTCTGAAAATTGCATTGAAACATGAAACTGATACCGTATCTCTATACATTGTTGATTCTTTTTTCTATACTGTCTATATCTACAAGTGCTCTATTTCTGATATTGTACAATTCTTCCCCCCTATAAATATATAATATTTTAACCATGTGTATGTTTGTATGTGTGTACATGCACACATTCATTTTATTTTCTGTAAGAATAAAAGGTATATAGGAAAATCATCATTATGGAACAATTCATTTCATATCCAACTTAGTTTCTCATTCTTGATATTCAGTAAGTTTTTTGTTAATGCTATTGACATTATTTTAATTCAAAAATATAATCATTTTTGAAAGCTATCATTCAATTCAGTTTGTAAATAAAAGCAATAAGTTTTGCAAACTGAGATTTCCAAGCAATTTTCATTTTGCTTCCTAAATGCAATTTCAATTCATCCTAATTGAATATACTCTTCAGATCGTTTTTTTTTTTTTTTGTCATCAAAGAAATCCACTGGTTACGTAAACTGGGGAAAAGGTTCGTATATTAGACAACTAATTGTATTAAATAAGACAGACAGGTGTGACTAAATTTTCAGTTCATTTTTAGGCCTCAGAGAATACTCCACAATTTCACAAATAGGGAAGTTCAAAATTTACTTTTGTTGGACTTTAAAAACTAAGTACTGAGGGATGTGTCACTGGTTGTGTTTTTATGTCTCCCCTCCTACACAATTCAATCAACAAAACTTTATTTTACTCCAATGAAGTTCTTCTAGAGGATGAAATGTGTTAACAGATTTTTTCCCCACATTCATTTGCCTCAATGTTAGATTCGTTTTTACTAACTGATAATCCATTACAAGCCCAAGAGTAACTCAAGGTAGAGGATTCACACTCCTTCCTCATCATTTTAACAGGAGTAGTGGTTTATCCATTTTTTGCTGATTAGGATTGGATTTCTGGTTCCTTCTAAAAACTTCTTTCTTTTTCATGCCCAGTAACCCCATGTGTCTTAGTGACATTACCACCTTACTTGGGGTGAAATGATTTTAAAAAAAACAGTGGATGGCAGGTCTTAGCTGTGAAGGTCAGAACTGAAGAATGATGATTGTTTGCCCTGGAAATGATAGCAAAAGGTTTGCGATGTTTTCCCTATGGGAAAGTGATTGTAGAGTGGAAAATAATTCATCACCCAGAAGGCCGTGTAGACAGTTTTGAAATCTATCAAAGCTGGAAAAAGGAGGATTGGGCAGCTCCAGCCCAGATATAGCAGCATGCCATTTTTGGTCAGATCTGTTTCTTATAATGATAGAGTATTGTAGGAGGGGTCAGGTATTGCAATGCAATTTCTTGCTCCAATTGGATATTGATTATGTTGGAATTTAAAGATTTTTGAGGGGACCTAGCAACTTAATTACAGCAAGAAATAAGCATGGAAATTACATTAGAAAAAAACAAACAAATTTTCTCATTTCACATACAGATTTATGCTACCTTTCCCCAACTTTTACATCTTCATTGTCAAAAGTGGGATATTATTTGTATTGAAGCCATTGTTAGGTTAGCTGCTAAGAAAGTTGGTTCACTGTGTCATGTAAAACAATTTTTATGTAAGAATTTTTTTCTCTTCAGAATCTATCCTACATATTTATATAAGTCTGCCATTCATCCATGCTTACAATATTGCTGTCACATATGATCTGCTTCACTTACAATTTATTTAGAGCTCCTTGATAAAATCCAAAGAAGAATCAGCAATATCATTGGTCTTGATCTATAACCCTATCATTCATCCATGCTTAGAATATTGCTGCCATATATGGTCCGGTGCCTCTGCTGTTTACCTGGAGATCCTTGATAAGATTCAAAGAAGAATCAGCAATATCATTGCTCTTGATCTATAAACCTATCATTCATCCATGCTTACAATATTGCTGTCACATATGATCTGCTTCACTTACAATTTATTTAGAGCTCCTTGATAAAATCCAAAGAAGAATCAGCAATATTGTTGTTAAAAGTAAACAAATTAGTACATTTAATCCCCAACTTAAGCTTTCTCCTTCTACCCAAAATTTAATATATGTTTTTAAACAAATGTATATCTACAAGTTTTATTGGTCCTGATCAGGCATATCAGATTTAGTAAATTCCACACCACTTTAAAGTTGCCTCTCTGTGCCTTTTCTATAAATACTTTCCTGGTAATTGTTCAGATTAACTCTTCACTATGGTCCCTAGACTTTTTGAATTTATGTGCAGTACTAGACTTGGTATCGAGATCACACCAATTTACAGTTGAGCTTGTTGAATTTAACCATAAATTCTATGCTAATAGTTTCTTTTCTCGCACTTCTAGCTTCATGCTTTCCAGCCAATTTTAATCTTCAAAAATTTAAATGCAATGTCAGTTACTATTTTCTGTCCTCCTGATTAGTCTTCTTTTGTTCTTGCTCTTTAGTAATGTTTCTGTTTCTAAATCTTCCACATCCACTAACTGGCTGTGTCTTAGTGGCTTTACTGCTTTGCATGGGATGAACTTGTTAAAAAAATATATGTAGTCACATGATACAACAGAATATAAGCAGTAAAAAATTTAAAGAAAAAAACTCATTTCAATTCAGACCTCAACAGGTGAACAGGGAAATGTTCAAAGGTAAAGTAGAACTTTATTTTGGTAATCTGTGTTTTCCCTACTTACATCACACATTTACACAGAAACATTTTGATGTCAGTGGTGATAAAATATGGTCTGTATAGTTAAACTTTGTTTTGTTTAACTTTGTTTTAACTACATTTCCTTCATATTTCTTTTCTTTATATTTTGTCAAACATTTTTACAACATATTCGACAACTAAAAATATAACATGTAAGTATTTTAGTTGTAAATAAAAAAAAAAGCCTCGCAAATATTTATACAATAAGCAAAGAAAATAGTTTTAAATTGTCAGCTTTCCAAACTTTGATTCATTTTTCTTGTAAATTTGTCAATATCTACATTTTATAAGTATCTGCTGAGAAGAGAGATTATTAAATATATATTCTCATATATTTTCTTTTCAATGTTGACCTTTCAATTCAAACCAGTGCATTTGTTTGTTTTTTAAAGGAAATATTTGAGGAGGATAGTCGCCAATATGTGTTAAATACATCCTGGGATACAATGAAAATGTTTCAGGAATAAATGTGGTTGGCTTTGGCACAAGAATCTAAACTGTTACAGGCATTTACTTTTTACTTTTTATTAATTTGTGTGGGAAAAACAGAAAAATGATTCTTAGAATATAATGCCAATGTATTTGGCAACAAACCAAAGTTGTCATTTACAATTGAGAGAAGGGAAGATGGCTTCTGTCAAGGTGTGGACAATACCAACTGTAAAATGTAGAATAAAAAAAAGAAATCAATGGTTGACTTGTGTGGCTCAGATCAATTAGTTGGCAGTTGTTAAAAGTAAACATATTAGTACATTTAATCCCCAACCTAAGCTTTCTCCCTCTGCCCAAAATTTAATATATGTTTTTAAACAAATGTATATCTAGAAGTTTTATTGTATGCCCCAAAATTAAAGAATAATTCTGTTAACAGTCCATATGAGATTTGCCTTGAAAGAGTTTAGACTATTGATATGGTCAAGTGTACAGACATATTGTCTCTCAGTGCAAAGATTCAGATGTGACTGTCTCAGCTGCAGAGTGTTGGGGTAAAGAAAAGACTGTCAACTGAAAGTAGAAACAGCAATAGATTTCTTGTTTCTCGGCCGCAACACATGTAGCCAAATTGCAGTTCACACGATAGTCCGACGTAAAAGTCCAACACGTACCGTAGAGACGACAAAATGGGGTCACAAATCCAACCTTCACTTCTCACCAACAACACGTGTTCGTCTCCCCGCTCAAAAAAATCATCTCCTTTTATAAGTGAAAAACGACTTCTGTTCACCGAGAGAATTTTCTGATTGGTCACACCATTCAGAGGAGGGAAGAACATTAGCATAGCTTCTAGTCATTGATGTAGATTTTTGCTGACTACTTTTTGGTAATTTTTCTTCGGCAGATCACACACAAAACACAAACTTTTTTTCGGGGTACCTGATTATCTCTTTCACTACACAGAGTTTAGTGGCAACATCTCCAGTCCCATAGTTCAGAGAAGATGTCCTGGTCCCATAGTTCAGAGGAGACGTCTCGGGCACCGTAGTTCAGAGGAGACGTCTCGGGCACCGTAGTTCAGAGGAGACGTCTCGGGCACCGTAGTTCAGAGGAGACGTCTCGGGCCCATAGTTCAGAAGCAATGTCCTCTGCCCCATAGTTCAGAGGAGACGACTTCAGGCCCCAGATTTGATTTGTAAACTTTATGCCGTATATATATATGTGTGTGTGTGTGTGTGTGTTTGTGTATTGATATGTGGAAAATATTTTAGCAAGGTTAAGATGAGATTCCAAATATCTGGTGTTCATTCTTTTGGTCAGATTTGAGATCTACGTTGGGATGAGAACTTTTCAGCACAGCTCTATATATAGATATAACATAAATATTTTTCAATTTCATGTATTTGATTCATTATCTCTTTTAACTGTGTTTTGCTATTTCCATACAAAGTGAAGGTTTTTACTCAAAGCCACTTAACAAACCTCCTCAATTTTTTATGACTCTACACAGTATTCCTGCTGTCCGTTGTTCTTTGATAAAAACCACCAGTATTTAAATTGTAAATTTAGTTCTCACAGTGTGGAAAAAGTTTCTTGATGCTTTCATTTTAGCCTCATTAGCTTTATTATAGTAGGATACTTTCATAGACATAATGAAGAAATAAGTTGTAATTTAACCCAGCCCCTAGCATTCCTAAAGAGGTAATATATTTCTTACTGTATACATTTTGTTACCATCACATCATGAATTTTAAAAATATATTAAAGATTCCTCAAATAAAACTCTCTGCAGAAATTTATTAGGATGTACAATAATGCAAATCACCCATAGAGCAATGTTAATCTTCACAGAGGAAAAAAAAAATAATTGTATTCTTTCTCTTTTATGAATTAATTTCCTCATATATATAAATTTCAGAAGGAAGTGAAAATATGTTATTTATCAGACATTATCTACATTTGTATTGTGTTACATGATCTTATATACATACAGATATTAACATATAAACACCATTTCAAATCTATTCTCACTTTCCTGTCTCTCTTTCAGTCTCTCCTCTGTGTGTGTAAGAGTTTTTGTGGACATAAACACATTTATGTTTGTAATATGAATTTTATAAACCATACATGAAATGAAAGCTGAATTTTTGAATAAATGAATAAATATATGTGAGAGTAAATAAAAAATTATCAGCATTTTCGCCATAACATATTTTTTATTCTTTGTCACACACTGCTTTCTGCTTGTGCATGCTTATAACTGGTATAATTGTGGTTATGTGATTGAAGTTTGAAGTGGATCATGCCAGTTTTCTTGCTGCTGTTACAGTGTAAGCATGGCCACTCCACTAGCAGTGTGCATTAAGAAAGAACAAATAATAGCAGTGATTCTAATCTGCAGACAACATGCTTCCTCATCAAGGATAACTTGCCAGTTCACTATTACCATCTCTAAAGCTTGATGAATCATCTCATCATATATGTCCAGCCACTTTTAAACTTCTTGATCCACTCGTAGATATTTCTATGTCATAGTGCACTCTCACTATATTGCGTTAAAAGCCTCCAATGCCCCAGACAAAACTTCCGACCAGAGAAATTGGGTCACTGCTCTTTGTTCCTCCTTGGTACACACTGTGAGTGGAGTGGCCATGTTCACACTGTAACAGCAGCAAGAAAACTTGTGTAATCTAGCTCAAACTTTGATCACATGCCCACCACTGGCAAAGGGTGAATTGGGAACCAGGGCATGCCAGCCATTATGTAGGCTAATTGCCAAGGTGGAGAGGGAAAAGGATTTATCTCATAAAAAAGTGGTTTTTCATTGCTTTTTAAGAAAAAAAATAAAGTAATTTTGGATTAATCTTGTTCACAATTCATTAGATTAGCAGTTTCTGTTTTAATGAGATATAGAAATTTTAATTTTAATTTTTAAGAAATGTTTCAATAAGTTTCTTATCGCTTAATGACAGGGGTCAGAAAAATAGCATTGATTGATGACTGAAAAAGTGAAAATTCGTAATTCTGACGTAAACTAAATTAATATTTTAATTTAAATTGTTTTAATTACTCAAATGTTCTTTTAAAATAATATTCAAACTTTCTTTAAAATATCACCAACATTAATACATGAAATTTAAATTGAAATACTTTTAACTTAATTTTAAAGTTAAATATTGCAGTGAATTTTTTTTAAATGTCCTCTAATGGAATTTAACGTGTTTTATGAAATAATATACAATATTATCAAGAAATGTTTTTACATAACATTAAAAAGATAATTTTGAACATTTAAAATTAAATCTTAAGGCATTGAAATAGATGAAAACTTAACAAAAAAATAGATTTCACCAATTGCTTTTTTTCACTTCACATATGGAGTGGTCAAAGATGTTCTGGTTAATAGTCACATGACTGAATCCAGGTGTTAAGAAGGGATCAAAAATACTCTCCATGTATTAAAAGTTTTTAAAAGTCAGTAAAAAAAAAGAACTTTTGATATGACATTAAAGTCATCAAACATTTTTATATACTCTTCAGAACCAAATAATACCAATTCTCCATCTAAATCTGTCCGACTATAAGTCCTTTGAATAGACAAGTCTTTGATTTCAGCCACACACAATAAAAACATCATCACTTCAGTAGAGAGTGAAGGCTAAATTAATACAGCTGGAAAGCAAGCAAAAAAAATTTCTGCTTTTCAGTGACCTTCTCCCTGTGACCCCCCCCCCCACTTTATTATTCTGTCTATTTCATGCAACCAGCTTGAAGGAAAGGCTAAAGCCATAGCCTTTTCTAACACGAGCAAAAGAATTTCTGCTTTTCGGTGTCTGTCTCTGTTTCACCCACTCACTATTATGTTTTGTCTCTCAATCTTCCTACTAAAAAGGCTAGTAAATTCATTGCTTTTACTTGTGTTTTTTCTCACTAAATAACAAGTGTTTTTGCTACTTACACTCTCTAAATAATATCACTTGTAACAATTATCGTAAGAAATGGGAAATATAATTATAAAGATGATAATGAAAATTATTAATTTTATATTACACAAAATTATTTATCCTGGAAAAAAATATTTGCCTGATGACCCCAATAGTACCAACAGCAAGCACACATGAGCAGAAGGCAGTGTGGCAAACCTATAGATATCTTATGGCAATAGTGCAGATAAATTTTTTATACACACACACACATGGGGTGAGGCAAGAGTTACGCACCATAGGAATAATTTATTAAAAGTATAATGACACACAAAAATTTTATTTATTAGTTACTTAATTGTTATACGTGCTATTAAAAATGTCCTCCTTCTATTTCAAAACACATTTCAATTCTGTGTTTACCTAATTCATTAACACATTGGCGAGTATCCTCTGTCATTTAATTGCATTCATGTTTAATTATATCTTTAAGTTCCTCATTATTTCTTGGGTACATCTGATAAACAACTGATTTCAAATGGCCCCAAAGAGAAAAAAATCCAAGGGAGTGAGGTCTGTTTTTTCAGCCATCTTATTCTGTCAAAATTATTTCTGCAAAATATAAACATATCAAAACAAACCTGACATTTAAAACCTGATTAAGTAATTAACCCCTGTGGTTTGCAAAGGTTTGGAAGGGAATTTTAATGCTTTCCTCCGATACAAAATATGCCAGCAGCCCAGAGAACTCAATTCATACTTGAAGAGTAATTGCTTAATATCAGTAGGAGCCACTGTTTTTCAAAAACATATATATATATATCAACATAATATAAATAAAACAAAAATATATATCTGTAAAAGTGCAATATGAATAAAGACAAAAGCAAAACTTATCTTAGCTGATATGTTTTTCCCTCTGATGGAATTTATCAAGGCAAATGTAAGGATTTTTTGCAAAAAGTAAATACTTTTCACAAAATAAAACTAAAGAAGTTGCTAGTTTTTCAAAATTTTTCAATTTAAGAAAGCGCATAAATATTCATTAGATTAACTGAAAATTTAGGTAAATTATGGAATATGCTAAGTGATACAATTTAATGTTTAGCATACCTTGTGAAAATAAGTTTTCCTTTTGTCATTCATATATTTTCTATGAAAATTTCTTGGACATTCAGGCCAGTAAATGTTATTTAATACTGTTTATTATAAACAGAGCATTTACTTAAACACTTGTATCTATAAAAAGAATGTTAAACATAAAAGTGTCTTTATATATATATATATATATATATATATATATATATATATATATATATATATATATGTGAATGACAAAAGGAAAACTTTAAATTACATCACTATCTACTTGATATATATGTGAAATTGACAATAGTTTCAGTTATTTTCCTTTAATTCAACTCTCCAAGTTTTGTTCACCTCTGCTGTAGCCAGGTATTGAAATCACAACTCTCGGGTCAAGTCACTGGATTACTTCAACCAACACTTTTCTCTCTAGACCATACATACATATATATATATGTATTATATATGCAGATATGTAGAAAAATAGGAAAGAACACGTTAGGTAAATAATCCGCAGTTCTTTAGTATTTTTGTTTTTATTTTTAAAAAACAGAGCACCATACAGAAGTAGAGCTTAAATTATAATTATATTTTAAAAATATGATTCCGTCGCTACATAAGAGTTCTCATGTTTCAAAAATGAGAGCCAACAACCTCAATATAATTATTAAAATTAAATTGAGTTAAAGTATCAAGCCCTGTTTCATCCTCAAGCAAAAATTTAGGAATAACCAATCTTGAAATTTACACATCTTTATAAGCATGTTCATTCGCAAAATTAATTACAATGGAAACGTCTGGCGTAACCATTTTGGTAAGGGTTCTCAGCGATAATTTTTATCCATATATCAGTCACCTTCAGTAAGAGGTCAAGCTGAGGTAGGGTGGGGGCATCCATTTCAATGATGGCATTCATGTGCGTACATGGTCGGTCTGGTCAGTCACAGCGAAAGATTAATTTTGGCATCATATGTTGTTAAGTGTCTAGAGAATTTTGTTTTATTTTATTTATTTATCCTATTATTTATTTATTTTCTAAGGGGCTGTTTCGTACTTAAATGCATCGCAATGAACTACAGTTTGTTTTTTGATGACTTCATAAAGGGTTTTTTCTATCTTGTGATTGGGTTAAGCTTTTAAACCTTTTATTAGACTATGAAATTTAATTTTTTTATGCTAATTATTTAATGTAAAAATTTGTTGATGTCGGCAGAAAAACGTTAACTCGTGTCTATGTTTTAATAATTTTTCATTATTTGGAAACTTAATAATGTGTAGTTTTTCATGTAGGCATAAAGGGCATGGGTCATCCCAGTTTTTACAAGTTCTTGTTCTATTTATTATTTTCCATTTTACTTTTGGTGTTTTATTCATTTCTTTCAAATGCCAAAAATATTTGGATAGAGACGTCTGATTGCTATTTCAAATATTATTGAAGGAGCTTTTGTGTTATCTCCATCTAATTTTAAATTCATTCTTCATTGAACCAATGTATATACTATCGGTATTAAGACTCTCAATGGATGAGATAGTACATTGGTATACCACAGATTTTGTGCTGCATTTATTTTCCAACAGGCAATCTTCAGGGTTTCTACAATCACATAATGTTTCATTATTTTTGTCTAATTTTAGTTTAGGATTTTTATTAATAGTGTTTTGGCATGTGAGTTTTTCCAGGATTTTATTATTATGTTTTTTATGATTCTTTCTAGATTTTCAGTGCAAATTGTAACTTAATTTTAAGGTGTTTTTTTTTACTAAAGATCTTGCTAAGTTTGCTATTAGTAGGAAAGTGTTTTTCAATTAAAGCTAGGAACTTATGTCCTAACTTAATACTAACCATTTGGTTGAATGGAGGGCTATACCAAATGATTTTCCTTTTCCTGTTTTTCTTCTGGTTAGTACTGTTGTTTGTATAATTTATGTTAGCATTTTTGTATCCGCTATTTTTTAGGGCAGTGTTATAAAAAATTCATGTGTTGTTGGAATATTTCCTTATTAGTGGAATTCATGCTGATTCTTTTCCCTATTGATGTGGGTATATGCTTAATTATCAATGGAGGGTGGTTTGATTTAGGATGTACATACAAGGGATTAGTGTTAGATTTTCTATGAGGTATATGTTGTTCATTAAGTCTAGAGTTACGTTGAGGAAGTTTACCCTTTTTAATTTAGTATTGACTGTAGTTTTTAAGTTTAGTTTTCTGAATTCACTATATATTATCTAATTTTTATCTATTTTAAAATTTGTGGAGCTCTTCACTACCATGAGCCCATCATCTCTGTAAAGCCTGATGTTCTTAATGTCTAATTCATGGTGCGCAGTTAGATTGTATAGTATAAATAGGCCGACAAGGTCAGAAGACTCTGCAGAGTCTAAAGATTTCATGGTGATGTCAAAATTGTCATTAGTGTTTTTAATCCATTGGTCCCCATTATGGATGAGGATATATATATATATATATATATTATATATATAAGTGCGCAGGTATGCAGAAAATAGTAAAGAACACGTTGGGTGCATAATCCGGAGTTCCTTAGTATTTTTGTTTTTATTTTTCAGAAGACAGTGCTCCATACAGAAGTAGAGCTTATATTATATTTTTTGTTTAAAAATATTATTCCTTCACTACATAAGAGTTCTCATGTTTCAAAAACAAGAGCCGAAACTATCCAAATAATTTTTAAAATTAAGTTGATTAATTAAGTTGAATTAAGGTGTTTAGTCCCGTTTCATCTTCAAGCAAAATTTTAGGAATAAGCTATCTCTTGGTTTACATGTGTTTTTAAGCATGGTTTGTTATAACATTCGTTATTGTGGGAGTGGCTAGGCGAGTCATCTTGGTTAATTGGTCAGAGAGTTAATTCTTATCTATAGATTCATCATCTTCTGAGAGGTTTTGCTCAGGTTGGGTAGGGTATCTATTTCAAGGCTAATGTTGGCGCTCATCCTCTAGTTAGTTCCCAGCTAGGGATAATTTCATGGTGCACCTACAAGTCATTATGTGTCGGGAGGATTTTGTTTTATTATTGTCTATCTGATTATCTCTTTATTTATTTGTTTATTCCAATCAACGTTTCTTTATCCAACTTTTGTAGTATTCATACCAATTTTTGCAATGTAGAATTGTTTCTCTTGGAACACTTTGCAGATATCCTAAATCTCTGTGAAACTTACTTAAACTCCTCAATCTCTACAACTGAATTCTCTGTTCCTGGCTATCTCATTCTTTATCAAAAGTGTGCATAGGCATGGCCTCAATGTTAATGTCCAGGAAAAAAAAAGACTCTCATTGGCAAGAGAATTGTCTCAAGTCTCCGCATTATTTTTGTTATATATTAGGTTGGTGCAAAAATAATGACGTTTTTTGACGTATTTTTTAACGTCAAAAAACGTCATTATTTTTGCACCAACCTAATACTTTTGACTTATACTATTAGTTATTATTATGAATAATAATCACTATTATTATATTATTTCACTTTATGACTTCTTTCTTTATTGTTCCCATTCTTCTTCGGACTGCTGCTTGTTAGAATATCTGACATTATAGAAATGGTTTTCTCTCTCTCTCTCTACATTTGTCTGAAAATATCTTTGTATTTGGTGACTTCAATGCTCATTATGCCAACTGGTTTTATCATTCTAATACAACTGATATTGCCAGAATCAAAACTTTGAATTTTGGAATTGCTCAATCTCATTGAAATTGTAGATTTCTCTACTTATTGTCTTAGTGATTCTGATGGTTGCTCTTCTTTCTTTGTTCTGTTCCCTTATCTTCTCTCTGGATTAATTGTTGTGCTTTGCAACCCTGCAGATATTTCTTTCCACTCATCTATTAGGCAAGAACCCTCCACATACACACACATACTATCCACAAAATATGACTGATTGGTTAATTTTTGTGATTTCATAATTTTCTCCATGATCTCCCTTGGATTGATATTTTTAATCTTCCCATTGAAAATTGTCCAACCAAGATTTCTTTCTGGGTGAAAAGTGGTATTGATGATGACTATTTACATTATTCGGACTATTATCCTCATCTTTGTCGCCATGTTTATCTCAACATTTCGGCCATTGTACACTCCGACCTTCTTCAGGTGGTTGGAATGTTGAACTGAACACTTTATTTTGCTCGCTGTGGTATACTGTTCTAGTTCCACGTGCCATGTCCAAGCATAGAAATGAATACAATATGGGAACCAGTAATAAGGAGTGCCAGAGAAAAGTGATAATAACAACAAAAATTGCAATATGAGCTCTGGTAAAAAACATACAATGATAACAGCAAAAATTGCAATATGAGCACTGGTAAAAAAAGGATGCTGAAGACATTAGGTTTATAATACCCAGAAATTCATACACAGATGTCCTCAAGGACACATAGCACAGTGATAAAGGCATTAGTTAGATCCAGTGACAGGACCCAAAGAGTATGAGTTCAATACCTGGTTAAGGCAGTGGAGAATTTGGAGAGGGGAATTAACAGGAGATAGCTGACATCCATTAGACATGGTAGAACTAGAACAGTCTAAGCCAACGTAGGGTTCAGTTGGACACATTCCAAACACCTGAAGATAAACATGGCGACAAAGATGAGGACAATAGTCTGAATAATGTAACTAGTGTACATAGTACCTCATATCAGAAATATAGACACATTGGTATTGATGCTTTTGCGCCATCATGAAAAAAGTAAATAGAACTGCAATCTTCTCCTAGGTTCACTCTTACTTGTTCAGCCACTATAGTCCACAGGAATTACTTCTGTCTTTTACCAATGTGATAGTTTCGTTCATAAAAGAGACCTCCCTGTAGTCAATCATAATACTAAGTGTAAGCATGTTGTCCACAAGGCGAAGTCACTATTCACGTATAGCCTCTGACAAATTTGCTTCTTGTGATTACTGGTGGTTCTGTAAGAGTGATAAACAAAGGTAAATCCTTAAACCCTCTTTTCAATCAGTTTGAAGTATTGATTATCTCTTGCTGATAAAGCAGAATGCTTTGCTTGAAGATTCTCTTCCAACTTCACTCTCAACTCTTCAGGAGTATTTTACCTGATATATCTCCCTCACATATCCACATGAACTGTGTCTCTTACTCTGTAACTGTCTACATCGACTGACTCCCAAGAGGATGCTTCCCCAATCACTACAATCTTAGCCTGTTCAAGTCTAGGATTAACCATTATCTTCCTCACATATCCACATAAAATGTGTCTCTTACTCTGTAACTGTCTACATCGACTGACTCCCAAGAGGATGCTTCCCCAATCACTACAATCTTAGCCTGTTCAAGTCTAGGGTTAACCATTATCTTCCTCACATATCCGTATAAACTGTGCCTCTTACTCTTTAACCCTCTATCTCAAGTGGTTTTCTGACTTTGTACAGGGTGAACATCATTGTTAGTAAGAAGACCCCCCCCCCATTAATACTAGAAAAAGCAATAACAGTGAACTTAAGAAAAATATTTTCCTGAAAGATTTTATAAATTTCAACTGGAAGTATTGCTAGTTTATTATAAACCTAATATAATCAGTACATTATTGGCACTTGATATGTTTGCACTGACCAATACCTTATTGGTTCTTTATAATTTTCCCTCTTAAAAACATTACCAAAAGTGAAATGTGTGTACTCCGCAAACTGTCTGTGATTTAATCTTATGGTCATGATAATTTGATCTTCCCAAAAGCCAATAAAGTCTCTTTTTGCTTATAACTGCAGCAGGCATTGAACACATGAAAATGAAATGCTTATGGCAAAGCAAAATATTAACCTAAATCTTTTAAAAAGACAAAATGTAGAATAATATTTGTTTATTGCCAGAAGCAAATTGTTCATCTTATTGAAATTTACTTCCAGACTTGATCATCTCATAAAACTTAGGATTTTCTTTAGAAAGACTTCATAAATCAATAATTTTAAATTTCCCTGTATCACACAAGTCACTGCCATCTTGATTTTAAGCTTTATAAATTAAATTAAAAATATATCTTCTTTGGGGATAAGGAGATAGAATCACTGTGAATAAGACTGTGAATTACTGTTTCATGAATATGGCTCAACTCCAGGTTTTGTAACATTTGCAGTTTTGAAATATATATCAAATACAGAAGAAAAAAAAATGAACATTTTAAATTAATTTAAGCAAGGCAATAATGCCACTAAGAAACAAATAGTTTTTTTAGGAATGGAAGAAAATGAATAGACCTTAGAAAAAAAAGGCAATAAAAGAACAGATTTCAGGAAGATAGAAGATTATGATTAACATTGAATTTAATGGCAGTGAAGCAAGAAATATGAATATCTGTCTCTATTTCTGAGATGAGGTATTTTAACTATTTACACTATTTACATTGTTCAGACTGTTGTCCTCATGTTTATTGTCATATTCACAATGTTTCAGCCATTGTATACTCTGGCCTTCTTCAGGTGACATACGTTGGAATTTTAAACCAAACCCTTTATTTTGTCTATGGGGGTAGATTGTTCTTGTTCCATGTGCCATGCCTTTTCTGGATATAACTGTTTCAGTTAATCCCCTTTATTAACCCAATCCTCTAAGTTTTGTTCACCCCAGGTATTGAACTGACAACTATTTGGGTCAAGTCATTGGGTTACTTCAACCAACACTTTTATCCACTGGGTTCAGTTCAAAATTCCAGTGCATATCACCCGAAGAAGGCCGAAGAGTACAATGGACAAAACATTGTGGATATGACAAGAAAAAGGAAGTTCCACAGATATGATGATAAACTACATTCGGTAACAAGGCCTCTGATTGGGAGATTGGAGGTTTTCAGGAGTGTAGAACCTCTTAACTGCTATTGTTTCCAGGTCCATCCTAACCCATAGTTGTAGCTCTTGTTAGGGTCCCAGCTGTGGGCATATAGTGAACCCCAAAACAAAAAACACTATGAAAGTATAAAAATAGATATTTTTTTTTTTTAGAAAAAATACCAGCAATACATTTTTAAATAAAAAAAATGAATATTTATAGTAATATGACCAAATTACTTCAAAGCACTGAAGAAAATTAAATTTCAGCATTAAATGACCCATAAGATATTGATATGCCATTAAACAAACAAATCAATTAGTCCGCATATTAAAAGTATGACAAAAGAAACTATTAGAAAGGAAGTTATGATTACACCAGCCATTTCAAAAATTAAAATAATGAGACCTAATTGCCCATCTATCAGTATGCTTAAATTCTCTCTGTCAAGGTACCAAGAAAGAGAGCTAATTAGAATAACTGGCACAAAAATATTTATAGAAAAGACAGAGGGAAGCCACATCATAGTAGTAAGAAAATAATTAAACCAAGTTGGTAGTGTATACAGTGTGCTTATCTGACAGTAAACTTGTTCTTCATTAGCTTCTCCCCCAGCTATGGGTAAATAGCAGGACAGGTTGGGTTCTCTAGCCTTGGATGGCAACTGGTCTACCACAGGAAGAAATGGCAACCTACTGCAGGAAAAAATCTGACTCGTCAGTCATGTATTGAAAGATACATGATCACCTAAGCATGTATCACGCATGGCACATAACTGACTGACTGATAAAGAGAAATCACCCTAGACTTGAACAGGTTAAGATTGTAGTGCTCAGGAAAGCATCCTCTAGGTTCTACAGAGTAACAGTACATGGGAAGAATTTTAGTGGTACTTATTTTTTATTGATGGAAGACACTGTTGGAAAAGGATTGTAGGATGGAAAATAATTCACCACCCACAAGGCAGTGTAGAGGCTTTTGTAATCTATCAAGACTGGAAGGTGAAAACTGGGCAGCTCCAGCCCAGATATGACAGATTTTTCACACAAATCTGGCTTTTGTCAAGGTAGAGCATACCAGGAAGAGACAGGTACTTATTATTACAATGGATTTTTGGATTTTCACACAGTTGAATTTCTGTACATGCTTCATTTTGACATCTCTTATACATAGGTTGCATCATGTTTTTGTCAACAACCATACATTTATAAATTCAGAAAATAAATATTTATCTTGAATAAATATTTCTGCTGAGATTGTATTTTAGGGTTAAATGCTCTTATAAGAAATAGTAAATATTTTGCCTTTGTTATAAAGCATTTCAGGCCCACCAAAACTTCAGTTTATAGGAGACACAGTTTTTAAATGATGTACTTGATAAGAGTATCAACCCAAGTCAGAAATTGAGCCTAGTCCAATGTCCCTTCAAGGCATGGGCAATCAAAGCTCTCCAGAACATCTTAATCCTTTATCATTCAACAAATTCCAATTCTTTTCAGTTACAAAACACCTGTTCTGGTGATATAAAAAAGTGATTAAAAGTTTTTCTTTATCTGGTACAAGCCATCTGGTCCACTAAAACACTGTCCCTGGAAATCTGCTTCATCTAGACATTGAAGATGAAGAGAGAAAAAATGTGATTCCTGCTTCAACAAGACACTTGTTCTGGTGCATGAGGGGAGTTTTCATGTTTATTTATTTTTATAATCTCACTTTTTCTTTCTTTATCAGTGATTATTATTCTTATCTATATTTTAAAGTAATTTTATTACTCTTAATTTTTCTTTTCTTATTAATTATTATTTTGGTTTCAGACTCCTACATAATCGAGTAAGAAGAGTTAGGGTTTTTTTAGTCATTTATTTGTTGCTATCATTACAAATCTTTCTCTTAAAAGAATTTTTCAAGAAAACCGGTTTCTAATGTCCAGTAGCTGGTATAACTCTTTTCAGGGGTTTCCTTCCCAACTTTTTATTTGAAGTAGTATGGAACATTAACATCTTAATTATGTCATTATTTTCTTTTTTTCTTTTTTTATTGAATTTTCCCCAAGCAAGGTAGTAAAGCCACTAAGACACAAGAGGTTAGTAGGTGTATAAGAATTAGAAAACAGAAAACATTATTAAGGAGTAAGAAAAGAAGAGTAATCAGATAACCGTTTACATTGCATTTGAGTTTTTGAAGATCAAAGTTGCTTGGAAAGCATGGCACCAGAAGAGAGTTCCACAAGCAAGAAGTGTGAGAAAAGAAACTGTTAGCATAGAGCTTACAACTGCATCTAGCCAATTCAACTGTAAATTGATGAGATCTTGTTGCCAATCTTAAATTCCTCATGTCTAGATACCATTGTGAAGAGGACATTTGAACAATTACCATGAATGTATTTATAGAAAATGCATAGGGAAGCTAGATTATGTTGGTGGGAAGGTGACTTAAGCTGAGATGCCAGATCAGGATTGATAACATTGCAGAACAAAGAATATGGCAATGTGACTGAAGCTGAGTTCTCTTCAAGTTACATGTACTACCCATTCAATTGTTACTGCTGTTGACAGTCTGCAAGAGATATAGTTTCTGTTATTTGGTACAGTTCTTTGTGAATCTGTTGGGCCTCTTCACAATGTACAAAAGGGATGATCTTTACCAAGACTCTCAGGTTTCACTTGCCTAAAGCCTTTTTTTCAGCATTGATCTTAGGAAGTGGACACTCATATTTCAAATCAGAATGAGAAATTCTCAAAGTTATATAATATCAATCATCATATATGGTAGTGAATACTGGAAATCTTTTCACAGAGACTTGAGGCAACAGAAATATGGTTCTACAGAAGGATTCTGAAAATCACTTTAACTCAAAATGAGAGTAACAAGGAAGTTGTAAAAGAAAATAGAAACAAAAAGGTACTCTCACATTTAGAATCAGAAAGCTGAAATTTCTAGGACACATGATATGGAAAGAAGGCTTGGAGAATTTGACACACATAGGACAATAAATGCAAGAGAGTGAAAAAGGAAACAATGGATAACCTACCTAACAAGATGACAGAACAGAGAGTGGAAGAGATAGTGAAAAGACAGACTTTACTAAAGGCTACATAGGATAATAAGTTGTTGAGAGTCCATAATCATGAAGAGATATGACACATAGAAAAAGAAGATAGAATGCTTTAAACTCTTTATATTTGGTTTAATCAGAAGATATAGTTTTCAGATGTTGCCATATTTTTTTTTTTTTAATCAGAAAAAAATGAAATAATTTTATGTTTAAATAGTACATTGTATGCTAATTATATTGAAAATTCATCTCTCATCTTTTCCATCAATCTTTCCATCAATTTTCTTGTTATCATTAACTCCAGTAAACAAAGTTTTATAACACTTGTAATGTTTCAGCTGATTTAACACACCTCCTACTACCATGGACTGATTCCGTGGCTGTCTTAACCACTTCATATTTCTAAAGATAACTAAACTCACCTCCTTTTATTTATCATTCTTTACAGTGACAGGCTGGCCAGAGTATCAGCTTGCCAATAGCAAGTAGGACTCTGTATCAGATAAAAATGCAATGGAGAAACAAATACAAACAACTATTTTAGTAATAAAAAAGAATAAGAACTTTATAAAGTCATCTGCACACTATCAGTTCCTCAAGTCCAATATGAGAGGACATTTTCGAAGCTAAAAGTTCATAAAGAGAATGTAAAGAAATTTGCTGAGAAGAATTTGGAATCATACTTGTTGCTATCCACTGAAAAGGAATTGTTAAATAAATTGGATCTAGAAACAATTACTGGCAGATTTGAACAATCATCTAGTGAACACAAATGTGTCTATATTTCTGAGATGAGTTATTATATACACTATTTAAATTATTCAGACTATTGTCCTCATCTTTGTCGCCATGTTTATCCCAACGTTTCAGCCGTCATATGCCCAGGCCTTCTTCAGGTGGTTGCAATACCGAACTGAACCCTTTGTTTTGCTCACTGGGGTAGACACATGGCACAGTGGATAAAAGCATTAGTTAGATCCAATGCCAGTACCCAAAGAGTGTGAGTTCAATACCTGGTTAAGGCAGTGGAGAACTTTCAGAGGAGAATTAACAGGAAATAACTGACATCGATTAGACATGGCCTGTGGAACTAGAACAGTCTACCCCAGTGTGTGAAATAAAGGGTTCAGTTCGACATTCCAACCACCTGAAGAAGGCCGGAGTGTACAACAGCCGAAATTTTGTGGACAACATGCAATGCTTTATTGTGCTTTTGAACTATCTGTTATTGTGTAAATTGTGTAGTAAACTATTTAAAAATATCAACCAATTACTTAAAATGAAAAAAAAAAAATGAATAAAAAAATTCAATTATAATATTTTGTATTTACATTTGGTATCAATTGCTAGTAATTTATACATACACACACTACATATGCTCTAATTATTAAGAATACATTTTTTATACAATTTTAATTGTATCCTTTTTTGTATATGTATTTTTTTAAAAGTTTTCGTTGTTATGAAAATGAAATAAGAGCATTATAGTTGTGGGTAGGCTCTCTTTGTCTCTTGGCAACCAGTATTTATAGACCCAGTCTGCCAGTGATTTATAAAATTTCTTACAATCTTACAAGGTTGTGAAATCTTTCAGAACATTCTTATCAACATACCAGTCTACCTTTTTCAGTTTGGTTTCATCATTTTTATAATCAGTATGCTTAAAAAAGAATCATTCTAATCTCTCCAAAAATTTCTTATTACAGGACCCCCTCAGATTATTGAACCTCCGTCCAGTCAAAATATAATCCAAAAGATGACCCTGAAATTGGTCTGTCAGGTTGAAGGTCAACCAATTCCTGTAGTCAGCTGGTATCACAACAAAAATATTGTCACACCAACATCAAGGACATTCTTGAGGTCAGTTTAAAAAATATAATTATTACTTTTTTAAATGTATTCTTACACTTTCTTCAAAACAGGGACAATGACCCTGAATTTCCATTTATCACAATGAATGGTCCTCCTATCAGGGAGGCTTCTTGCATTGAGTGCCTTTTGGGATTTAAGCTCACCCTGGATCTCAAGTGGAATTTGCTAAAGTCTGAAAAAAAGGGTCATTTCCCAGGATCACTCCAGTAAGTACCTGACACCTCCTGATATGCACTACTTTTACAAAAGCCCGATCAGGCCAAAAATGGAGTACTGCTACCATATATGGACTGGTGCTGCTCAATCTTGAATTTCCAGTCTTGATAGTCCAAAAGCATCTATGCATTCATATGGAACATAAACTATTTCCTATCTTTATTTATGTCGAGTCCATAAAAAATACATAAAAATTAATTATAGTGTCAAAAATAATCATAATAAAACAATTATAACAATCATAATTATCATTAATTCACTCATTCTAAATGAATGAGAACCAACCCCCACTATTCCCCTCTACACACATAAACATGTGACATTCTTATTATCAGACAAGCCTTCAATATGGAAAAGCCATCAACACATGCATCAATTTTCAGCTCCATTTCCTTTTTTCGGGCAATAATAGTAACATTTTCTTCACAGTCAACAAAAATAATTTGGACACTCATTTCATTGATCTATAAAAAATAAACTACAAGAAAGACTTTATAAATTTTATTTATGCTATATCTTATCATTCTGTCTGATTCTGGATACTATTTCATTGCCCCATCCTGGGTATGACGATAAACTACATCTGCGTCCTGGATAAGACAATAAACTACGTCCAACAAGCAAGGCCTCTGATCTGGAGGTTTTAAGGAGTGTGGAACCACCTCTTAATTGCTGGTGTCCCCAGGTCCGGGGTGGTAGCACCTGTTAGGGTCCCAGCTAAGGGCAAATAGTTAACACCCAAACTTGTGTAAAAATAGGTTTTAATACCAGAAATACTTTGTAATAAAAAAAATTATTATCAGCAATAATTTTTCAAGGAAAAAATATCAGCAATACTTTAAAAAAAAAAAAAATACCAGCAAGACAAACAGTTATACATTCTTTGAAAAAAATATTACCAGCTATAGATTTCTTCAAGGAAAAATATTCCCAGAAATAGATCTTTGAATAAAAACATATTACCAGCAGTAAAAATTTTGTTGCCATTAATTAACCTATTGAGGTTGATATGCCATAAAACAAACCAAACATATTTCATTGCCATTGAGATTCCAAACTCAAAATTTTACTCAGTATTACTCTCTCTCATGTCCTCAAAACCACATAACAACTCATTTTGTCATTTCCACGTCGTACTGTTTCTCATTTTTGTGAGTATTTTTGTATATATAAATGTGAGGGGGGGTTATAATTATTTACTCAGAGTTATAACACCCCTACACCTTACAACCCCTTTCCCACAGGCAAAATGTTGTAAGTCACTTGCTACTCCTATTCCCTTGGAAAATGTTCAAATAATCTATATTCCTTAGCTCTAAAATCTGCGACACCACATACATTCATATTCCTTAAGTAAGGAGTAAGGTCCTTGATAAAATCCAGAGACGGATATGCAATGTAATTGGCCCTGATCTGGCATCTCATCTGCAGTTGCTCTCACACAGACATGTTGTCACCTCCCCTTGTCTTTTTTACAAATACTTTCACGGTAACTGCTCTGATGAGCTACTTCCATTGGTTCCCAGACTCCATGAATTTAAGCGTTCAACTAGACTGGCATCTCGCTCTCACCCTTTCACTGTCAAAACTGTTAAATGTAGCCGTCTCTTCTACTCCGAAAGATTCATGTCTTGCACTTCTCACCTGTGGAATTCCCTCTCCGTTTCCTTTGTTCCTGATAGCTATAATCTCCAACTATTTAAATGTAACGTCAATTGACGTCTCCAAATACCTTGATCTATCCCCTATCCTTCTCTTCATCCTTTCCTCTATTGCTCCTCTTTGCTCTCACTCCAACTCTCTGTAACCCCTTGTGTGCTAGTGGCTTCCCACCTTGCTTAAAAAAAAAAAAGAAAGTTCCTCTCAGATAGATTCTTTCCAAGAACTGTTTCCTCTTCAGGTCTAAAGTTAACTGTTATCGTCTCTTATCTTTTTCTACTAAACTGTGCCCTTTACTATTACTGCTCAAACCACAACCAACTTTAGAAGCCCTCTGCCTTGAGTAGCTCTTGGGCCTTTTATAAACTGAACATTAGTAAGAAAGGGAAAATTATCAACTACTTAGACATGGTTCCCAATCGTATTTCAGAGATGACAACTCACTTCAACTCATCCAAGCCCCAAAGCTTTATGTAAATTAAATAAACTTATATAAGAAAGATATTAGTCATTTAAAAATGGGTTTATATGATTTGTCTGATGCTGCAAGGGAATGGCATAACTGTGTATGTCAAGAATTCAAAACATTAGGTGGTAAAATCAATCTTTATGATCGGTTGTTATTCATATAGCAGGAAGATGGTAGTTTGGTTGGTTTGATTGTTGTTCATGTAGATGTCTTTGAATATTGTGGGACATTGTCCTCACATGATAATGCTATTAACAAAATTGTCAGATTATTTAAAATTAGCAAGAAAGAAAAAAGAACATTTAAGTATACTGGTCTTGATATTGGTAGTGAAATATTTGTTGCTCAACATGCATAAATCGATAGACTTAAAGAAATTCAGATTGATAACACTTGAAAGAAAGAAGTCAATGACAAGCTGAGAGAAGAAGAAAAGAAACAATTCGGGGCAGCTTGTGGACAAATACTATGGGTAACTTCTTAAACAAGACTTAATGTAGCTTCTGAAGGTTGGCAAGTGACCAATTATGGAAATAAGGGAATAGTTCTAAGTCTTATAGCAGTGAAAAAAAATATCAAAGCCACTGAAGATTGTATTTCTAAATTTTGGTGATCCAAAATGAATGAAAATTATTGTTTTAAGGTGATGCTTCACATGTCTTGTTACTGAATGGTGTATCTCAAGGTGTAAACAGTTTTTTTGTCTGGAAATGAGAACATAGCTGCAATATCATAAGATCAAAGAAACTCAACAGAATAACGAAATCCCCTTTAGCGTCTAAAATATCTGCTATCACAAATTCTGCTGATTGTGGCCACTTTATTGCATCAACGGTGATGGAGCTTTATGCACTGAAGGATCTTCCGATTATTAAACTATATACAAATAGCAAGTCTTTGAGAGAACATCTTGAAACAACAAGAATAATTACAGATCCTTGCTGTCAAGTGGACACAGCATGTCTGAGAGAAATGGTTGAAATAAGAAAAACTGATCTCCAGTGAATTCCTAGTGAAAGACAACTGGTAGACTGCATGACTAAAAGTGGTGATGCATCCAATCTAATGCAAATGATGTTGGTCACTGAGACCTATCAAGAAGAATGTATTAATACAATCAATTTTTTTACAGAAATCAGTCAGTGTTATTGTTCTCTATACTTATGTATTGCCCAACACAGGAATTGAACTCACAACCGTCAGCTCATAGAAAGTAATGCTTTGTCATTATTGTATTGGTCTATATTCAGTCAGTCAGCTATGTACCATGCATGATACACGCTTAGACGATCATGCATCTTTCGATACATGACTGTAGTAGGTTGCCATTTCTTTCTGCAGTAGACCAGTTGCCATCCAAGGCTATAGAACCTGGTCTGTTCTGCTACTTACCCATAGCTGGATGGAGAAGAAGAGGATTCATACCTTTCCCAAGGGTATTTGCATGTAAGTGAATGTAATAGATTTGACTGAAATTAGAACTCAGTTCTCCAATTCTTCATTCCAAGCCACTATCCATTACTTCCCTGGTCCTTTATTACTTATCATTTGTAATGTGTTCTGCCATGGTCTTTCTTCCAGATGCTGAACATTCATTTGCCCGGTGATTCCCTGACAGACCACTTCAATGATGTCGACTGGTTTCTCTATTTGTTGTTGGTTTCTGCAAAAGGTCCTTTCAAAATATGTATAGTTTATTAAGATTCTTTATGTAAACTGTCTATATTTCTGAGATGAGGTATTATGTACAATATTTACATTATTCGGACTATTGTCCTCATTTTTGTTGCCATATTTATTACAACATTTCAGCCGTTGTACGCTCCGGCCTTCTTCAGGTGGTTGGAATGTCAAACTGAACTCTTTATTTCACTCACTGGGGTAGACTGTTCTAGTTCCACATGCCATGTCTGATGGATGTCAGTTATCTCCTGTTAATTCTCCTCTGAAAGTTCTCCACCACCATAACCAGGTATTGAACTCACACTCTTTGTGTCCTGTCACTGGATCTAACTAATGCTTTTATACACTGTGCCATGTGTCTACCCCAGTGAGTGAAATAAAGGGTTCAGTTCGACATTCCAACCACCTGAAGAAGGCCTGGGCATATAACAGCCGAAACATTGGGATAAACATGGTGACAAAGATGAGGACAATAGTCTCCTGTTAATTGTGCTCTCCAAGTTCTCTGCTGCCTTAGCCAGGTATTGAACTCACAGTCTTTGGGTCCCGTCACTGGGTCAAACTGACACCTTTATCCACTGGATAAAGGTGTCGGTTAGATCTGAATAGTTAGTCTGAATAATATAAATAGTGTCTTTGTGCAAAGAGTGTGAGTTCAATACCTGCTTGTGGAACATGGTTTAGCAGACCCTACATGCAAGCTATTAATCGGCCACTGGGTGGCATGTCACTAGCATTTACCGCTGGTGGTCTGCTGTCAGACTGTCGGCATGTTTCTCTCAGTAATGTTACCACTAGCAGACTGCTAGAGACTGCTGTTATTGCCATTAGCAGCTTGCATGTAGGGAAGATAACTAAAAGGCAGAATTTATCAAGAGCAACAACTAACAAGATAATCCATGATTGTCAGCATCTTGAAGGGACATGGCACAGAGAAAAAGAAGAATTTTATTTACTCTATTGGGACTACAACTAATTATGAGTTCCACAGTAAAATGATGACCTCATGAAAAGAACTTTAAAGACTACTTTAGAAGGATGCTGTGTACATATAAATGCAGAATAAAATTCAGTACAATGTTGATCTTTATACTCAGTAGAACAAAACCAACCACAAGTAGTGTGTACATATAAATGCAGAATAAATGTTATCTATGTTTTATATCTGTGCTAGTTTTCAATTGATCATTATCTACAGAAATCTGCAATCCAGATTTTGAACATGCTCTACAAAATAAAAATAAATAATCATTCATAATAAAATTAGGCAAAGCCAAACAGATTTCAAAAGAAGAAAGTGTATATCACACCTTACAAGTTTCATTGAGTGCATGGTATCATTAAGTAGTTTTATACAGAAACCTGACAAAAAACTTGTATATGCAAAACCATTATAAATGTGTCTGCCTGCTTAAAAGCACAAACTATCCTGACCTGCCATAAAGTAATATTTCATCTTCAATATATATATATATATGTTTACTATTCTGAGTTCCTGCAATTTGATAGCTTTTATTTGTCATATTTTAAATTATCTAAAGTTCTGAGGTGAAGTTTCGTCATCATTAGACATATTTTTATTTGAAATAACTTGTTTTCTTGATCTTTATTGCAGCATTTTCAGTGAATATGTTCTTTGATGCTGAACTTAAAATAATAAAGACATTTGGTTAGCCCAAAACAAATTAATGCAGTAATACAGTCATTTTATAATCTGAACAAGGGAAATAAATCTCTTTGGGGGTTATGTGTTAAACTTTTATTAGTTTTTGACAAGTATTTTTTCTTCATTTTAATCTTACTTGTTTTTCATCTGGTAGCATATTATCTTGAATTTTTTATTAATTTACGCATTGTCCACCATTATTAATTTTTGACTTGTATCTCGTTCATCTTAATTTTACTTGCTTTTCTTCTTGTGATATTTTGAATTTTTAATAACTAGAATTTTTTGCATTACGCTGACACATGTTCAGATCCTCACAGTATTTAGTATTGTTGAAGTTATCGGTAACATTTTTTGTCAAGATTTACAAACTCTACGTTTCATTCAATTTTGTAAACCAATCAATGAAATTTGAATAAGCTGGTTTTTTTGGAAAAATACTTTGAAAAAAACCTTATTTTGTTCTTCAATTTCTTTAATTTTATAGGACTTCATGATATACAGTATTTTTTAAGAAAATTTTCTTTTTTTTCTTTTTAACAACCAAGAATAAATTTTTAGGATTTCTTACTCTTAAGCATGCAACATCTAACAGGTCAGGCATTAAAATGTCTTTCTGGAGGCAATTCAATGTCAATCATTATCTCCTGTCTTTTTGATTACTCTTCTTTTATTGTTCTTGCTCCTTAATAATGTTTCAATTTTTTCTTATTCTTTCACACCTAGTAACCTGTATGTCTTAGTGGTTTTACTGACTTGCCTGTGGTGAAAATTTGATTAAAAAAATGTTTAATTTTAACATTTCTGATATGTAACATGCTTCTTGAGCTGTCCACTTTGCTTAGCACCATGCATTCCATTCCATTTCATTTCAGTTTTTTTTTTTTTTTTTTTTTTTTTTTACAATCATGTTCACTCTGTCCAAGGCCCAGAAGACACTCAAAGTAGAGAGTCACAGAGTAAGAGGCACAATTTATACAGGCTATGTTGTGAAGATAATGGTTATCTCTAGGCTTGAACAGGTAAAGATTGGCTTAGCATCCTCTTGGGAGTAGGTTCCACAAAACTGCAGTTTGTGAGAAGAAGCTGGTCAAGTGGAACCAATAGAATATGACATGAATGTGGGTGGGTCACTACAATAGGCACAGCATGTTGGGTCTGAGCCCTGAAGGTCAGAACTGGTGAAGCTGCATAAGATAGTTTGCTTGAGCACTTTAATGGAAATATTGATAGAGCAGAGAGATGCTTGCAATGTTTTGTCTGTGGGAAATGGGCTGTGAGGTGTGAAAAAATCTTAAGGCTTCTGCTCCTGTGGATGTACATATATATGTTTATAAAATTTTGTAGATTAATTGACCACAGTTAAATCTAATTGACAGAAATGCCCATGAAGCAAAATTGACAAAGTTTGCAATAAACAACAACAAAAGTGTAGAGTTTGATAATAACAACAGACAGTACTCGATTGTAATTGAAGTTAAGTCTGACTGACTACCAGGTTTATTTACTTACCCCCCCCCCTCCCCACTGAGTCAGGTTGTGACACAAGGTCAGTTTTTAACATGGGGATCTGAGGTGTTTTCACTCAGGCCACTGGTCTAAGTTGGTCTTGGCTTGTCAGAGCTGGCCTAAGCTAGTCATAGCTGGTTTTGGCTTGTCAGAGCTGGAGCAAATTGGTAGGTGGTTTATATAACAGCCTGAGAGATTCCATTCTGTTACTGGGCAAGTCTATTCTGTAAGTTCTGACTGGTTGATGATTCCAGTGCAGATATTGTGCTTAATAAATATCCAGTACAATATCCACACTGTGACTTTATTCAAGGGAAATATATTGAGTTACTGTTTATTTTTGTCAGCCAACTGGATGCTAGTTGGAAACCTCCTTGTGAAGGTGAGTCTCACACTCTTGATTGTTCAAAAAGAAAGCAAAGAACAGGGCAAAAATAATACTAAGCAAACAATATATGCAAGACAAAAGTTGGAAAATCAGCAGTAATAAGATAAAAAGGTTCACAAAGTAAGAATGGTGTTAACACACAAAAGGGATACATACAGAAAAATGATCTCAGTGTTCTGACTTCAAGACAAAAAGAACAGAAATATGGTGGATGAGATTGAAAAGTGGCCTATTACATTAGATAGGAAGAAATCCCAGCATGCATCTGTCTGTTTTGCTTATAAATTGGGGGCGAGGGATGTTTTTGCAGTCATTCCTATCCAGGATTGGAACCATCAAACTCACATTACCTACAGTAGACTTGCATATACATTGTGAAATGTCAGTCCCTATTATTAGTATTAGCTTCCAGTACTTAGTCTTTTTCAAAACCAGTGTAGACATATAGTAGTATACAACACAACCTATTGGTGGATATATTATAAGTTGCGGTTGGCATTTAGCTTACTCTGTATGCACAGAGTTTATGATGGAAATCAGTGTGCATCTTCATAGTCATTCATTTACATTAAAAATCAATTTCCTATTTTACCCCAAAAGGGCCAGCACAGCCACGCAACAACACTATAACAATGCAGCAATGAGATTATAAAGAGCAACAGTGGCCAATGAACAAAGCAGCCTTAGGTAAGTTCGGAACTAATCAGTGTATTAAAGTGATGAAGGAAAAATATCTGCAGACTAAAGTAGATAAATTTTCATGACATTTCCAATAAAGCAAGGCTATGGAGAAATGTAAGCGCTTCACCAAAACAAGATCTTCATGAGCTCCACGGACAAACTAAAAATTATTGGACTGAAAATAGGGCGATAATTATGTGGCTTTGTGTAAGATGCTGAAGCAAGAAATACAATCTTCAGGATTAGAATACTTTCAAAACAAGCAATAGAAATGTATATGTTTTATAACCTATAAAAAGTTCACATTCCTCCCGCGGTTTTTTTAACAGAAGTAGAGTTTTATCCCTTATTTTCCATTGAAGATAGGGTTTCTGTTTCGTTCTAAATTCTACTGCAATTCTCTGTTCCTAATATCAACACCTAAGGAGTAGATAGGTTAGCCTATTACCTGGTCGACACTCCTCCCTTGTCTTTTGAACAGAATTGGAGCATTATCCCTTGTTTTCCATTGAAGATTGGGTTTCTGGTTCCTTCTAAATTCTACTTCAATTCTCTGTTCCTAATATCAACACCTAAGGAGTAGTTAGGTTAGCCTATTACCTGGCCGACTCTCCTCCCTTGTCTTTTGAACAGGAGTAGAGAATTATCCCTTGTTTTTCATTGAAGATTGGGTTTCTGGTTCCTTCTAAATTCTACTTCAATTCTCTGTTCCTAATATCAACACCTAAGGAGTAGATAGGTTAGCTTATTACCTGGTCGACACTCCTCCCTTGTCTTTTGAACAGGAGTAGAGGATTATCCCTTATTTTCCATTGAAGATTGGGTTTCTGGTTCCTTCTAAATTCTACTTCAATTCTCTGTTCCTAATATCAACACCTAAGGAGTAGATAGGTTAGCCTATTACCTGGTCAACACTCTCCCCTTTTCTTTTGAACAGGAGTAGAGGATTATCCCTTGTTTTCCACTGAAGATTGGGTTTCTGGTTCCTTCTAAATTCTACTTCTGCTCTATAACTTTAACGTCTCCGCCTGAACTTGGAAATTTTATTCACTAATTCTTGACCTCTTCAAGAATAAAATTAACAGTCTTTTTTCTGTTTCTTATGCTAAGACACAAGGGGGTTACTGTGTGTGAAAGAATTAGCAACAGAAACATTACTAATGAGCAGGAAGAGAAAACAGTAATCTGGAGAACAGTAGATAGTAATTGACAATGCATTTAAATTTTTACAGTTTAAAGTTTGCTGGAAAGCATGGAGCCAGAAGGAAGTTTCACAAGTGAGGAGTGTGAGAAAAGAAAATTTTAGCATAGAATTTATAGCTACATCTAGCCAGCTCAACTGTAAATTGATGAGATCTCAATGCCATTATCTATTGGGTGAACATTTAAAAAAAAATGAACTTTTCAATAAATTATGATACAAAGGACTTATTGATATCTTAGGTAAGCTTGATCTACATGGAAAGGATATATGAATTATCCAATCCGCAAAATACTTGTATGCAAACAGATAATGACTTAAGTGATTATACTGTGGGGGAGATGAAAATTGTTTTCTATTCATTTGATTGCATGGGAGTTCAGCCCATTTAGAGAGGAGAACTCTGCTTCCCTTTTTTTTTTTTTGCTTTCTTTTTTGGAACAATACCTTCCTAACCACTGGGATATCCACACATGTGGAAAATGGACACCATGTACACAGCCTAATGCAGAATGAAAAGTCATTTTGATTCATATTGCTTCGGATGGTCAAAGAACATAAGTCTGGGATGTTTATTTCTTTGTTTCTTTCTTCTGTCAAATGTTCTCATCATGTGAACTGTGTGTATAAGGATTTGTTTTGAGGCATATATCTTGTCTTTCCATACTCACATTCAGTGTTAGTGTATCAATGGCTACACTAATGCTAATATTAGTACTTGGTGTACTGTACAGGAAACCATTATTCTTCCTAGCACTAAATAGCCAGTAAATTATGGCTAGCTTATAGCTAATACTAATAATACCAATATTGAAAAAGGATTAAGATAACAACGTGTTTCCTCACCAGATTTATTTAACTTGTATAACAAGATGATACCAAGAGAATTAAGATTTACTAATAGTGGGATCACTTATAACTACATCTGAAACATTGTGTTGCTGGGTAGATATAGAAGGACAAATGAAAGGAATTATAAGAGAAGTAAAATTTTTTGGTTACTTTAACCATTCATTCTTTTTTGTTTCTGTTAAAATTCATTATCATGTTCTCTGTTGTATTTACTACATGTGATAATTAAAAATATCTTTTCTTGAATCTTACAAATTATTAAAAAAAAACGTGCCTTAGCATTTCTACTCTGTCATGCCTAACTCTTGTGAAAAGAAGATACATAATAAACACTATTCTGGCTTACAAAAAACAATTTTTTCTTTTAAAATTTATTCTTGCATTCCACTAATTCATTCTCTTACATATAATATGACTAAAGATTTTATTCAAAGGAAAGGATTTGAAATTGTTATCTCTAAGACAGTCTTGAGCTAAGTTTTATCTCCTTGACAGGACAACGAAATAATCTTGTTGAATGGTACTTGTCAGCTGTGTATCCCAAATCATCTTATAGGAACTGTTATCTTGGCCTGTATCAAACAATAGACAATTCTAAAAGCATAAATAAAAGAAAAGAAATTTCTTTGCAGAGCAGCTCAAGGGAGAAATACCTTTGAATTTCTAGCACTATATTTATTTTGGATCTTGGTTCTCTATTTTGAAGATCAGTCATTGACCTTTTTTTTTTTTTCTTTTTCTTGCTGAGTGTTTGGCTTCTTTTGCTTCCATATACTATGTCCCTTTATGGCATAGTTTCCTTGTGAATTTTTTATAAATATTTTTATGGCAATTGTTCTGATGAGCTTTTCTCCTTCATAGCCTTGGCGACATAAATTTAGATGTAGTACTAGACTCTCATTCTCATCATTTTACTGTTGAAATAGCTACATGTAACTGTAAGTTCTATTTTAATGTTTTTTTTTTCTCACATATATGCTACATAAGAAACTAATCAATTTCTTGTAGCTGACTTCCATATTTATTCCCTATTGCATTTGTAATGAAAGGAATGGAATTCTAAAATCAGGAGTCATGTGAATTGACCACAGAATCAGTTCTTCTGCTAAGATCTCCAACCAAATCAATTTGTGGAGTTATCCACTGTAATTAATGAAGAACTTGCCTGAGTAATATAATTGCCATATAAACTTTTTGTCGCCAAACAGCCATATAATTCTCAAGTTTTATTTTACAAGCATCTCTGTCTGTCTGTCTGTGTATGTATGTATCTCCCTCTCACTATATATATATATATATATATATATATATATATATATAAACTAGATTTATTCATCTCAAGAACAATAATCTGAAAGACTTTCAACTTACAATAGAATATCACCATCTCACTTATTTCTTTTCATCCTCAAATCATCTTTTATGATCGTTCTGCTATTCCGTTCTTAACTTTTATGGTGGAGAGTTCATAATTTATGCTGCTAAAGAATACTGAAAATTGATTTATCATCAGGTAATTGGATTGTCAAATGGACATTATTTGATGATACAATATTTGCCAAATATTCAGATTCTTAGTCTCATATTTGTCTTGAATAATTCCTTAAAGTAAAATAACCAGTTGCAATCATTTCTTGAAGGTGAATTTTTCTTTTATTAAATGTAACCAGTGAGCAATTAAGTAGCAAGCAAAATAATGGAAGTGGCTGCAGTTAGTATTTTTTGTCAGGCAACATATTGGTAGAAGTGAGAATGCAAGCATGACTATCCTGGCACATTTGCAAGAATCAGTTTGCTATGTATGCAGATCACAACGTTTAAATATTTATTTTTTGCAATGAAGTTAACCCTGTAATTGTCATTTTCAATATGCAATATTCAAATACCATGGCACTCACTAATTTTATTTTGAGAAAATTAAGACAGATAACTACATAACAAGTAAATTGTGATCTCATCGCTAAAATTAAACCTTTTAACCTCAACAAAGAAAAACGTACTCTGTGCCTCTTACAAAAATGAAATTTCTCAAACACATCAATAATCTACTGAACAACTGAAGAGATCTTATGATCCCATGTGGTCACAGAAGGAATTCTTTTCTTAAATATTTCAATGCTGCCTAGAGTAATTATCCTGACACCTGCTGTAATACCCCCACTGACCTGCCTCTATTTTTTCCATATTCAGTTACCTCCCCTGCACCATCCTAGCATTTAATGGTCATTATAGCCTGGCATTCCCTTTTTAATTTGTTTTATTTGTTATTATTGTTTATATTTTTTAGTTTTCCTTATTTTTTATTCTTTTTTGCCTGCCCACGTTTTTTATTTGGCAACTATCAACTTTTTTAGTTTGTATTACAATAATCTTATCTGTAGACTCAATATACAATAACAGATCAGTATTCCTATTAAATTAACTATTAATAACTTAGTTTCATTTTCAATATTTAACTGCCAACACTATATATTTTGAATTTATACATATTTATATGCTATATTATATTTATAATAATCTTGAATTTGTATCCACATACAATGTAATGTTGCTTCCATGTGACCCAGAAATTAAAAAAAAAGCAACCGTATTGTACTTTTTGTACCTGATGAATGGAAAAACCATGAAATTTTGAGTCTTGGTGTAAACGTAGGTATATGTGTAATTATATATATATATATATATATACACACACACACACACATATATGTGTGTGTATGTAATTATCGAGACTTTTATCATACAGTCTCGGTTACGGTGGACTGGTCATGTCTTGAGAATGTCTGATGACAGGATACCCAAGATCCTAATGTACAGCCAGTTAGAATAGGGCTACAGGAATGTAGGACGCCCATGGCTAAGATACAAAGACAAGCTGAAAAGCAACTTGTCAGCAGTCAATATACCACATAACACCCTTGAGTGCTTAACCTTGGAGTGGAGTAGTAATTATATATATATATATATATATATATATATATATATAATCGGCATCTGTTTGTTTTGAGAGATGACAGAGTAGCATGGTGCACCACGAGCCTGGGCGGGATATATGGCAAACTAGGGCTGCCCGGACATCTAGTTCCCCCTCTCTGTGCCTTACTAGCAGAGTCCAAAGGAGAGGATAAACCAATAGTTTGCGTGTCTGCAGGAGTTGCTGGAAGGTAGCATAAAGTGCCATCCATCTGCCTTAGGGGCTCCACTCCAGGTTTGAATTCAGAGTTGTCCTTCTCCTAGACCAGTTGCCATCCAAGGCTATAGAACCAAGTCTGTCCTGCTATTTACCCATAGCTGGAGGGAGAAGAAGAGGATTCACACTTTTTCCAAGGGTATTAGCATGTAAGTGAATGTAATGGATTTGACTGGAATTCGAACTCGGCTCTCCGATTCCTCAATCCAAGCAGCTATCTATAACTCCACTGTGCCTCCTTGTGCTATATCTATCTATATATATATATATATATATATATCTGTTGTGGTAAACCCTCCTCTCATAAATACTAACTGCGAGACTTCCTAGGAGAGAGTCATAGAGCAGCCAAGACGCAATGTAACCTGACCATTCAGATGAACATTTCTAACTGCTTATTACTAACACTCTTGCTTTGTATATATCTGTTATTTCAATACACTTGTTTCAACCTACCTTTGCCTTCTGTGTCTGTCTTTCTGGCCTCTAAACAGGTCACAAGAGTAATAAAGTTTTGTGTTGACCGATATGGGCATTGGAACTGTTCCTCACTCCCTGCTACAGTCCAAACCTTCCTCCATCTTGTTCTTCCAGATTGAAGGAGAAGGCTGTAACAGCTTTTTGTAACACATCCTACTAAACACAGCTTGTTACAGCTGATTAGTTTACAGAATGCAGTTGGAACGTGAAGACAATTTGGAAGGTTGCTATGTAATTGTTGTGGTAAACCCACCTACAGTAGTATGATTTCTTCCTCCTCTCATAGATACTAACTGCAAAACTTCCTAGATTCGTAGGAGAGTCATAGAGCATCCGAGATGCAGTGGTAACCTACCATTCGGACGTACCCCTCTATCTGCTTATTACTAATACTCTTGCTTTGTATATATCTGTTATTTCAATACACTTCCATGTCTTTCTTTCTGGCCCCTATACAGGCCACAACAATATATATATATATTTCTGTTGCTTCAAGTCTCTTCTTCATCTGTGAGAAGAATATTCTGCATTCACTGTCAGAGAGGAGAACTGATATTACACAACAGTTTAGCACTCTTTTCTTCATTTCTAACAATTTTTTCCTGTTTGTTAATAGTTTGCTTAGCTTTTGAAAGGCATCTTTTGCTATTCCAGTAGTCCTTCACATTTTGGTGTCACATTTAAGTTTATAATGAGAAATTGTCATAATTCATTTAACTAAAGAATGTATTCTTCAATTAAATTTCTTTCTGTTTATATTGTATTGCAGGAACTCTAACCAGGAATTGTGGGTAACAAATGTTAACAAAGGAGATGATGGAAGTTACAGCTGTCATGTAAAGAACAAATATGGAAATCGCACAGCAGTAGCCCTTGTCAGTGTTGCAGGTAGGATATTATGAAATCAATGTCTTTATTCTAAAAAAAGAGGTGACTACAAATAAACTTGTTCTGTGGAGGTCAAACTCAAGGAATGTCAACAAGACATGAGCAAAGAAAATATCTCTACCTAGAGATTGAATTATAAGCCTGATCTGTCTTTAGCTAGAGATTGAATTATAAGCCAATCTATCCCTAGCAATAGATTGAATTATAAGCTTGACCAAATCTCTACCTATAGATTGAAATATAAGCTTGACCAAATCTCTACCTATAGATTGAAATATAGGCTTGACCAAATCTCTACCTATAGATTGAAATATAGGCTTGACCAAATCTCTACCTATAGATTGAAATATAGGCTTGACCAAATCTCTACCTATAGATTGAAATATAAGCTTGACCAAATCTCTACCTATAGATTGAATTGTAAGTCCAGTCTATCTCTACCTATAGATTCAGGTATAATAGAATCAAGTTAATAACCCAGGTAGTGTCGATATGTCATAGAATCCACTAGCCCTATCAAGCTTTCATTCTAAAAAGACCTTGTGTCATATCTAAGCTTGGTGAGAGTGTTGGTAAATATAATCATTTTCTGGTTTATATTAATGATCTAATGAAACAACCTTTCTTTATATCTGAAGAATAAAACGTATCTGTTAAGACTCTTGAACTCCTTCTTTCTTTTGTCATTGCCACATGAATTTTATTGTTCAGTTTTCCAGTTTTCATTAGGCTTACGCTTACTTTAATTGTTATTCAAATGATTGTCTAGAGTAAGGAATTAATGAAAGCATGACTCATAGAATAGAACTACATTTTGTATAATGTAAATACATTCCTAATGATTTTAATATAGAAAAGTATAGAAAATTGAAAAGATTGTGAGGGATCATAAATTAATGCTAATATTACTGATAGAATAGCACTATTCCCGTTAAAACCTCATGTAATTTATGCATATTTCTTTGCAAAAATAAAAATAACTTTAGTTGGTGCATAAATGACACGAGTAGATCATTTCCAGGTTTTTTTTTATTTTCTTTCTCTATATTTCTGAGATGAGGTATTATGTACACTATTTACATTATTCGGACTATTGTCTTTATCTTTGTCGCCATATTTATTACAACGTTTCGGCTGTTGTACACTCCGGCCTTCTTCAGGTGGTTGGAATGTTGAAATGAACCCTTTATTTCACTCACTGGGGTAGACTGTTCTAGTTCCACGTGCTATGTTTAATGGATGTCAGTTATCAGTTATCTCCTGTTAATTTCCCTCTGAAAGTTCTGCACTGCCTTAACTGGGTATTGAACTCACACTCTTTGGGTCCTGTCACTGGATCTAACTGATGCCTTTATCCACTGTGCCATGTGTCCTTGAGTTTGACATTCCAACCACCTGAAGAAGGCTGGAGCATACAACAGCCAAAAACATTTTAATAAATATGGCGACAAAGATGAGGACAATAGTCCAAATAATGTAAATAATGTGTTTTATTTTCTTCTTGAAAAAAGATGTACAAAATGTAAATATTCATACTGGAATTTATCCAATTTAATTTCAGAATAAGTTTATTCAAAAAAAAAAAAAAAAATAAGGCTTTTAATGTAACAAAGTTGACTTTTATTTATGCTGGATGGTGTAATGTTTACTTTTTCTGTATAAATTTACTGAAACCATTATATGGCTAACTACTTTTTGAAGTCACATTCATGCTGGTAATCACAATCCGGACTGTATTTTACATTGCACCATTGACACATGTAGTGATATGGATATTTTGCCTGGATAAAAATGTAATGATATGGATAATCTTGACTGTATGGTTTTATTCTTGTCTATTTTTCTTGTTTTGTTGAGAGATTGGCAAAATTGTTCAGGATGGTAAGGAAAATATAAACATTTCCAATTTTGACAATAACGATCCTTACTTCTACAGGTGAGCATAATCCAGGCCATATTTTACACTGCTTGGAGTTTCCACTTGTCGTAATGGTGCACCATTGACATGTGTAGTGTTATGGATATTCTTGACTAGATATATATATATAATGATATGGATGATCATGACTGTATGGTTTTATTCTGGGCTGTTTTTTCTTGTTTTGCTGTGAGATCGGCAAAATTAGTGTTCCCTGTTCACTTGTTGTAAAAGTCCACTCCTGTTTATCAAATCCAAAGAACTTATCCTCATCATCCAACATAAAAATGCCTCTGCATCAGTCATTAGTGTCCTTATCGTGATAGTAGATATCCATCACATCATCATGTTCACCAGCATGACCAACAACTTTTCCTGCGATCGTGATTTGAGGAGACATACAGCAGTATGCTAAAGATCAGACAAGAAATGTAAAATAAAGTCTATTATAAATGCCACAAACACTTTGTAATTTAATATCTATTAATGTGATACTTACCTGTTAAACAGAAATTTATTTCTATTTAATAAAAATTTAATAGAATCTAATAAGTGAAATTATGCTAAATACAACTAAATTGAAAACCTCTTCCCCCTGGCTATATTGGCAATTCTGAAAATTTTGTGGTGCAAATTTTATATGGGTAAAAGCTTCCTTTTTTTTTTTTTTTAAACAAATTTTATCCTGAAAATCATCTGCATAAATTACACACATGCATAAATTACATGGCTTTTAGTGTGTGTGTGTGTGTATATATATAAAGGCTCAAACACTAATATTCCATGGTTAAAATTTATTACATTGGAATTGTAATCACGATTCAATTCATTAGATTCAAAAAAAAAATAATTTGTAGGTCTGATGAATTGGATTGGGATTCCGATGTAATAAATTATAACCATAGAATATTAGTGTTTGAGCCTTTTATATTATATTCTTACTCTGTCCTGTACATTGAGTTCTATCTGGATTCTATCCTCTTGGTGATTTATGTATATAAACATATATATATATATTGACCACTAATATTATCTATATCTCTCTCTCTCTCTCTACATACATACATATATATATATATATATATATATATATATATATATATATAAAAGAAAGAGGTTGTAGTGGTTCTAACGAGAGAAAAGTATGTATATTAAAAAGAAGAGAAGAGAGGTGCCACAAACGTTTTTGGTTGTAATGTGGATTTATTTAGAAAAAAATATTATGCTTTGTTTTCCATAATTTTACTACACGTGTTTCTGGTCTCGCGACCATCTTCCACATGTGGAAATCTCCGCTTTTACCTGAAGATGGTCACGAGACCAGAAACCCGTGTAGTAAAATTATGGAAAACAAAGCGTAATATTTTTTTCTAAATAAATCCATATTACAACCAAAAACGTTTGCGGCACCTCTCTTCTCTTCTTTTTAATATATATAAATTCATTACTGGTGAATTTGCTGTAAGAATGAACTGAAGATGATTTCACTCTAGTAAAGCATAAAAAATCAGGAAGAGAAAAATTGTCAATGGTCAGGAATTAATGCAAGTATTAGTGATAGAAAAGGTGTGTTATATATGTGGGGATTAATAGGTTATCTTCTGATTACTTCCATTATCTCAATATATCAGTATCATTGATTTGGGTGTGTATTGGCCTTGTGTAATGATTAAAGAAAAATGTACAGTGTTGATATATACAAAATATTTATATAGCACAATGTAATAATACAGAAGGGTAAGGGGAAAGTTGAAGTTTCAAAAGTTCACATATAAAAGTATTGCTACACAAGAAAGAGTCTGGATGGAAGGAAATATGTACAGGTGTATGATGGGTAAATTTTCACCATTTTATATCTTTAATTTTACACATGTACATTGTTCGTTTTTTATTTCGTTGACTGCACAGCAAAGTAGGGTCAGTTGGGCACCATCTACAAGAAAAAGAGCACTATGACGCAATTCACTCTGCCAGAAATTTGGAAGCGGCATGCTGTACTGCTTGGTATTCACTGGAATCTCCAATAGGAACATTTCAGTGTGTTTCGGTGTCAATCTGAGGACGGTGCAGAGGATTCAGAAAGAATTGGATGAGTCTAATGGTGATTACAAAGGTATGACAGCTTGGAAAACTCGCTCTGATTGTTCTGATAAGAAAAGAACTCTCAAATTTGTTGGCAAGGGACTCACTCAGACTCAACATGGAGGCCTACATCAAGTGCCTTGAGAAGGTAGTGCTGTTCTGGATCAAGAGGGTAGCTGCTGTCTGACAACAGGAGTCTGCACCATGTCATACAAACAGGAGAAGCTGGTCATGGCCGTCAGACAATTTCTGCAACCACATCACTCCTTACATCTAGCCACATAACTCCCCAGACTGCAACCCCCCTTGATTATTATGTGGGGGCACAGTTGAGCAAGAGACCAACAAAACTCCTTGTCACACCAAAGATGAACTGAAGGCAAGGATTATGGCAGCCTTCACCAACTTAAGCAAGGAGACTGTCCAGAAGAGTTGCAGGAGATTCTAAACTCATCCGGAGGCCGTGGTTGAAGCCAATGGCAATTTTTATTGAATAAATTTACTCTTTAGTATTTCAAGATATTTTTGTGTAATTTTGGTAAATATATCTGTTAAAATAAGATGTCAGTGTTATTTTCCTTTTTGTATAATTTAGATAACAATTTTCCATTGCACCCTATATGTATGTATCAAAATGTAATAGTCACTGCTTGACAATCTGGTGAAAGGAGATATGTTTGTTTTCAATGTAACAAGGATGAGCTAGCCATCTAGTCATGCAAATGTCATATTCTGTCTCTGGGTATGCTATGATGACTGCAGGAAAATTAATCTATTGACTTTGATTTTCATTGCTTTTCCATCTCTTTATATATACATCTAGAGATCTACTTTGAAAGGCTGTTCAATTCACATTGGTTCATATTTTGACTCATTTACACTGGCATGCAAAACTTTTGAGCCACTTTGTTAAATTACTTGTAATTTTACCCTAAAATCGAGAATGATTAACAGTATACTTTTCTCAATATATTTTTTAATATTTGAGGGCCAGAAAAAAAAAGTTACTGCCTTTTTGTTAACGCTGTATTGTGGATTATAGAGCGTCTTAACCATAGTGATGTTGAAAAAAGGCCATACAAAAATGCTGAGCCACCAGGAAAAATTTCACAATTCAGCTCATTTCTTAAGGTAAAAAGGAATTTTTTTTCCAATAAATGATCTCTATTATTACAGAAAGTAAAAACCATCAAAGTATGTCTGTGCATTGTGATATAATGAATATTGGCTTGGAATGAGGACTCGTTGAGCTGAGTTTGAATCCCAGTCTGTTTCATTACATTAAAATATCCTTCTCTTCTCCCTCAGCTATTGGCTGAATAGCAAGACAGATTTGATCCTACAGCCTTAGTTGACCACTAGCCTATTACATAAAGAACCAGTAACCTACTGTGGGAAAATCTTCTGCCTAATTTGTCAGGCATTGAAAGAGACATGATGATCCAAATATGTATCACATATGCACTTGACTGCCTGAATTAATGTTGCTGTCTTTGCTTCAAATAATTGTCTCAATTTGAATGGAAAAAAATCTAGATTGTGTTATTGGGATTTTCCCCATTCTTCTTGGCAGTAATCCAAAAGCTCTTGGAGATTGCATAGTTTTTATTGGAACACTTGTGTTATAACCAAGAAGTAAGGAAACAGAAGCACCATTACAGCTATTGTTCAGACATAGAAGGACCGTATCAGTCGTATTGTTTGTTTGTGAATAAAAGAGCTTGAGTGGACAGAAGACACGAAGCCAAAACTGCGTTGTCGTCATTATTTCAGACCTCCTTACCAAGTTACAACATTTTTGGCAACGAGGAGAGATTTTTTTCATGCAAATATGTCAACACTCAGACATTTAGAAGAATTCTGCGTTGAATCTGGAAATATTTTATCCTACCTGAACTGTTTGGAACATTTTTTCTTTGCACATGACATAGTTCATGGCCAGCAAACAGAGATAAAGTATAGAGGTACTAAGTACCAAAGGTGAAAAGACCTGGCAGATTTATGTGCAGCACAAAAGCCTAGTGGTAGAACTTTTGAGGAAATTAAGCATTTGTTACTTGAACATTTAAAACCTAAACACCTTATCATTGCAGAAAGTCACCAGTTTTATAATTCCAAACAAGGTGTGTCTGTTTCAAATTTCTTTGTCCGGCTTAAATGTTTATCATCAATGTTTGAATTTCAAATATTTTTAGAAAGTGCATTATGGGTTAATGTGTGGATTAAATAATGAGTGCATTCAAAAAAGACAGTCACTTGGAAATTCTTTTTAAATAGCTCTGGTCATGGAATTGGCAGCTACTGACATAGCAGACATTAATAATAGAAGTATGAATGACATACAGAAAATATCTATGGTGAGTCAGAGTTCTACAGAATTTCAAAAGAAGAAAAAATGTTTGTTTTGGATATGGGGGAGAATGGCGCAAAAAGCGTATACAGTGTCCAGCATGGGGAAAAATTTGTTTTAATTGCCAAAACAAGCTTTTCAAGAGAGTGCAAAAATAAACAACAAGCAAAGCAGTCTTATTACATGAAAAAACAAAACACACTGTATACATCATTATATAGGGTTAATTTGGATTCACTTGAACATCATACAATATAAACTCAAGCTAAATAGGATCAGTTGTGAAAAGGAAATTGACACCGAGTGTTCATATTCTCTGTAATGTGAAGAGCAGTTCAAGAAATTTGTTGCAGTGTTGTCTAAAAAGGGTTTAATCCAAAAATTGTGTATGTACTCTGGGCATATTATTCAGCCTAGGGAGACTTGACAACGGGACTGAGAGACACCAGAGGAGAACTTATAATTAAAGTGCGCTGCTTGTAGCTGGATTGAGGCCCAATCTCCTTGGACAGGATTGATTAGAAAGAATACCAATTAATCTACCAGCTAGCAAATTATGTGGACTAACTTTGAGCAAGAATTTTCTGATGTTTTTAAAATCAGGCCTGGGCACTTTAAAAGATGCCACAGTGAAGCTGCATGTCAAACCTAACAGTACCACTTATTTCATGAAAGCTTGACCAGTACCATTAACACTCCAAGAAAAGGTTCAGGCCGAACTAGATAGCGTGGTTACTACTGCAGTTATCAAACCCATTCCTTTTTCTGAATGGGCCTCCCCATAGTCCGAGTTTTAAAGAAAATTGGTTCAAGTTAGGAATTGTGGATTTTAAACAGACAGTAAACCCTGCTTTACAGATAGACAAATACCCTATTCCAAATATAGACAACTTGTATTCCAAAGTCTCTGAGAGACATTGTTTTATGAGATTGGACTTGAATGATGCATATTTACAGATTCTTTTGACGGAAGTGCCCCAAGAATTAATTACTATAAACACTCATAAGGATCTTTTCAGGTACACCATATTGTGTTTTGGAAATGCTTCTTCACCAGAAATTTTTCAATGCACTATGGACCAATTAATTCAAGATATACAAATGACTGCTGCATTTTAATCTCAGGCAAAAATATTGAAGAACATAACCAAAATCTGCATTTATCATTAAAAAGATTGTGAGATGTGGGGCTCCTCCTTAGATGTGTGAAATGTGAGTTCGGGAAGTTGTCAATAGTTTACCTGGGTCATAGGATTGATTCCAAAGGAATTCACCCAACCCAGGATAAAATTAATGCTATTCAAAGAGCACCGATACCAAAAAATATATCAGAACTGCACAGTTATTTAGCTTTTGTTAATTATTACCACTGGTATTTAAATATTAGTACTGTTCTAACTCTATTGTATGCATTATTTCAAAAAGGAACCCCCTGGAAATGGAGAATACTCGAAAAACTTGCATTTGAACAATTGAAAAGTTTCTTAATGTCAACTGATAATTTAGTTCATTACAACCCTAAATTTAAGCTTATAATGACTATGGATGCATCCCTAGTTTGCATTTGGGGCAGTTTTGTCACGTATTATGGTGGATGGAAGGGGAAATCAAATTTACTTTACCTCAGGAATATCATCAAAGGTAGAACAGAAGTATTCACAGATAGAATGTGAAGGACTAGCAGTAATTCTTGGAATGAGTAAATTCCATAAATACATTAATGGCTGGGAGGTTATAATCATTACTCATCATAAGCCTTTGTTTGTGCTTTTAAAAAAGAACCATGCAATATTACACAGTAAATGCCAGAGTTCTCTCAAACTACCATAATCAGCTGGTATACAAACCTGCTTCAAAAATTCCCAATGCAGATGGACTAACTGGACTACCCATGGAAAGACTAATTTACACCATTACCTTGTCCAGAGGAAGTGGTACATTCTATGACAGCTTTAGATTCAATACCTGTCAAGGTGAAAACTGTTGCTTTGCATACATCCAGGGATCCTATGTTATTTCCAGTGCATAAGTGGATCATACAGGGATAGCTGTATAATGAATCTCAGTATTTTTGACCATACACAAACAGGAAAGAGGAGTTATCAGTACAACTGAATTATGTTTTATGGGGATCACAAGTGGTTATCCTCAGAAAGGTGTTGAGATACCTTGCTTAACGAATTACATGAAGGTCACCCAGGTATTTCACGGATGAAGTCCCTTGCTCGTCATCATATTTAATGACCTAATTTGCATGCAGACATTGAACTGTCTGAAAGATGTCGTATTATTTTTCCAGGATAAGGCTAATATGCTCCAGATAGGAATAGCCAGAAAGAGTACAGATTTGAGTGAATGGAGATAATGCAAGTTTGATAAAGTATGCCACAAGTATCTGCTGGAACTGTTCAGCAACCTTGACATATTTGAGAAAGATATCAGAATAATCAAGAACCTATGCTGGCAGCAAACGGCATGCATACGTATAGAGAATGAGTTCAGTGAATACACAAAAATAGAAAGGAGCGTAAGGCAAGGGTGCATCTTCTCACCTGACCTGTTCAACCTGTACAGCAAGGCAATTCTGAGTGAATTGGAAACCCTACCAGGATTTAGCGTTGGTGGCCACAATCTTAACAACATACGCAGATGACACAGTACTGATAGCAGACACGGAAAAGAGAGTGCGAAGAAAGGACTAATCATAAACTACAAGAAGACGGAATGCATAGTCATCAGTAAGAGGATGAGCCTGAAACACGATCTGCAGGTCAGGAACACTAGAATCAAGCAGACTCGGAAGTTTAAATATCTGGGAAGTGTTTTGAAAGAGGACAGTAAGTGCAACACTGAGATCCGTAGATGTATTGGAATGGCCAAGGATGCATTCCAAAAACTGGGCAGAGACACGAGAATTTCTTTGGTAACAAAGAAAAGGATACTGAGCTGTTATGTGATGTCTCTCCTCCTTTACGGCAGCGAATGCTGGATGATTTCCTCAAGGAAGAAGAAGAGACTCAAGGTGATGGGCATGTGATTCTACAGAAGGATGCTGAGGAATTCGTGGATTGAGCATGTGAGCAATGATGAGGTCTTGGAGAGAATGCAGACAAGGAGGTGTCTTATTCTTAACATCAAGAAGAGGCAGCTGAAGTTTCTGAGACACATAATGAGGAAGGAGGGCCTGGAGAATCTGATACTCACAGGTCAAATAGAAGGAAAGAGAGACAAGGGAAAGCAGCGTGTGACATTCTTGGTGGGCTTGAGCAGGTGGAGGACAGAATGTGGGCTGGGGGAGATAACAAAGAGCTGCAAGGGATAGAGAGAGGTGGAGAGCCGTGATCTCCTATGTCCTGAAAAGAAAGAAAGATCAACGGCAAGTGGATTCTTGTGATAGTGGATGCTCATAGTAAATACATAGATGCATATGTCATTTCGTAGAATATTGTTTAGCTTGCAAGTGGTCTAATACACCAGTTAGGTTGGTCCATTTTGCTAGAATGGACCTGCCCAACACATTTACCTAATACACCACTTGGGTCAGTCCATTTTAGCAGGTAAGTCACTACTACAATCAGCAGCAGTAACAGAATGGATGTTGCTGCGTACATTTGCTACACATGGAAGCCCTCATGTGATTGTGTCGGACAATGCCCACAGTTTCACTAGTGAAAATTTTTCCATATTCTGCACCTTGAATAGCATTAACCATGATTAGGTTCACCATACCCCCCAGCTGAACATGCCGTACAAACTATCAAAAGTGGGTTAAAAAAGTTTCCAATGATCTCAAAACTCACCTACTGAATGTTTTGGCTCGCTACTATCTTTTTACACAAACAACAAATAGTAAGTCACCAGCCATGTCATTAATGGATTGGCAGCTCAGATCTTGGCTGGACCTGGTGTATCTGAATTTATCTGCAAAAATCACCAGTAAAATGGACAACACTAAAATGTTGATGGATTTGGGAGATGCTGTTAATGTTATGAACTTTCAAGGAAGACCAAAATGGATGTGTGGAGTTCTAGAGGAGCAACTTGGTCCACTGACTTTTCTAGTATGGCTTGAGGATGAGCATGTATAGAAAAAACATGTGTATCATATTCGCAGGAATCTTCCAACTAAACTGGATATCTTCTCCAAAAGAGCTAACCAACCAGAGAACTCAGACACGTACTTTGAAGGGACACTCAACATCCACCACATGTCATCATTTACCCTACGGAGATTGATTGAGGGGAAAAAAATAAGCAACCAATCAGAAGACATTTCAGAAATGCAAGAAAACAGAGAATGTAGGGCTAAAAGTCAATCCAAGAAACTGCAACTGGGCATAAAACTAGACACCAAAGGAAAGCAAAGGCTTGCCTGATTCAGAGCAAGGAAACTTGCTGAAAAGGAATCACCAGATGATAGAATTACAGAGGACTCAGATACGGAACTTGATGATGATCTGAAACTGAAAATGAAACAATACTTGCTTTCTCAAAGTTCTTTTGAAACACCTATGGACATTACTACCTAAGTAATAGTTTGCAAATAACATATTTAAATTTTGACTAATTGGGGAAGGGTGTTGTAACCAGGAACTAAGGAAACAAAAGCACCATTTCAGACATTGTTCAGACAAGGAAGTACCGTGTCGACCATATTGTTTATGTGTGAATATTTCTACTGTCTCTTGCATTGTTTCTTTCTATCACTGGTCTTATATATTCTCTTACATTAGAACGTGGGTATATTTTGCATTCATAACTAAAAATTACTTTAGATATTCTTTTGACCATTTCAGTCTTCTATTCTTATGTTTTTTGGTTTATGTTTTTTCTTTTTTTTCCATAATAGTCTGCGTACTGTGTCAACTGAAACCTCACTGTTAAGTCTGTATTCCCTCCTCATTTGTCTGGATGTTAATTGTGGATTACTTATTACAATCTTTCTTTGATCTCTCTTGTCTAACATTTGTGGTCTTCCAGGTTTCTTTTTATTTAAAACACTTCCAGTTGGAGTAAACATCTTTTGGATCATTTGAACACTTTATGGAAATTTCCATCCACCTAGCTATCTAACATTGAGTCAATTTCCCTTTCAAAATCATAACCTTTATATTTATTTCAGAAGAAACATTAGCCATAATTTTAGTGTAAAAAAAAAAGGAGCAAGCTAGAGGTCAACTACAATGGCATCCTATACTCATGTTAACAAGATAGAACAATTCCTTCTTAGAAATTGGTATATTATCATGACTTTATCAACATGAACCTTTTGTTGGCCCAATAGTTTTGCATGGCTTTTTTTCATCTTCAACCTGCTTCAAGTGGTGTATATACTATTACATGGCACTTACAGAAAAAGGCAACAACTTATTTTTTAATCTTCAAAGAACAGACGCTACTGATAAAAGCGTAGTGCTAAACAATCTTAACAAAATAAAAATGTATAATCATTTTATGGAGATTTTTTCCCAAAACATTTGCACACCAGTGTAGATATTTTTCTAGAACTAATTCTTGCTTAATTGGAAATGGTAAGCATCTTAAAATCCAAAGAACACATTTTATGAATTTGGCTTGAATCTCATGCAATTATTTTTGTTTCATTTCATTGCAAACATAAAAAAAATGTTCGCTTGCTATTTTTATAGTGTCCAGGAGGCTTAACTCTTTTTTATTTTTCAATAGGAGTTTCTTGATTCAAAGTAGATGTTTTTAATATCTTTAAATTCTATTCAGATCTATGTGTGTAACAGATGAGAAACTTTGGTACACTTAAAGGATACAGATAAACAATTCTCTCCTTCTTTATTCAAGTCCACTTCTTTATTACTTGGTTTGATAAATCACTTCAGAAAAGTTAATATTGACAACTCTTTCAAATTAGAGAATGAAAGATAAATCTGTTTGGAATTATGTGCTTATGATTTTACTTTCAATGAGTAGAAAGAAAAAACATATAAAATTGCTCCCAGGAATGTCATTCGATTTCTTTTTTTTCTCCCCACTACTTGCTTTCTTCAAGTAGATCAATGTCTTCTTTTATTATCCAGTCTTTGCCTCCAGATATCACAAGAGCAGAAAGAATGATTTTTTTTTTTTTTTTTTTTTTTTTAGGTGTTTCAGGAGACACCTTTTACTATTACTTGACTAATTCTCATTTTTTCATGGCTCTTAATGTTATACTTGTTTACAGTGAAGGTTTCCTTTATTTGCTTCCAAGAAACTTGACAAGTCATGTCTTGCTGTTTGGTCATTTATTTAGCTTCCCCAGATTGACTTCTTACCATTTCTATGAACACATTGAGATAGACATTTTACTTGGAACCAAGTGAAGATGAAGGAATACAGTATAGTAAAAACTTCACATGATTTGTCTTCTTATATCTCTCTCTGGATATATATTTTCTAATGTATGTAATAGAGTTTTATTAATCTGGCGGATTTATCATGTTTAACATTATTTTTAGTGGGTACTCATATTTGAGTAGATGCTTAGTTTATTTTTTAAACAAAATATTTATTTTCATCTAATGTTTGAGAAATCTTATTAAAGAAAAATTTACGATCACTGGAAGGATTTAGGCAAAGGGAGAGCTCCCATTAAATCTGGTAAATTAGTTGGCACAAGTGTACCATTTTTAACAGCAGTTAAAACCTAGTTAATAAAAAGAATATATCCTCAACTTCCAACCCCTATACAAGACCAATGTCATGTATAAGTATACTTGCCAACTTGAAAAAATGTTTCTCAAGCACTTTTTGCAAACAATACCAAAATACTAGGTACACTGAACTGCAAAAACAGACTTTTGATTCTTGAAGTAATATTTGTAGAACAAGAACAATGATCTATAAATAGAAACAATTATAATTTAAGAATCCACATCCTCAGATGTATATAAGATAAATAAATACGCACACACATTTCACTTCGTCTACATCACAACACTCTTTGTCTATGTCATTACACTCACCAGTTCTATAAAATACACCATTTGTCCCTACCTATAATGATGATGACTTAAGAAAGTCAAAAGCTTGAACCATATTTCTTCCAAAATGAATTTTTGATGGAATTTTCTTCTAATCTGAGAAGGATTATTCGTAAATTGGAAAAGTCGATCAATAAAATTAATAGACACAAAATGTCTGTTGACTTTAATAACATAACTAATGGCCAAGTTGCAATGATGAGAAATTGTTACATTTGTGTCAACCTTGACAAGAGTCGACATATATCTACTGCAAGGAAATTTGGGTCACTGTGTTGTGCCATAAAATGTCCATCTTACACATTTACAAAATTACTATTCATCTATACATTCAATACTGTTACCATATTTGATTAGATGCTCCTGCTATTCACCTTGAGGTTCTTGACCAAATCCAAAGAAGGATCTGTAATGTAATTGATCCAGACTTGGCATCTCAACTTCAGTCACTTTCTCACTGACACAGTGTGGCTTCCCTCTGTCATTTCTACAAATATTTTCATGGCAACTGCTCTGATGAGCTTTTGCATAACAGTGGCATTCTCGCCTTGCTTGGGGTGAAATGATTTTTTAAAATTTTAAAAGAATATATATGTATATGTGAGGAGGTGCTGAAAATTCCTCATTTCTGACTGAAAAGGAATTTTGAAATATGTGATAGCTTGTTATATTTTGGGAATTTGATCATGCTAGGACATTTTCATTCTCACTATTTATATATATATATATATATATATATATATTTCATCGTATTGTTTTTAGCTCTATCTCTTCTTAACACTTGTCCCATTTTCAAAAAAGGGAGATAACTGGAAAGACAGTTGTCTTTTTTTCTCATCAGCTGCTTTTATTGATGAATATAAAGTAAGTGAAAGCTCTTTTGAAGGCTACAAAATCACTAACAAATAATTTTACCAAATGACAAAAAAATCTTTTTAAACCAAAAAGGGTGATAATACCATTAAGACATAAGGGGTTACTGAGAGTAAAAGAGAAAGAGAAGACTTTAATGAGGAAAAATGATTTTGAAAGAGAGAAGGTGGCAATTGGCATTGCATGTAAAATTTTTGAGAATTGTAAGCAGCAGGGGAGAAACAACCAGAAGAGATTTCTGCAGCTAAAAAGTACAAGATAAGAAACTATTAGAATAGAACTTATGGTTACATTTAGCTATTTCAACAGTAAAATGACGAGACCTAATTGCCAATCTAGTAGTATGCTTAAATTCATGTGGTAAAAATACCAATGGGAAAAACCTAGCAGAACAATTGCCATGAAAATATTTATAGAAAAGGCAGAGGGAAGCCACATCACAGCAATAGGAAATTGTCTGATGTTGAGATGCCAGGTCAGGACTGATTACATTGCTGACCTTTCTTTGGATTTTGTCAAGAATCTTGAGATATATAGACAGAGCACCAGACCAAATGTCACAACAATATTCAAAGCACAAGACAAATGGTAGATTTATAAATGGGCAAAATTATTTCTGACAGGACACAATGAACTTCCCTAGCAGCAGACCTAGCAATTCATTCAATATAATCATTTCACTTCATGTTAGCAGAAAATGTGATAATGAAGATGTGCAATGAGTTGCTTTCCTGGAGGAAATGCTGATGGAAGGCAAAAAAAGTTGTTCTCTAAATTTATTTAAAAAATAGTTTCATTTTGAAGGTATTAAAATTTAGCAACCATTTCTAGTCCCAGTTAACAACTGATTGAAGGACATTTTCAAGATCCTCTGCCAGTTTTACTTTATTGAACCCATCTGACTTACTATTAAAACAGGAGTAAATAGCTATGTCATCAGTATATTCTTTGCCAGCTATTCAGACAAACTCTGAGCAATTGTCATGAAAATATTTGTAGAAAAGATAGAGCGAAGCCATATCAGAGCCATTTTCAGGTTGTGGGAAAAGTGAGTGCTTCACTTAAAAAGTTCCAACAGCAACAACAATTAAAATGGATAGCATCTCTAAGTGCTTTTGTTAAAGGCTATTGTTTTGGGTTATTTATAAGGATATTGAACACAGGATAAATTTCATTAGAGGTAGTTTTGTGCAATACTGCAAGATGCTAAAAAGCCAGAATATTAACCCAAGAACTGAAGTTCAGGGGCAAAACAACTTGTTTTTTGGGGGTTTTTTTCTCTTTCACATACTACTTACTCTCCTTTGTTCTTTCTCTTTAACTGTGTTACATTCATCCTCCTTTCCATCTGTGAAGTTGCTTGATATATGATCAAGCCTCCTTCTGACAAATCCTGCCAATCTGTAGATATTGTTAGTGTACATGTCTACAGATTCTCTGGTTCATCTTATCTGTCTCAGCTTTCCATGTGCAACAAATGGTCCTTCCAAAAATATCTTCTTCAGTTCTTTCTATATCCTTCTGGCCATTAATTGCAGATACAGAGCTAAAGTGTCACTTTCCCAGTAACAAGGGAATAAAACTTGCAAGGTCAGGGATCTTTTGCGACCTCAGGTAATTACGTCTTCTTCTCCACTGAAAAGCTTCAGCATGTTAATGTTTAAGTGTAATTTTGCATCCATAATAGCTGAAATAGCTTGCAGTTTAGGGGGCAAAACAATTTGGATTTCATTTCTCTTCCACACACTTCTTTCTTTCCTTTGTTCTTCCTCTTTTACTGTGCATTTGTTTAATCATCCGTCAATGAAGTTACTTGATACTTGATAAAGCCAGTATTTACCCAACCTCCCGATGAGGCAGGATGTGTCACGAGGCTGATTTTTACATGGCGTAATCAGGTAAAAATTCCCACCATAGACCCTGCATACATGGGGTTGGGTTTGTCAACCTCCCCAGACAAGACTCTGCTCTTTGGCATCGCCTCATCAGGGTTCTTTTCTGCCCAAAGGCAGAGAGTACAATGTCAGCTTTGATGCTTGATCAAGCCTCTCACCAAGTAATTTCTCTTTAATTCATATAGCCACTTTTCTACCCACAAATTCCTGTTTTTTTTTACCATCCATCTATATCTATAATTCTCAAAATGTGTGTGTGTGTATGTATGTGATTGGATGTTATTTATGTGTTTCCACAGTTTTCATCCGATTTCGATTAATTTTTTTTTGTTTGATCGATAATTCTTCAATGCTGGTTTTGTGTCCAAATTGGCTGGAAAAAAATTACAACCTCGAATGTAAAAAATTGAAAAAACTGTTTTTCTCACTTTGCACAAAAATCAAATGCAAAATTTAATGTCTGTAAAAAAACAATTTAGAGAGTTGAAATCTACTGCTTAGATTATTAGACTTATAACAGAAAATTATATTATAAATAAAAATTATAATATATTATTATTATGACAGTCCATGAAAGAGGATCCTTCCTTGCAAGATTGAGAATGCAAAAATGCTTCTTTTCAGGTCCACTCTCCATTCAAATTGTTACCACCACCCCCACCCCCATTTGGTGATGTGCCTCAATTGCACCCAATTGTTGTTACTAATATTAATTTTTGAGTGGACTGACTTTAAACTGCTTCAATTGAATGGCAAAAATTCCCAGTAATGAAACACCCAGGCTATGTCAGGTTATACTGCTAGTTATAATTATAGGTAAATCAGGATGCAATCATTACGGCACAATTCTTTTACACTTAGTTTTGTCAGATTTGGACTCTCGTGTGGATGTCATGCATAGCATCCAATTCATTCAAAGATGTTTAAACTATCAGCTATCAACAAATGTTTTCTCAGGTCATTGATTAAAAATGGCTTTAAATGAATGACAACTTTAGATCATAAAGAAAACAATTTGTCATCATATCTTTATAAATTGGCTCTACCAAATAACAAAAGCAACATCAGTTGAAAACTTCCAACAACAACAAATAAAATGGAGTGCACATGTAACTAGAAAGTAAAATAATGATATAATCAAGCTGTGGCATTCCACACAACCTTAAAAAAATGGTTAGGTATAAAACTACCATGACTATTTGAAAGAGTGATGACTGGATTTGAAAAAACAATTCATGACTTTCAACCAATGGTAATGCTAATTGTTTGATTGATGAATGTTGTAACCTAGGGAAGGTTACTGAATAGAATAATCAAATGATGTTTGGTAATGAACAATAATACTTAGGACAAGAAAAACACATATAAGATTCGCTAGTGGTGCATAGAAGTAATCAACTGCTAGAAGTGAGTCAAGTGAATTTCACAATGAATTTCCAACTGTATTTATGTGAATGGGAACATACCCATTATCAGTATCTGTCTATATTTCTAAGATGAAGTATTATGTACACAGTTTACTTTATTCAGACTATTGTCCTCATCTTTGTTACCATATTTATCACAAGGTTTTGGCCATTGTACACTCTAGCCTTCTTCAGGTGATTGGAATGTCGGACTGAACCTTTTATTTCGCTCGCTGGGGTAGACTGTTCTAGTTTCATGTGCCATGTATAATGGATGTCAGTTATCAGTTATCTCCCATTAATTTCCCTTAACCAGGTATTGAACTCACAACTCTTTGGGTCCTGTCACTGGATCTAACCAATGACTTTATCCACTGTGCCATCTGTCCTTAAGGACATATGTGTATGAATTTCTGGGACTTATGAACTTAATGTCTTCAGCAACTACCTGAAGAAGGCCAGAGCATACAGCAGCCGAAACTTTGTGATAAATATGGCAACAAAGATGAGAACAGTAGTCCGAATAATGTAAATTGTGTATACCCATTATTGTCTGTAGGTATGCTACAACAATGAATAACTAATGTTTTTAGTATGAAAACAGCTATCACCATTACCATTTTTTGTACCTAACTTGTAGTTGGATCTTGTCTTGCTGCATAAAAGGTTTTCTTTGTACCTATTCTATACAAATTCTCTGTCAGCCTGATTCATTGACATACTGAAGGACCCTAGCCATGTTTTCTCATCACCAACTTGTGTTTTCCATTGACAAGAGCTGACACCTGAGGAGGTAAATTTTTTTTTTGAAGGCATCTGTATATCTTCTGTAGTGCTCTATTGTTTTACTGAGATGTGAACACTTTACCAAAATGAAAAAACCTTTGATAGATTTCTATCATAGATTCATGACCTTTCCACCATAATGTAATTAAATTTTTCTTGATTTTCGTACTGGAAAGGCAAATCTCTGTAAGCGTATTAGTCATCTTTCCTATCATTTTCTTGTGATTTATTACATGTTATGTGGCCATCAGAATTGGAAATGTTACAAGTTTCACCAATGCTTTCCCAAGAGATTCTCCATCATTGAAGGGATCAAGGAAATGGTGGACTATCGTATTTTGTTGTTATCGCAAAGGGGCAGCATTAAATCTGAACAAAAGTGTTTAATTAGAATTGGATGTGTTTGATAAAGAGAAAGTGAGATGTCTTTTCCAAGTTGAAGTAATGAACAGAATGGAAGAAAGAGATTCCTGGAACATTTTCAATATTCGGCATGTAAAGATCTCATAACTCATAGGCACTTATATACAGATATGTTCTGAAAATGTATTGTCCAAATGAGACTACAAAACTCAAGAACTTTATGAAATCAATACTTCTTCATGCATATCAGATTTTATGACAATTTGGTTATTACTTTTGGCAAAACATTTGTCAGAGCCAAGAGAAAGTTAGGAGATAGTAAAGAATTGAATTCTGCTGAGAGTGCTTGAGATATTTGGAATAATGTTCTTTTTTGTTACCCATGTTGACATTTCAGTTTTGAAAATTCCAATTGCTTTATGCCTAAGGTAATGATTTTATTATATGAGAAGAAAAGCTTATATTTATGTCCAATGAATATGCAGTAATATATCTCCGATTTGTTGTGTGGTCTCATGATCTTGGAGATTGTTATCTTGCCAGAGTGGATTCATATTGTACTCAATCTCTTAAATAAGAAGAGCATTTATCTCCTTTTCAAATAACATTTGATTGGTTAGTTGGTTCCATGTTTTGGAAAATTGCCAGGGTGCCATTCCAGGTCCTTCATTGCAACTCTGGGACAAAAAGGAGTTACTCAACAGAAATGGTTCTCCAGCTTTTGTGTCTGATATTCTGTCAGAATTTGTGATGAATTATCATTATTATATTCTAATGTGTTCTCATCTTGTTTTGGCCAGTCTACCTTATTTAGCAGTCTTCATAGGATTTTGAATCAAATCTTTTTTATTAATGTACTGAGATTGTTCTTATTTTTCTGTCTATTCTAGTTAATCCAGTTTGTTAGTTTACTAACATTAACTAATTTCATGTGTACTATATCATAAACTACTATGTAGAATTCTTAACCAATCTTTCTATCCACTCGTCCTAGAAGATTGTCCTGGATATAACGATAAACTATATCCGACAACAAGGCCTCTAATTGGGAGGTTTTGAGGAGTATAGAATTACCTCTTAATTGGTGTTATTCCCAGGCCTATCCTCACCCAAGGTGGTAGTACCTGTTAGGATCCCATCTATAGGCAAATAGTTATCCACCAAACTGATGTCAAAACAGTATGGAAGTGTAAAAATACCAGCAATATATTTTTGTAAAAGAAATTACTAATGCTTCCAAGATAATTATATTTTGGCATTCAATTATCCATAAGGAGTTGATATGCTGTTAAACAGAGTCCTAGAAGACAATCAAATCATAGAATTTTGAAGCCTTCAGAATTGTGACTGTTAAAACATGGAACTTAGATTTGCAGTATAATTAGAGAATAAAAATTTAAATACATATCCCATAGGGAAGCACACACTTTAAAAAGTCCATACAGATTGGACCGTATAACAATTCACTAGTAACTTCATAAAAAAACATTAATTGGTACTGTATGTAGGAAACATTTTAAAATTCTTAATTTATTATCTTTATTACTATTTTGGTTGACTAAATGACATTTGATTTTTTTATCATTATTTCAATTTTTTTAATTATTAATTTTATACATTCTAGTCTTATTCTATGTCAATACTGCCATTTTTGACCATTGATAATCCCATTTTTCTTATTTTTCAATGCATTTCTTCAATAAAATCATTAGCAATGTATTTGTATTATCCATATAATAACCATATACCAGCAGTGTTGCTTGTCTTAATTCCTGACAATTTCACTCCGTTCTTGATTTTAACTGTTTTTTTTTTTTTGTTTTTTTTCTACAGTAAAATAATTTACAATGCATTTTTATAGTAAATTATTAGCAGTGAATTTCCGTTATATGAGGATTTGCTGAAAAGTTCTTGGACTGACCAAGATGCTTTTTCCAAAACAAATTCTGATGTTTGGTAATTTGGTTAAATTTTGGGAAGTTTTTTGGACAGGGAACTATTCAGTATTTCCACGTACACAGGGAGCTACCTGCTTGTCTTAAATTATTTTCTTTTTTGATGATTTTCAATGCATTTTGTAATAAAAATAATTTACAGTAAATTTTCTATTATAAAATTCTTATCAATATAGTTTGACTGTGGTATTACTCACATCTTACCAGCAGAGAATAATGTCCATGTTCAAGGAATAAAAACAATAAAGAAGAATAGTGAAAGCTTGTTGAAGTGGTAAAATGAAAATGTAAAATTTTATTGATGTATTTATTTTATTGTACTGGTGTGTGTATTTAGCTAAGGTGTGACAAGGTTTGTATGTGATAAAAAAAATGTAAATTAGTTTTTTGTATGACATAGCAAAGTACCATGAGAGGACATGAAACAGCTGTTTTGTCTCTTTTAAGTCTGTTTGCATAAGAGAATGAGTTTGGTACTTGTAGGTGTGAAGAATCTGTTTCATAGGCAGGGTCGGGAAAAGGTTTTTGTTGCATTCGAGGTCAGGCAGGGGATTTTTATTATTTGATTTTTTTATTTATTTTGTTATCTATTATTATTATTAATTTACTTATTTTATCAATAATAATGTCTCTACAAGACAGCACTTGATGACTATCAACTAAAATAGCACATGTAACTAAAAAATAATGAGATAATCAAGATGTTAACTTTGCACACTACTTCAAACAAAAGATTAGAATGGAAACACCCATCAATACTGGAAAGATCAATAACAGCTACTGATCTTAAGAAAACTATTTTCCTGAAAAATTGTTTTAAGAGGAATTTTAAATGAAAGCAGTACTAGCTGCTTGGTCAATGAATGCTAAATGTTTCCCTACAGGGAAATTGTTAATATTACCATTACCATATAATAAACATGATATCAGTAATATTTCCCTTAATTCCAGAACATTGATACTTTTCTCCTCATTATGATTTTCAAAGTGCAATATACAGCCAAAACATGCCCATAACAAGTGCAACATCCAAATAGTGAAACCAAATTTTAGGTCAATATTGCAAAATCCAGTGCTGGCTTCTTATCAGTTATTTTCCTTAACAGCAAAAATATTCCAGCTCCAATGTTTCTGATTAATTTGTAACTTAAAAAAAATAAACATGAATATAGAATAGGAGTTTTATATTTTTTTAAATTGAAGTTTCTGTTTCCATTTTCAAACTTTTTAACTCATCAAATTTGAATAGTGGGTATTTTTTTCTCACTATTAACTGAAAAAAAAACATCAGAAGTTACTTTGAAATTGTCTAGGACTTTATTTTCTTTGGAGGTGACTTAGTGCTACAATGTATTATAAATTTGCATTTGTCTTGCACCTACTACCTTACCCCACTCCACCTTACCTCAACTCACTCCACCCCACTTCATCTTACCTCACCCCTCACATATGAGAAGATAAAAAGAGAGAATATAGAAGATAAATTTTATTTTTTAAATTCAAGTTTCTGATACCAGTTTCAAACTTTTAGGCTTACAGTCAAATCACGTTGAAACACTGGTTCCTGTATGATCCCCAAAGTTAAGCAATGTATAATCTGGTCAGTACCTAGATGGGTGACAGCTTGGGAATATCAGGTGCTGTAAGTTTGAATGTGCCGGTGGTGTAGTTGATAATGACTCAGAATTGTTAATCAAAGAGCAAAGTTCCAATTCCAGTTGGGTTTGTTATAGTCACTTACATGCAAATACTCTTGAGAAAGGTAGGAATCTACCTCTTTTCCTCCCACTATGGATTAATTAATAAGACTTATATAACTAAACCATCAACATCAATAAAAATAGCAAGCTAATTTGAGGTGTTGTCTCAATAAAATAACCATAGAAAAGGCAATGGAATATCACTCCACTATCAATCCCAAGATAATTTATAACTATTGATAATATTATTATAATGTCATGAAGGATGTTAATTCTATTGGGATTAATTCCTCACCTAGGAAGGGATAGAGATGTGCAGAAGGTATCACTTGATCATCATTCTGCTTCTGTTAGTAAAACTATAAAGAACAACAAAGTGAATTAAGTAAAACTTTTGGTGGCTTAACAGCCATATCATGTTAAAACACTGGTTCTTATATGATTAGTGAAGTTAAGCAAAGTTGAACCTGGTCAATTATTAGATGAGTTATCACTTGGGAATATCAGATGTTGTAAGCTTTGGTGGTACAATGAATAATGGCTTGGAATTGTAGATCGAAGGGCCAAGTTCGAGTTCCAGTCAGATTTGTTTTATTCCCTTAAGTGAAAATGCACTTGAGTGTATTCATCCAATGCTATGGGTTAATTAGTAGAACTTACATAAGTAAATTGTTATTATCTGCAACAAATTATTATAATCTAAAAATATTTCTGGTTTTAAATAAGCTGCAAAAGTTTGATAAGCCATAAAACAAATCAATTAATCTTATTTGGTTAAGCACTTTTTTGTTATTCTTTAGTGCCTGTCTATGAGATCTCGTGAAGGACTGGCTTCTTTAAGACCTCTAAGGTTAAATTGCTTGAATGTAACATTACCATTGTACATTTTAAAGAAAATACAAGTCGTAAGCTCTCACTAATTACATTTTATTCATCTCCAGGCATTTTCAGTTTCCATTAATGAATGGGTATTTGGTTTTGGGATTTGAAGCCATTTTTACTCATCAGTCTAAGAAAATGATGCTTAATATCAGAAATTTGAAATTAAGTTTTATCTAGTTTGAGGCACAGTTGTAGGATGCCTATAGAGGCTTTAACTCATTACAGAAATTATGTGCAGAAAGACTAGTAACTAAGAATTAAATAAAAAACAAAAAGACCAAAGTTACACCATCCCTAAAAATAGATGGATAATAAAAATTGCCAGGCAAACAAAGCCATAGTTTGACCAACCAATCATAAAGCTTTTACAACCAGGATGTAAGAAAAGAAATGAACAAATAATACCAAGGAGACCAAAATTTTCCTATTTCTAAAAATAAATAATTTTTCCAACCAATCAGAAATATTTAACACCCAGAATATAAGGCCATCAAGAAACAAGCAAACTTTTCAAAGCGTAGCTATAGATCTGTATATAAACAGATGGAAAATAGACCAAAATCAGTCGATGAATTTTCTCCAAATGATGCAATCATTGTAATATACCAGAGACAAAATAGAACATTTGCATGACCAGTTTGCAAACTTACATGGCTAAACTGTTCCTTGCTACATTGAAAACAATACATACCTTCCTTCATCATGTGGTCAAGTGACAGCTACTACATTTGAACACATATACACATATAGACATATATATTTACTTTCTCCCAGTGTCCTTCTTTTTCTATCTCTGTATATGCCAGGACTTATACACTTGAACTCTTAAAACTTCAACTTTCACCAGCTCTTCCTGTATTATTATATTGTGTATATAAAAAATTTTATTCCCTACAAATTTTAATTTCTTTTTGTTCAAACACAAAAACTTAGTTAGTAAGAATTGCAAGTCATGATAGGTGTAAATAACAAAGCAAGACTTAACCACTGTGTAAAATTTTAAAGGAAAAACATTTATTATATAAGTACAAAAAAGGTACAAAGTTTGCACAAAAAAGGTCCTTTTGTGCACCTATTAAGTCAGGAAACCAAATTTCAGATAAAAAGGATTACCATTGAAAAATGGAAATAAAATTACAGTTTGGGGAAAAACAAGGGTTTTGAAAAAGACAAAAAGGGGAAAACAATTTAAGAATGCAGTAATAAAACAAAGGTACAACCACCTTTGAACAAAAATGAAAACACCTACTTTTACTTGCCCCATGAGCATCTCTCAGACATATAGTCATTTTTGAAAAGTCCCTTTTAAATTCACATTGTGTTTGGGAAAATTTCTTTCAATTCTTTTTCATTCTTTGTTTTCCAACCACAGAATTTTCACTTGAACTTCAAAATGCTTTAGTTTCTCTGAAATTGGCTGCTAACTGGCCTTCGTAAAACCACACTTCTCTCAAAAGAATGTGTACTAAAACAACAACCAAGATGATTAAGCATTTATTTAAGACTAACATTTTTAAAGTAGTAAAGTAAAAATGTATAGTGTTGATAAATGCAAAATAAGTTTTTATATACCTATAGTACATAAAAAATTATTTTGCATTTTTATATACATATAGTATATAAAAACTTATTTTGCATTTATCAACACTATATACATTTTCACTTAATCATTATACAAGATCAATATATGCCAATGTCAATTATACCTTTTTTTTTTTAAGCATTCCTACCCAAGCAAGGCTGGAGTGGCAATAGCACTCATGTGGTTACAGAGAGTGAAAGTAAGAGAAAAGAGGGGTGTTTTAGGAAAGGATAAAGAGAAGGACAGGGATCAAGATCAAGGCATCAGAAGATGTCAATTGACATTACATTGGAATATTTGAATATTATAACCATAAGGGAAGCCAGATACAAAGAGAATAACATAGGTACCAAGAGGGATCCTTGTCTTAGTCAGGACTGGAAATTACTAGCACACAAAGGGTTACAGAGAGTGAGAGCAAGAGTAAAGAGGGGTGTTTGAGGAAAGGATACAGAGAAGGATAGGGATCAGGATCAAGGCATCAGAAGATGTTGATTGACATTACATTGGAATATTTGAAGATTATAACCATCAGGGAAGCAAGTAAGAGGAAGGGAGTTCCACTGTTGGCAAGTGTAAGAGAAGAAGCTGTTGAAGTTTAAGAGGTGGTTACCTGTAACTGTTATGACAGTAAAGGGGTGAGACCAAGATGCCAACCTAGTAGCATGATTAAATTCATGAAGGTGGGGCACCAGTAAAAATAGCTCATCAGAACAGTCGCCATGAAAATATTTGTAGAAAAGACAGAGATAATCCGCATCACATCTTTATAAGGTAATAATGGATGCTGTCAGAAGATAATCTACTACCCTCAATAAGTGATAAACTCCTATCTCCTATAAGACTACAGTGTTAAAAATTGCTCTATTGTGAGGCATTCTTCATGCTGTTTATTAAGATTAGCTTCGTTTGAGTAATACCTGTGGTATATTTAAGTAGAATCACCTTCATTACAGTGGTTGAGACTATTGTGCTAAATGTTGTTCCATGGTGATGTGATCAATACATAAGTGAACAGATGAAGAATATTGAATTTGGCAATGAGGTAATTATGATAAAATAAAGAGTCATTTGGGTGAAACCTGTAGCAAAGTTATCTAAATATGAAAACGGACTGGATTTCATACTTTTCCCTATATATAAATGTCTGTTCTTTATAAGAGATAGCAAATGTAGTTCATTCAATTTTATTATTCTGATTTTTATTAACAATCTTTCTCATGATAATTCAACTTGATATTTTATCTTTCATTTACGCACAATATTTTAAATTATAAAATTGTCAGACACATGAGAATTTGTGAATCTGGTTTTATTTTTATCATTTCACCTCAAGCAAAGCCACTAAGATGCAAAGTGTTAGTGAGTGTGAAAGAATATGAGAAAAAGAAAAATTTAATTAAAAGGAAAGATCAATAAAAGAACGGCAATTAAGAAAACAAAAGATAATGATTGACATTGCATTTAAAATTTTAAAGTGTGTTGTAATGGAATGTCCCACTTTCCCTATTGTCTATTGTGGACTGACTATATCAATAAATATATATAGTATGCACAGGATATACCTGACAGACTTGCTTCGGGAATTACTAGCCTTCTAATCAATTCTCTGTCTTTCAGTAGTATATTCTCTTTTACAATAAACCTCTCTTTCTTTCATCTTTGCCCGTGTTGCTGTTCCTTTCACTTGAGTACCACCTTTGTCTGTTTGTAAGCTTCTTTAAGGATACAACAAAGTGCAGAGTTGATTGGCAAGGAAGATGTCAGAAGAGAGTTCCATAAGTGAAAAGTGTAGGAAAAGAAATTGTTAACACAGAACTTGTGATTACGTGTAGCCATTTCAACTGTAAAATGATGAGACCTAGCTTCCAATCTAGTATTGTGCTTTAATTCTGAGAACTTGAATGTCTTTTCTTTTACACATTTATTTCTGTTTATTAAAGATTTGAATATGGTGCAGACCCTCAGTATAAGGTTATGGTTAGTGAGACAATCTGTTCAACCAGTAATCCTGAGCAGTGAGTTCAATCTTCACTGGCTGTCCCACAGAAGTTGACATGTCGTAAAATCAACCAATCTAACACAGTATGTGTTATGCTTAGGAAGACTAATCTGGCTAACCATTATCACAGAATTGTGTTTTTGATCCTCACTGGGTGCCCCATTCAAAACTTCAGATTAAGTAAAATAATGAGGGATGACATGATGTAAAATTAAACCAACCTAACTTAGCCATTGAAAATAATTTTGTAACTTCTTGTTCTTTTTCTTCCGGTGCACCCAGACCCGATTTCCCCACTTAGAGCTGAGGTTCAATTGAGTGACTTGCATATCACCCCGTCATCTCTCAATTAAACCCCCACAAGGCTAGTGGTGGAGATGGGATACCAGCCATTGTCCTGAAGAAATGTGCTTCTTGAACTGGCCCCTGCCCTCTCCAAATTATATAACTACTGCCTCAATGAATCTTGTTTTCTACCCTGTTGGAAGTCCTCAACTGTTTTTCCTGTCCTGGAGACCCTTCTGGCCCTTCTCATGACTATCTTATCAGTCTCCTCCCACTCTTCGGTAAAGTCTTTGAAGCTTTAATCAATGCTGAAGTGGTTATGCACCTTACATCCCATAATCTGCTCTCCGACAAGTAATATGGTTTCCGCTTTGCCCATTCTAAAGCTGATGTGCTTATGGCCATAATTGAAATTGTTTACCAAGCATGGAGAAGCTCATGCCATAGCTCTTGAATATCTCCAAAACATTTGATAGGGTTTGGGATGCCGGCTTTCTTTGCAAGCTTCAGGGTTATGGAATTACAGGTTGATTGTTCGACTTACAATCATTCCTGTCGATCCACACATTGAAGGTCGTTCTTAACGGATTCTCCTCAAGCTCCTATCCTATGAAAACAGGTGTTCCCCAAGGCTCTATCCTAGGCCCTACTCTGTTCCTTATCTTCATTAATGATCTTCCTGATGTCATAGATTCCCAAATAGGCATCTATGCAGATGACACTATTATTTACTCCTGCCTCAAAAACAAATCTAGTGTCACCGACAAAACTAACTTGGCTGTTTGTCTTGAAAAGGACCTCCAATTGGTTGGTTAACTTTAATGCCTTAAAAACAAAACTGCTCTCTATTACTTACCAGAGAGAACCATCCCTGTTCCCCATTAAAATGTCTGACGCTTAACTCCATGAGAGCACCTCTTTGCGACTGCTTGGTCTCACATTGTCCGCTGACCTGAGATGGAACGAATACATTAAGTCAATAGTTTCGTCCACTGCTAGGAAAGTTGGCTTGCTATGCCACGCCAGGAAATTTTTCTCACCAGAGTTGATCCTTCAAATCTACAAATCAATCATTTGCCCTGGCATGGAGTATTGCTGCCATGTATGGTCTGGATCCCCTTCTAATTGTCTCAAGGTCCTTGATAAAATCCAAAGAAGGATATGCAATGTAATTGGTCCTGATCTGGCATCTCGTCTCCAGCTGCTTTCTCACAGACATGCCATTGCCTCCCTCTGTCTTTTTTACAAATACTTTCATGGTAACTGCTCCGATGAGCTGCTTTCGCTGGTTCCCAGACTTCATGAATTTAAGCGTTCGACTAGGCTGGCATCTCGCTCTCACTCTTTCACTGTCAAAACTGTTAAATGTAGCCGTCTCTTCTGCTCTAATAGCTTCATGTCTCACACTTCTTGCCAGTGGAACCCCCTCCCCATTTCTCAGATTTATTGTAATAGTTTCTAAAGAATATTTTTGTGGATGTGCAGTCTAAAGCATGCAGGTGGTTTCACCTACATAGGGGGATACCTGTTCAAATTCTGGCAGAGAATACATTTTGCTCATTAAGATTTCTTTCATGCACACAGACCACTAGTCATAATACACATTGTTTAAAAAATAAAAAATTGGGCATCTATTTCAAACCTGTGTATCTGCTAAAAATAAAGTTTAAAAGTAATATATATCTTAAAATGCTTCTTGATCAGGCTGAAATATTATCAGGACACCAACATATAGTTATATACATATGTGTGTAAGGTAAGCATTTTGGGTCCAGTGGCGCTATCAAGTGGCCCGTGACTTTCAGGTTAAAGGAAAGTGAGCATCTGGGAGGAGGGCCCAAGATGTCATGCATGGAGATGAAAGAACATGATCGCAGAGTGTGAAAGCTCTGTGCAGTCAACCTTCATGACAGATGCATTTGGATATCTGGCATGACAACCGCCATGCGTACAGCTAGCTGGAAGGAGGCTCGCTGATGTAGACGATGCTCCTACAGCTGCACAATAAGCAAATCAATTGACAAAGAAAAAGAAGCCTAAGACTTGCCATGCCATGTAAAAAATGGTAAACCATCCTCATTCCCTTCATTTGCTACTGATGAGAAGGAAATTCCACTTCTTCTCAAGAATTACTTTGTGGAACAAGCTTCTGAGAGAATACATCCCTGACCAATACACCCTTTAACCTTTCCAAGTCTAGAGTCAACAATTATCCATCCTACATATCCTCATAATCTACAATCCTTACATTGATAAAATAAGCCCATTCAGTAGCCCTCTATATTGAATGGTTCTTGGGTCTTGTTTTGGGTGAACGACAGTGTAAAAAAAATCATATCTACCATATATACTTGGGTATAAGCTGACGTTATGTATAGTGCAATCCCTGAATTTTTTGCATGAATTTTAACTCCCCCAGAAAAAATTACTTGTGTATAATGCAGTCACTGAAAATCTATGATTTTTAACCTTTTCAAAAAAATAAATTACCTGTGTATAGTGCAACCCTTTATTTTTTTGCATAAAAAAATTGAACATAAAAACTCATACTGTCTTGACTTGGCATCACAACTTCAGTCACTTCCCCACTGCAGTGACCTGACTTCTCTCTGTCCTTTCTATAAATAGTTTCATATCAATTGTTCTGATGAGCTTTGCTCTTTGGTACCATGACTTCATAAATTTAAGTATTCTACTAGATTGGCAACTAGGTCTCACCATTTTACTGCTGAACTAGTTAGATATATCATTATGTTCTATTTTAATAGTTTAAAATCAAGCACTTTACATCTATGAAGCTCCCTTCCAATTTCTTGCTTCCCTGATAACTGCAATTTTCAAAAATTTAAATGCAACATTAATTGCCATTTTCTGTCTACTTGAACCTGTTTCTTGCTTTGTCCTTTTCTCAATCCTGCCAATTTTCAGTCTTCGAATTCACTTTCATGCACCCCCCCCCCGCGTTCTAGCGGGATTATATAAGCAGTAATGATAAAAAATATATAAACAAACTGAGGAAGACATATATGATGAAAACGATGTATGTATGATCTTTTTTCTCTGGTTCTACGATTACATAAATTTAAGCATTCTACTAGATTGACAACAAGCCCCCACCATTTTACTGCTGAAATATCTAAATGCAACTGCCACTTCTACTATAGCATCTTTTCTAGCACTTTGCACTTGTGCAACTCCCTTCTGATTTCTTGCTTCCCTGATAACTACAAGCTTCAAAAATTTAAATGCAATGTCAATCGCCATATTCTGTCTTCCTGAATTCTGTTCTTTTATTACCTTTTCTCCTCACTAAAGTCTAATCATTCTTTTTCACTCCCAATAACCCCTTGTGTCTTTGTGGCATTACTGCCTTAGAGTGAAATGATTAAAAAAAATTAAAAATCTCTGTTGGTTGGTGATAAGCTATTGGTAAGGATATAGAGAGGCATACTCAAAAATTCACATGTTGGGAGGAGTTCTTGCTGGTCAGATAGAAAATTTTGGGAAAAGACAAATATAGCAGCAAAGATGCCCCAAGTGTCACTTAGCTACCCCTAGAATGTGTCACTTAGCTACCCCAGAATTCATGTTTTTTTTTTTGGGGGGGGTTCTCACTGTGTTGTTACTTCACCTTTTTCTATTTTCTTCTTAATGTACACTGAGTCTTACTCACTGGTTGGTAAAAGACTGAGAGAGAATGAGCCATAGTTGTACGTTTATATTATTAAAAAATTTACCATTACATTCTTCTTCTTTTTCTATATACCATGTCCCTTTAGGATGAAGGCGATCATCCTTCTCCACAACTTTCTATCCTTTGTAGAACTCAGAAATGTTTGCTTTTTACTATTCCTCCCCTCCCCTATCCATTTATGCAAGTTTGTTAGGTAGATTATGTGCTTTTTCTTGCTGTCCCTATTTTCTTCAATATGTCCTGTAAATATCAAATTTTCCAAGTCTTCTTTCCTCATTGTGTTTTCAAAAGACTATCTTTTTATTTTCTCATTATTCATATAGTTCATCCATTGTATTCTCAACATCCTTCTGTAGAACCTCATCTTCCGTAATTCAAGTGTCTTCTTCATCTTTGAGAAAATTGTCCAGCATTCACTGCCATACAGGAGTATTGATATTAGATAGCATTTCATCACCCCTTTTATGATTAATGAAATTTTTCTCTGTTTCTTAATACGTTGAGTTTCTAGAAGTCATCTTTTGATATTACAATTTTGCTTTAGATTTCAATTCATTTCAGATTTTCCTTTTCTTCCTTTTATAAAAAATTCATATTAATTTCATAGATTTAGTTTTCAACTTATTTCTCATTGGTGAATGCACGTCCTCCTGGCAACACTACTTTTTTGATGGCCCCCTTCTCAGACCACATAATATGACAAGAGAATAACAAAGGATAACATTTATTCAGAAAACTTTCATTAAAGACTGATAAACTATTGTCCTGCTTCTATAAAAATAAAAAGACAAAGAAAGCAACAAGTCATTCCTATTTGCCATCCTGGGTATGACGATAAACTATATCTGTGTCCAGGGTAAGACGATAAACTACGTCCAACAGCAAGGCCTTTGATCAGGAGGCTTTGAGGAGTGTGGAATCTCCTCTTAATTGTTGGTGTTCCCAGGTCCACCCTGACCTAGAGTGGTAGCACCTGTTAGGGTCCCAGCTATTAGCAAATAGTTAACCCCGAAATTGAGGTAAAAAGCATTATAAAAGTGTAAAAATAAGTTTTAATACTAGAAATACTTTGTAAAAAATTATTACCAGAAACAAATTTTTGAAAAAAAAAATTACCAGCTATATGTTTTTGAAAAAATAATATTACCAGCTATATATTTTTGAGAAAAAAAAATATTTACAGAAATCGATTTTTGACAAATCAAAAATATTACCAGAAAAATAAAATTAAAAATAAAAGCTGTTGGCATTAAATAACCCATTGAGGTTGATATGCCATAAAACAAACCAAACCATTCCTATTTGCAAACTCTCTTCCCCTAAATAGAAAATATGAAAGGAATCACTTTTCTGTCCCATTATTTGTGTTGTTTAATGTCCATCTTTATTACAAGGATAATTGTCTTTTTATTTTCATTTTCTTTAAAACTTCCTTATTGTTCACATGTTTCATCCATGATATTCTTAAAATCCTTCTCTAGAATCACACCTCATTTGCTTCAAGTCTCCTCTTCATCTGTGAGGAAATTATTCAGCATTCACTGTCATATAGGAGTATCACAGATTTTGTTTTCAGTTTATTTCTCCTTGGTTGATGGATACCCACCCTTCTACCCACACACAGTCCCTTTTCAATGGTCTTGTCTCAGACCGAAATACAAAACTATGCCCAAGGAATAATGAAATTAGCATGTTTACATTATTAAAAGTTTACCGTTACATTACTAAATCTAAAAACTGTATCATGAATAAAATGTTATTCATAATAAGCAAAAGGAAAATAATTTTGTTTAAACTAAAAGAAAAAATTCATGCTGTTTGTAGAAATTCAAATTCACAGCCTAAAAATTTGGTCTTGAACTGAGATAGGTCCTCTCATCATTTTGACAGCAGCCATTTTCCTTGTTAGATTTTAATTTTTTTTCATTTTTCTTTATAAAAGTTACACATGGCCACCCATTGATTATTGACAGTCAACACAAAACTTTTCACCTTGATAAATTGTGCAGACACCCAGAATATTTCTTTCGTTGAACACCTATGGGAAGTATTATTTTTTTCCCCCAAGAGATCATTCCCAGTAAAATAATGGAGCAGTTTTTCTTTCCTATTTATTTATTTATTTTTATGACATAATCAAGGTTTTGTCTCTAAGTGACTGTTTTTCCTAACAGAAGTTAGAGTTTCCTTGAGAGAAAAAGAAATAATAATAAAGTTGGTAAATTTAATGTTTTATGACTAGTGGAGTAAGTTGAAGGTATTGGATAACGACAGATAATCAGAAAGAGAAGGCACTAAAAACGAAAGAGAGAACATTATGCCAAAATGGTTTTTGATGGTTATTTGTGTCTTTGGAATATCTGTGGCTTCTCTGTTATTACTTACTTAGCTTGCTTATCAGCCAGAAACACTAGACTGTGTTTCAGCCTGTAAGTAAATATATCAATATTTATGAAGCAGCACATATTACATATATGCATTGATCTCTACATGGCATCACTTAAAATGGATATACCAGCCATTTATATCAGTTAATAACTGTAAAAAGAGTCATAGATTAAGTTGAGTCATAAATAACAACTTTATTCTTAAAAAAAAAAATTACAATTGCATTTTTTTTTTTTTTTTAATTATATGTTCACTATTAATGAAAACTGTGGAGCGCCATCTGTCTATATTTCTGAGATGAGGCATTATGTACACTATTTACATTATTTGGACTATTGTCCTCATCTTTGTCACCACACATGGCACAGTGGATAAAGGCATTAGTTAGATCCAGTGACAGGACCCAAAGAGTGTGAGTTCAGTGCCTGGTTAAGAAGGTGGAGAACTTGAAGAGGGGAATTAACAGGAGATAATTGACATCCATTAGACATGGCACATGGAACTAGAACAGTCTACCCCAGTGAGCGAAATAAAGGGTTCATTTTGACATTTCAACCACCTGAAGAAGGCCAGAGCTTACGACTGAAACGTTGTGATAAACATGGTGACAAAGATGAGGACAATAGTCCAAATAATGTAAATAGTGTGGAGAGCCATGATTGCCAATCTGGGGAATGGCATTTGAAAGAAGATTAATTGCAGTTACGCACTTTTTTCTTTGTTTATAATGAAATTTTCCTATTTCTTAATATTTTGTTTAATTTTTGGAAAGCATCTTACTTTATTTTTTTATGCACATGACTGTCTACTTAGTAATATACTCAAAATAGATAAAAAGCAACAAAAATTAGATGAACGAGAAAAATAATCAGAAATGAATAGTAACAATGCTTCATTGAAGAAATTTAGAAATCTTAAGATTGTTGCATCTATTTCAACAACAAAAGATGAAAGAAAAATTCTAAAAATTAATAAATAATGACAATGCTTCATCTAGTCGAGATAGTTCTGTGACTGTTCACAGCTCTTGTTGAACTGGACAAGGCTGTGCCAAAGGGCAGAGTCTTGTCTGGGGAGGTAGACAGACCCGAACCCATTTATGCAGGTTCTATGGGGATTTTTTTGGCTGAGCTTATGGGTTCGGATGACCCACATTAAACTAAATAAAATTCTAAAATAAAATAAAAAAAATAATTTGCTGCATTTCTAAAACTAATTTAAATTGACTGGAAGGAGGTTTCTTTTTGTTAAAATAGCTGATTAGTTATCCATTTTTAGATGTCTTTCATCGCAGTGTAATTCTCTTTATTAAGAAATCTTCCAAAAATATAATATATTTCTGAAGCTTTATTTGAGGAACATTCTGGCTGATTTAAAGTATGTATAATTAATCTGATTTGAAATAAATATTATTTACTTTGTTTAAAATATTGCGGAAAGGCATTTTTAACCTGATATTAGCTGTGTTTTTAACTCGACAGTAGCTGTTTTGACATGTAGACAGTAGACAGTCTGATGATAGATCTAATGTTTTTCATACTTTATCTGTAAAACATAATTGAAGAAAATAATGTGAGTGCTCATTTTTATATAATTTTTAAGTATTCAATCTTCAAAATTTAGCAAAATATTCTTTGTAATCTCATGTTTTATTGAATTTTAGAAATGTTGGCTTCAAATTTGCTATAGTTATTGCATTTATTTTCTGATAATGCTGTGTATGGTTGCCTGTACTTACAAAAAAGGGCATGTTTATATACATGCAAAAAAAATTCAAAATTCTTTTAAAAATATTGGTGCATTATGATTTGTATTAAGCTTTTCCAGTCATGATTAGTAAATATTGATTTTCACTAAATAATGGCATCTAAAAGACTGAAATTAATACAAAATTTGAAAAGATGGTTTAAAACTTAATAAATTTTTACAATTAAAATTTACATATATGAAAACAGTTCTTGTTCATTATTCATCAAAAAACAGTTTTTCTTAAGACAATAATATCCTTAATATATCTTGTTTATGAAAGCAATTAAAAGCTTTCCTAATTAAATAATGTCATGGTTTTATTTCATTTTTTATTTTAGGATTCATAGCAGATTTTAGGTAAATAGTGTTTCTGTTCAACAAAAACAAATTAATGATTTAAATTCTCCAAGGACATCTGCTTTTAACTAGTATAAATATGAAGAGGGTGGTATTTAAATTTCTCAAAATTAAATGTTGAGTGGGAGTATAAAAATGGTTTTACCAAGATTTTCAAAATAAGAAATGTTTCTAAAATGATTTCATCCATTTTTATACCTAGAAAGTTTCATTAAAATATGACATTTATTTAATCTTTTTCAGAATTTTCAAATGAATACATTTTTCAACACAAAAAAGATGCTAAAATTTCTCATACTAATCACTGGCCCATGTGCTGATGTAAAAAAAAACAAAAGAAAAAACATTATTTTTAACCAAAATCTTGAATGTGTCGCAAGGATTAAAAAATTTAATAAAATAAAAAAAAATGTACATTGGCATTTCCCCTTAATAATAGCATAAACATTTTGATGATAAAGCTTTGTTTTTATCAAGTTTGGGACATTTTTTTTTTTATCATGGTATGCTCTTTTTTAGAAAGTTTTTGGAGTTACCTGCATTAGTGTATGACATTCCACATTTTAGAGTGTGTTACCAAAAATTTAAAATTCTCTACCCCTTAGATTATCATTAGCCACCAAGGTAGATGAGGTAAAATGAGCTAAAATTTTAAGTAAACTTTATACAGTATTGGCTTGTGTTAGCATTATTGTTGAATATATGATAAACCCTCTAGGAAGAGAAAGTCCCTTTAACCCAAAGTGAGCTGTTAAATTAGACTATAAAAAGGCACACAGCTTTCAAATTTTAGGTCAAAATCCAAAATTTAGGAGGTGGCCCCAATTTTTGACCTATAGTGCATGTATATACATTTATATTAACCTATTTGACCTCAGATTTCTGATTAAAAATCATTTGTTCTAATAACAAGGCTCCACTTTGAAATGCTTAAAATTGTCTTTTAGAATCTCAGATTTATCAGCAAAATGAACTAAAATAGCAAGTTTTAAAAGTTTAAAAGTTTCATTTTTCTTTTACTCTATGACATTAAATGATTTTGAGATAAAGTTTATCATGACAGAATCCTGAAACATAACACATGCCAGCAAAGGATTCCTTCACCTAAACTGTAATTTAACAATTGAAATAAAGATGTTGTCTTCCTAGATTGGCAGCTCTCAATGCTTAGTGGTTCCATAGAGATAACAACACATGGCATCTGAGTAAGAAAATCCAAAGAATTAGAATTTCAAAGTTATCCTTCTTATCAGGAAAAGGATTTTTTTTTTTTTATTCACCAATTTTTTTTTCTGATGATCAAGGCTGAAAAAGGAAAAATAAATCATGTGTCATATGATTTTATAGATTGAAACCAGTGTGTAAAAAATCTATTATTAACAGTTGCAGCTTACCATCCTACATATACAAGGCCATTTCATGATCTCTGAAATCATAGCAACTGGAAGCCTAAAGAATATATTAAAGGAAGGCTTGTATGATAAATAGAAAAGATAAGATTGCTCTCAATATGAAAAAGAAAGAAAACCTTGACAATACAAAAAACCTGAAGAATATATCAGTGGAAATAATTTGCATACAAACAAAAATGACAAGATTTTAAGTAATTTAATGAACAAGGAAATATGACAGCATTGACAAAAAGATAAAGAAATATTTTCATTAATGAATATTAGTTTTGGCTAGTTTGAATATTTCCTGTATATTAAGAAATTTTCATCCACTCCATTCAATAGATGTTTAATTAATGGCACTACTCTTAAATTGTCTTCTGATTTTGAACTGTGGTATTTTCTTTATTATACATATTTTCTTAGTTTTGATGAGCTTCATTGTTTTTCTGGTTCCTTTTTATGACACTTTTAGGTAATCGATTCTTCTTTGGCTTTTAAATTAGTAGTATTATCTTGTTATTATCAATTGTTTCATGCTCATATTTTATTCTTTATTTTGGCACTTTTCTTATAAACTCCTACAAAACTTAAGATTTGAAGAGATCACTGGTTAATGAAACAGTATAGAGTCAGAAACGAACTTGATACATCAGATTTAGATCCTGCCCTGATAAGCGTTATACTACCCCTCATCACCAAATGCAAATATACAAAGAATTAAATCAGTTTTTGCATGATTTTTTTTACTATGCCTGTTTCTCTTATTATAATGCTTTTTCAATATTTATACAAAAGTCATTATTACTTATTAATTATCTCCCTTTGTGAAACCAATAAAAATTCATATTTTATATCATTTTAATTAAGTGCTGCATTGTGATTTCAAATTAAGCAGGGGAATAGATGTTTAAAATTTAAATAACCTCTGAAGATTGATCAAGAGAGTAAGTAGTTATTTAGAATGTTAAGATATATGATTAGACCAACGATATTTTTAATAAAATAAACAGAATTCCTTCCATATTTTAGAAGTCAATTATTACTTTCTCTGTATCACATTTTTATTATTTATTATGTTGGATCTACTAGTACCATGTAACCCAATAATATCTGTCACAGCTTATGGCCACATCATGTTGTAACAACAGTTCCCATATGATCACCAAAGTTAAGCAATGTTGAGCCTTGTCAATGCCTAGATGGGTGAAAACTTGAGAATTCTAGTTGCTGTAAGCTTGAATTTGCATGTTGTGTAATGGATAATGGCTTGGAGTTGTTAATTGGAGAGCTGTGTTACAATTCCAGTTATGTTGATTATATTCACTTAGGTGCAAATAACCTTGGGAAAGGTATGATTGCACCTCTTCTCCCTACAGCTATCGGTTAATTAGTAAGACTAGTAGCACTAAATCATTATTATCTAAAAAAAATTCTTACAATCTAAAAATATATTTTCTGGCTTTAAATAACATGCTGATGGTTTATAAGCCATGGAAACTGAATTAATATCTGCCACATAATTTGATCATTAGCAACTAAACCAGTTACCCCATCAGACTTTTCTGGTGATAAGTTTTGTTTGACCTGTTAAATAATTGGTAAATCCTTCTTGTAGGGTAAGTATCCATACAGCACAGTAAGTTAGACTGGGGTCTGCAGCCATGTATTCAGCGATGACCTGGCATTGTCAGGTAGAGTACTTCCTAAACTGAAGTCAATGCTCAGGGCAGAGGTTCTTCTCATATGTCTGTGATTAAGGTAGGGTTAGGATTCATCGGTTATGCTTTCACCTGGAGAGAGATGGCTTCTGCCAGGTCTACTTGTCCATGACATGCTATACATGAATGAATACCTCTCCAGCTTTGTGTCCTGGGTATGATGATAAACTACATCCATGTCCAGGGTAAGACAATAAACTACATCCAACAGCAAGGCCTCTGATCAGGAGGCTTTGAAGAGCGTGGAACATCCTCTTAATTGCTGGTGTTCCCAGGTCCACTCTGACCTGGTGTGGTAGCACCTGTTAGGGTCCCAGCTATTAGCAAATAGTTAACCCCGAAACTGAGGTAAAAAGCATTATAAAAGTGTAAAAATAGGTTTTAATACTAGAAATACTTTGTAAAAAATTATTACCAGAAATAAATTTTTGAAGAAAAAAAACATATTACCAGCAATATGTTTTTGAAAAAATATTACCAGCTATACATTTTTGAAAAAATAATATTACCAGCTATACGTTTTTGAGGGAAAAAAATAACAGATATAGATTTTTGATAAAACAAAAATTTTACCTGGAAAAAAAAATGTTGTCGACATTAAATAACCCATTGAGGTTGATATGCCATAAAACAAAACAAACCAGACCTCTCCAGCTTTCAACCCAGATATATGGAGGGAACTGCTCAGATTTTCAGTTTCACAGTGAACTAATGACCACACCCAGTCAAAGGACTACTGATCATTATCATCATATTTTTAGATTCTTGTCACTTTTATTTTTGACCAAAGTTTCTTCAAACAAATTGAAAAAATATATTTTAAACTAGTGTTGCATATCTATATAGTAAATTATGAATATAATTCAATAATCAGAAGCTTGAATTTAAATAAAAAAATTTATATTCAATTTTTTTCTCTTCCCCACCCCCCAATCCCTTGTGTCTTGCAACATGTGTGTGAGAGAGCATATCAACAAATGTAAAGTTTTTGTTTTGTTTTGTTTTTTTTGACAAAACCTGATGGTATCAAGTCACTTCCAGAAAAAATAAAATTCTAAATAATTGTTTTTAAATTCAAAGTAACTATTTACCATGACTTTCTCCAGTTAATGGTGAAAGAGAAAAATTTCTCTTCACCATTGAATTTCAAGTGAAGAGACAACTGTTTCATAGGTGATAACCAGAAATTTGAATTTGAAAAAAAAAATAAATAAATAAAAAAATAAAATTGTATAGATTTGTAAGTCAATTACTATTAACAAATGGAATCATGTTTTGAGTGAGTTGTCCTGATCTATTTACTGCCATTTTTTTCTGTTTGTCATCCTAGTAATATGGCTGCTATAGTCTGTGTTACAAAAAATGTGAAACTCAAAGCAATTGAATTCTCAATGTGAGAATTCTTCTTTCCAATATAATAGAGACAGCTATTCTGCAGTACAAAATCTAATTTGATTCTTCCAATAAATGATTTTAATGTATAATCATCTGTCAGTACTGCATTGTGTTGCCAAGATTTATAAGTCTCTTGGAGATTAAGACATGCTATAATAGTTAAATCTTCAGCAAGGAATGGCTGGAGATTTAACTTGTGAGGAAGAAATTTGTTGACTTTGTGAATTGCATTTTTCTTTCTTGACTTGTCCCACTGGTAAAAATGGGGCAAATACAATATAAAAATCAATGAATCTTTTTTTTTGGGGGGGGGTCAGAAGTTTGAGAAGTTTTTAAAGAAGGAAATGGCAAAATATTTGAATGGAAGACAGCCAATCACAGAAGTTGGTGTTATTTTTGGTTCTTTTTCTGTTTGATGGGAAAATTCTTGTAAATGAAAAATCAGGCAACAAAGAAAATCTCTGATTTCTTCTTCGGTACATTTTGAACAACTACATCTTCATTCCTTACTTTGGTTTTTAGACTGACTGCTAAGTGTGATTCTACTATGGTCGACAAAAGCAGTTGTCTAATTTTACCCTTTATATGAGCCTAAAAATGGAAGTCATGTTCTTAAATAGCTGCAAGTCAAATGTTCCATACAGATGCCATGCATGGCACAAAATGTGTACACTTATTTTAAAACAATGGTTAAAAATGGCTTTGAATGAATCAAACTTGTAGCTCTCAGCAAAACTGTCCTTCTTCGAACGTTGTTGACTGTCACTATAGAATGACAAACAAAAATGGATATTGTATGCATTATAAGAAAAAATGATGGCATAATCAAGATGTTGACATTCCACACTACTTCAAACAAAAGGTTAGGAAGGAAACCTCTATCAATACTGGAAAGTGTAATAACAGCTGAAACAGATAGCACATGTAACTCAAAGAGAAAATAATGACATAATCAAAATGTCGATGTAGTGGACCATTATGTTGACTATTGGCTTTCCTTTGCAAAATCATGTCGGTGGTCACCATGTTGTAGAGGATCGGGGGTGAATATGTAAAGAAAACACGTGTTTATTTTTCCTGTCAGAAGATCCAGCTACAATAGAATGTTGGATTTGGATTAAGTTCAACTAAAGATAAGGAAGACAAATAAACAAGACCGATATATATAAACAAAACATTTACAAATCACATAGACAGTTAATATTGTGTTTGTGTGTGAGAACGTTTGTATTTTGGTATGTTCGTATGAGTTCATATTATGGTGAAATTTGAATTTGTATAGGTATGTATGTGTGTGATGATGATCATCATCACATTGACATTCCACATTACTTTAAACTTTAGGAAGAAACCCCAATCAGTACTAAAAAGAGTTATAACAGCTAAAATAGATAGCACTTGTCACTCAAGGAGAAAATAATGACATAATCAAGATGTTGACATTCCTGTAACAAGGGAATGACCATTAAATCTAAGTTTTATAAGTAGAAATATAAAAATAGCATTTGAGAGTTAAAATTCAAATAAACAGAAAATTAAAACATGGTTTGGCAAAATCAATTCTGGCTTCAGGAGAGTGTGAACCTTGGACCAGAAATTGGAAGAAGGAAATGAAAAGTTATGAGAAGTTAGATGATAAAGTAAGATTAATGTATTTTCAAGTTCAGATAGCCGTGCAAAGTGCCTTTTCAACCTGAATTAGATTGGTGTGCTGATGAATGGCAGTTGGATATGTTTTTTTTTATGAACACCACCTGGGTTGTCATGTGGTTTTTGAAAACTGGTAAGGGCAAAATTAATTTGAAGCTGCGGACTAGAGAGAAACCAGTTGTTCCTTTTCTAAGACAATTTTTGTCATGGAATGTCCCACTCTCCCTATCGCCTATGTGGACTGACTATATCAGTAGATATATATAGTAAGCACAGGATATACCTGGCAGATTTGCTTCAGGAATTACTAGCCTGCTAACCAATTTCCTGTCTTTAAGTAGTGTATTCTCTTTACAGTAACCCTCTTTTTCTTTCATCTATGCCTGTGTTTCTGTTCCTTTCACTCGAGTACCACGTTTGTCTGTCTGTAACCTTCTTCAAGGAGACAACAACAATCTGCAGTTTTTTAGAAAGCTTACTCTGAGCATTCTGATGAGAAAAGAGCTCCTAAATTTGTTGGTGAGGACCTCAGACTCAACACAGAGGCCTACATTAAGTGTTTTGAGGAGGTAGTGCTACTCTGGGTCAAGAGGGTGGCTGCTGGAAGACTCTATGTCTGGTAACAGGACTCTGCACCATGCCACATAAGCAGTATTAGAGTATTAACCAATGGGATCAGTAAAAAAAAAATATTTGTGTGCCAAGAAAAAGTTCAATCTCAAATCCATGTTCAAAAATTCAAAAAGCAAAGCAGTCGTAAACAGTCCAGCAGACAAATTAATACCGAAAGCATGATAAAAAATTCAACCTTCCCCTTGCAGTAGAGGAAACACACTTTCACTCACCAAACTCAAAAATCGTTCTCCCCACCATCCTGGGTATGGCGATAAACTATATCAATGTCCTGGGTAAGACAATAAACTACATCCAACAGCAAGGCCTCTAATCAGGAGGTTTTGAGGAGTGTGAAACCACATCTTAATTGCTGGTATTCCCAGATCTGCCCTGGCCCAGGATGGTAGCACCTGTTAGGGTCCAAGCTATGGGCAACTGCATTCAAAACACTATGAAAGTGTAAAAAATGGTTTTAATACCAGAAATACTTTGTAGAACAAATTATTACCAGCAATACATTTTTGAATAAAAAAATTTTACCAGCTATACATTTTTTGAAAAAAAAAAAAGAAAAACATTACCAGAGATATATATTTGAAAGAAAATTAGTACCAGAAATAGTTTTTTTGAAGAAAATTTTTTACCAGAAATAGATTTGTTGTAGAAAAAAAATATTACCAGAAATAGATTTTTGAAAAAAATATTATCAGCAATAAAAATTTTGTCAGCATTAAATAACTCATTGAGCTTGATATGCTGTAAAACAAACCAAAATATTCTCCCCACGTTAATCAAAGCAACAACTTTTATTCAGAGCAATTTTTCTGATTGGCCATGCCAGTCAGGGAGGAAACAATATTATCATAATTCATCTGATACTTAAAGTAGAAGAGTTTTGCTAACAATTTTCGTTTATTTTCCTTCAAAAAACCACACGCATAGCACAATTTCTTTTTTGAGGTACGTGATTTTCTTTTTTTTGTTACACTCCACACTGTCACATAGGAGACCCACAAAGGCAGGCCTATTTAATCTTGAGCTTCTTCAGAGCGGGACAATTACTGGAAGAGATTGAATGGTATGTTGAGAAGACTCTGATTTAACAACCTCATGCACAGAGATTTCACTATCTAAAGAGATCCTGGACCTACTTTTGATGGTGACTATCCTTTCACTTCCTGAGCAATCACTGCTGGTGTCACTTGCCAAGAATATCTGGACCTATACATGGATGTATGTCTTCAACCAGCGTAGTGTGTGTGCAAGCTGCTGATCCTAGTGATATGCCCCATCTGGTACCGAGTTACACACCCCAGCTGTGTGGGGCTTTTACTCACACACAGTTGCCCAGATTGTATCCCATTCATTCTTTTACTCATTCAGTTCAGTGTGTCATGTATATACCTCTTTGTACCAGTAAATCATGTTGGCTGGTGCAATTCTCTTGATGCTGTGATGGCATCACTTGATTATGCAATTTCCCGATGACACGTATGCGCAGTGAAATTGGAGGGGGTTTCCCTATGAATCCAAAAAGTCTTTAAAGAGTCTCTACTGCAGAATGCAGTATCGTTGTCAGTGAGTAGTTTCATTGGATATCCAAGTACAAAGAATAACGCCCCCAAGTGGTCACCTGTTGATGCAGGCATCACCAAATAGTGAACCAGGTGGTACCACAGTCAATCAGAGTTAGATAGCGGTTTCCATTGTGGTGGGTGATGCCAGGGGCGGACTGAGAGTATTACGGGCCCTCAGACCGAAAATGCAATGGGCCCCCTTTCCCAGTTTTTTACAGTTAAATGTCACATATAGAGGCTGTGCAGCAGGTGATCTGTGCATATTGGCTTAAATAAGAAAAAACTTTAGTTTAAGATTAGTGTTGGGACGATTCCTAATTTTTTTCCGATCCCAATACTGATACCGATTCCAGGAAAAAGTTGATTCACGATTCCGATTCTGATTCCGATTCCTTGCCTACTTAGGTTCTACCTGTATGTGCAGGGAACCCCAATTTTCAGTGATTACGAGAATCGATTACGGGAATCACGGAATTGTTTTGAAACGGAAGCCAGTTTTTTTTTTTTTTTTTATGCAATCATTTTCAATATTAAATTAATCTTTTTTCTTTTCTTTTTTTTTCTTTTCTTTTTTTTCTTTTCTTTTCTTTTTTTTCTTTTCTTTTCTTTTTTTTTAATATAATGCTTTAAAAAACTGTCTTTTGTATTTTTGTAAATATTTTAAAGCAGGACCTTGTTATTTCTTTTAATTTTATTCTTCGTAAATATTTCTAATTATTTTCCTTTTAACACCTAAAGAAGAATTTTAAAATTCAATGTCTGCATTCATAAAAAAAAAATCCTGAAAAATATTCATTATCTAGATTTATTAAAAAAAAAAAATAGTTAAGAAACTGTTTGTAGGAAGAAGATCAAAGTCAGTTAATCCCCCTCCCAATCCAAATATACTGTGTCTGTTTCACTGATTAAGTTAAGTGTAAGTGGGATTTATAGATAATAAGTTTGACCTAACAAAATGAAAGAAAGAAAAAAAGAGCAAATCAAATACATTTTAATAATGTATTTCTTTGGTTTCATTTTATAACTTGTTATTTTTATGAAATGGTACATTTCTCTCTTCTGGTTAGAAATATGGAAAAAAAGTTTTCTTTTTTCAACATCAGACTAATTTAAGAGAAACGTAATGAAAGAATCGGAAATCTAAAGTATTTATTTAACGATGCGATTCCGATTCACCCCAAAATACACGGTTCTTACGATTAACGATTCCGATTAAACGTCCCATCACTATTTAAGATATGTATGCGTTTATGTATATGCATCAAAAAAGATTTGAAAACTTGAAGCTCATAAAGATGTTCATGGACACATAATGATAGTAACAACAAAGCGTAATGACATGTCAAACAAAATTTCCATTTTATTACTGCAATCAACACGTAAACAATGTACTAAATTCTAAAATTTATAATAGATATTAAAAACAAATAAAATGTGTTAACATACACTTTTAAAAATATTACTTACATTTTAATACGTCTTAAGATATACTATGCTTTACAATAATACTGAGCCAAAAATTTCAAATATCAACTTTCAAGGATTACAGTTTGTACTCATTTCAGTAGAGGATTCTGCAATTATATCAATAATTTTGTCTTTGTTTGATTTGATTTTCATTGCTATGTCTTTTTCAATAGCAATTAGCATAAGTGACTCCAAGTTATTTTGTGTGAGCGAAGATCTCAGCCTTGTTTTCAACAGTCTTAGTTTAGAAAAACATCTTTCACATGTGCACTGTGTGATGCTTAGAGTTACAATAAATTTATATGCAGCATATAAATTTTCATATGCAGCTGCACACAGCCTGTACTCAGATAATAGCTTGAAAGCACATGACAAACAATTCTTACATGTTGTCTTGGCAGATGATTGAGTAACATTTGTATCATCCTCCTCTGAATCCAAGCTGTCTGAATCATTTTCATTGTCATTTATATTTTCTAGCAGCCCTTTTTTCAAGTCTTTGTAGCTTGATGCAAATGAAATCAGTTCATCCTGTAATGCCACTATGTCAATTTCTGGTATTGCATTAGCAATCAAACCTAGCTCAATGTTTTGTGGGGATGCCAAAATTTCAGAAAACCTGTTTGGATCAAAGCAGGAAATTTGCTTATAGAGCTTCTCATGAGATGAGAATCTAGCTCGCATGCTGGAGAGCACAGCATCAATTACCACATTATGGTATAAAACCTCAAAAATTGAGAAGCTATTAGGGACAAAAATCTTCACATCTTCTAATTTATAATTTGCACGAACAACAAAATCAGACGCGGTTTCATAAATGCCCTTAAAATCTCTTGAGATTTTTTCAATATTTTCAGTGGCTTTGTTAATCTTGCGCCAAGCCTGCATGATATCCAGGCCTGGTGTCTGCAGATAATCTGACACAGGTGTTGTAATTTCAAAAATTCGTATGAATGTAAACGCCATTAAGATGGTTTCAAATTTGCGCAAGTTTTCACTCAATTTCTGTGCTTCATAGCGAACTGATCCTTTGAAATCAGTTGCTTCGCTTACTTCCTAAAGGATGATTAGAAGGTCCGAAAAGAATTCTGATGGCTGATCTGCATAATTGCCAAACAATTTTCGAAGTGCTCTGCTTCTACTTGACCATCTAGTTTGACCAATCCGCTCTAGTCTTAGGCATTTCTTATTTCCTGTTTTGGTCTGCATATGCTCTTCCCACACCTTCATCCTTTTGTAGGAATCATTGAAAAATGAGCATAGTTCATTTAGCAAACCAAAAAGACTAACTGATGCAACACATCCACTGCTTGCATCACTGATCACCAGATTCAGAACATGTGCATAACACCAAGTATGGACGTGACTTGGGCGTGCTGCTTTCATAAGTGTCTGAAGACCAGAGTAAACACCACTCATATTTGCTGCTCCATCAAACAAATCTCCAATACACTGCCTCAGTGTCAGACCTATCTCTGCAAGTGAATTTCGTAACAGGCTGTGCAAGCATTTTCCACTTGAATTATTCACATTTACCAGGTGAACAAGTCTTTCTTTAGCTCTGTCTCCAACTACATATCTAAGGACAATGGCACACTGATCATGGGCAGAAATGTCTTGGGTAGAGTCAATTTGCACTGAAAACATCCCTGCATTTTTCACCTCCTTCACAATTTCGTTTTTAACCATGTCTGAAATAATATTTATTATCTTATTGACAGTTGTTTTACTTAAAAAAGTAACAAATTTGCCACGCCCTTTCTTAGATGGATCTTTTTGTTTGCCTTGCAAAACCACCTTCTGCAAATGTTCCTGCAGGTGTGGATTGTACTCTGCAAGAAGCTTTATAGCCTCTAAAAAATTCCCAGCATTGTCCTGATTATTTTCATCAAATGCAGTTGCAACAGCTTCTCCATATTTGCCGCGGTAAGACAAAACTTGAAACCCAATGTAAAATATTGCATCAATTATACACTTTAAAACAGAGCGATGCGGAAGAACTTGTTGGGTTCTTAAGGAGAGTTGTTCCTTTAACAAATTGTGCTTGGCAGATCTTTCACAAGCATTCAGAAAATATGCATCAGTAGAATGCCTATGACTGGCTCTTTTCATGTTCCAAAAGTCTCGTTGCGATGTGTCTCCAATCAGGACAGCCCTGGATCATCTGTATGTTTCGACTTTTTTCGGGAGCATACATCAGACAAAATGAGCAATGTAAACTCTTATTTTCTTCATTGTATGTTACCCACTTTCTGTTAATATTCATGCCCTGAATGGTTTGTCTGTCATATACAACAGCACTATTAAATGGTATATTACTTACAGGCTGGTTTGGATGAAATTTCCAGAACATCTCCTGTGAAATTGACGCATTATGGCTGGTATCCGGTTTTTAAAAAATACGCAATTTTTGCATATGTAACCTGCGTACTGGTTGTCATGGAATCAGGCCATAAAATCTTAGATGGTGGCTCATCGAATTCGCTTTCATCAGGTGTGATTTCAAATTCAGATGGTGCTTCTGCACATGTTGATGTTTTATCTTGTAAGTCAAAGTCAGTTGTAACTTTGTCTTGTTCAGAGGATGTAGCTTTCTTAGCAAAAAATGTATCAATTTTATTTGTTGTCTTCTTTATCATGGATATTTTATCTTTTTTCTCATTTCTCTTTTGAGCACCACTTTTATGCTTGTAGTCAGACATCATTAAATAGGGTTTTTAGCTACCTGCACACCAGACAAATAGTTTCTTCTCGGTAAAATCTGTTTGGGGACAATTTTATAAAGAGCAAGTAAGTACAGTGTAACAAAGAAAATACAATCGATAGCAAGTATTTATGTAGAATATCAGGTTTTAAAATTATAAAATGAAAATAAAATAATACGTAATTTCAATATTTCAGAACCTAAACGAAAACTAAAGTTTCCATTAATGTAAACATAGAATTCAACTCTATTCATTCACCCTGAAATCCATGAATAAGATTGCAAAATTAGGAATGTCAAAAATCCCTGAAATTTGTGAAATATATGAATAATTTCTGTTTCTTTATTAAAAAAAAATAGTATCTTTTACTTAGAATAACATCTATCGGTAAGTAAAAAAATAGAACTTTTATTAACGTGATCACTTACCGTCACTTCTCTACATTTATCTAAAATATGAATGCGGGTTAGTTTTATATTCGATGTATATTTGCATATTGATAGGGGGGATAGATTTTTTGGACGCTCCTTCATTGTGAAATTGTTGTTAGTTAAACTAGGCACATTTCAAATATTTGAATTATTTTACTAATTAAGATCATACAAAGGTAATTTTTTTAATTACACATTACATTTTTGTTCATTAATGGTTATTAACTAACAAAAGGATGGCATTTTATCGCATTTGGTTTGTTTTTAATTTAATTTACTTGCCTTCTTTTCATGAATCAATAAATAACAATTATTGGCTAAATTCGAAAGTTGAGTTTTTCGTAAATTTGCTTTTTTGATTTATTATTTCGAGTACGTATTTACAAATAATAGTTCTATTTATTTATTTGGAAGTTTGTTCTCTATGAGTTAAGTAATAATTTTCTGTTTAATTTTTTTTCTAAGGAGTTAAAAAACAGACTTCCAAAACACAGCGACTATACTTAAATATAAAATAGTGTCTGAAGAGCAAACAAGATAAGAGACACGACTGCAATTGCAGTCACAGTGAGTGCACATATACGTATAAATATCTTATCAACTGAAATTATATCAATGATTTAGAAGAATGTGGTAAGATCTAATGCACTCACTGGCATAAATTGACTGTTACTATTAACCCCTTCGTCAATTTAAAAACAATATTGATTAAAAAATTTTTTTAAATATTTTGCTTGAATTCGCATTAAAGTTTAAACCCTCTTAGTGACATTTTAAAAACTTTGACTTAAGAAATTACATAATGCGAATTTAAATTTACTCAATATTTGTAACAAATTAGCATAATTACAGATGTAAACAAAATAATTAGTCAATATTTTAACTTACTGAAATGTTTGGCAATGGCAACAGACAGGAATTTATAAGGTGTCCTTTCTTTGGAAATTCTAAATATCATATGAAAATTTTAGTGTCTTTTGGGAGTGACGGGGATGGGAGAGAGAGTTCGCTAAGACTTGACCGGTACCACAGACTACAGGCGCCAGATTTATGGTCACCAGAATATTTTTACAATAAAATAATTTATTGCGTGTTTTCTGCCAGGCAAGGGGTGCGGGTACGGCAAATCAAAAAGGATCCGATAAAGCTATGCCTTGCAGTCTAGCTGGGAACCAGGTTTGAACTTACCAGTCCCAAAAAACAGAGACATTTTTTTACTGCGTTCATTCGTAAGGTTTCTTCGTTTTCTTTTACTTTCTTTGTTTTTCTTTCTTTCTTCACAAATTTAGTTTGATTGCTAACGAAGATACTTTTTCTTCTCCAAATTTTCATTTTTGCACGGTCACGGATCTGCCCGTACTTGTGTCCGGCAGTCTGCACGGCCATGAGAAACACACACAAGAGGGCCCGAGTCAGGTGGGTCTCCTTGCAGTGTCGGGCCCTCGGACCAGGTCCGATTGGACCGATGACTCAGTCCGCCCCTGGGTGATGCCCATTCCAACCTGGTTCCACACTTTGTTCATATTCAGTTGTCCTTTTGGCTATTTCACAGGTGGTGGGTCAATGGACTGGCACTCATTGCATTCTCTGATCACCACTCTGCATATGGAGGGATCAATTTGCCTCACGAAATACAGGGTCCATTTTATACTGGGATGTCCACTTCGACAATACACCAATTTTAATAGATCTGAGTTACGGTCATTTGCTGATGTTGCACAGACATGTCACACCTGCCCTACCTCTTTCTTAATAGCATCAAGATATTTTTGGGGCACCATTGTTAATCTATCCACTTTATTCCAGTTCAATCTGATCAGTTGTATATCTATTGATAAGTTGTATTCATGTACCAACTTTCCAGGCATGTCAAGCTGCCTGAGCATTTCACTCGCAGCCTTTGTATGTGTTATAGTCCAATATCCTCGCACCACAGTTATGGTCCAAGGTTAGAACCAAAGAAGAACAACACAAACACAAGAGTAGAATAACAAAGATATATTTCAACAGGAATATAATACAAGAAGTTGAAGTTATGACTGTCCGTCTGGTTTAGAGTGAACTAATATTGTCTCGACTCGTTACACCATTCATTCATTATACCTCTTGAGAGGCGCAGTATTTATAGTGTCTGGAAGAGTTCATTATCATTATAGGTAAGTTCCCATAACAGTATATATCCTGGCGTTCCCCATAAGAGTGTCCGATATCCACTTATGCACACATGTGGAATCCGTGAACAAATGCAACATTGTTGCATTGTATTGAAAAGCTACAGTTACCCCTTTAATGACAGTGTCTATTTCTGACAGGTTGATATGTTGTGCATCCTTCTTTGGATGCAGCCAGCATGCGTCTTCCATGATGGTTCCATTGAGCTCAAGGGACACACTCTTGTGGCAAGGGAGTTCACGTTGACTCGGACTTTAAATTTACATCTATCAATGCACCATTTACTGCGCACAGGGTTGTCTTGATGTACCCTGGTAATGACTTCCGTTATCATGTTTCTAAGGGGCACATCAGTTGCTTCATCATCCCAACCGGAAGTGACTGCAGTCACCCTGCATTTGATAAAAGGCAGCTGCAACATTTGGTATTCATTGACTGTACAACCAGTGCTACTATTGTTTCAAATTTATAAAATCTTTTAAGACAATTTTTCAGGAAAATAGTTTTCTCAAGTCAACTATTATCACTCTTTTCAGTATTGATAGGAGCTTCCTTCCCAACCTTTTGTTTGATATAGTGTGGGATATCAACATCTTGATTATTTCATTATTTTCTCTTCAAGTTAGATGTGCTATCCATTTTAGTTGTTACTGCTGTTGAAAGTCTCCAAGTGATGTGGTTACTGTTCTTTGTGATTCTATAGTGCCAGTCCACAAGGTTCAAAGGAGGTTTGTCCTTACTAAAACCTACATGCTTTATTTGCTCAGAGTCATTTTTAATCATTGATATGAAAAAGTGGTTGTATACAGCTGACAGTTTAAATATTTTAGAACAGGTTTGTTAGCATGCATGACATCTATATGAAAGTTTCAATCTATCAAAGCTATTTTAAGGATATGACTCATGTTTTCAGATTAATGTTTTGATTTTGTAGAAATTTGTAGTGTTAGGCAAAACTACCTCCAGCGCAGTTCGATTTCCTTATCTCCTATATTTAATTTGTTATAACTGATCCATACAGTGAAGTGTTTAGCATTTACTAATTCCACATCCTGTATTTTTATGATGGCCTCAGGTGATGTGCCATCACTGCTTTCATCCCAATTCCAGATTGTAGTTTCTGTTTCTTATTTCTTGAAACACTTGGTAGAGGATGTTAATTTTCTGTTCAAGATCATTCTTATTACAATTATGAATACCTATGTCATCAGCAGAATCCCACTCATTATCAGTCTATTGGCCTCAGGAAGGAAAGCAAGATTATTGTCTTCTATCAGTAGGTTTGTTTGGGATGTGGTATGGAATGCTTAAATGATCAGTGACCATCTCTTCACATCTGTGCATGTATGTGTTTGTATGTGTGTATATATATATATATATATATATATATATATATATATATATATGGGGCATAGCCTAGGAAGAAATTAAATAGATTGTGACTTTCATTACCTGATGAGGTTTGGATATCAGGGTCCTCACCAGACGTGTAAGATTTTGTGAATTGATAAAGTTCCTCTATTAGATCAAAATGTATTCAATGAATTCAGAAACCTGGAAGTTGGCTTCTAATGGATGAGAAGAGGAAGTCTTCATTGATGTGGTCATATACTGCCGTGAGGTCAACAAAACAATTATGGTTTCCTATTAGAGAGGTAAGCAATTTCTTGGAGTTGTTTGATGACATATATGCCATTATTGCACCCCTTTTACCTATCAGTATCTGTCTATATTTCTGAGATGAGGTATTATGTAGATTATTTACATTATTTGGAATATTGTCCTCATCTTTGTCACCATATTTATTACAAAATGTCAGTCATTGTACACCCTGGCCTTCTATTGAACTGAAGGACACATGGCACAGTGGATAAAGGCGTTGGTTAGATCCAGTGACAAGACCCAAAGAGTGTGAGTTCAATACCCGGTTAAAGCAGTGGAGGACTTTCAGAGGGAAATTAGCAGGAGACAACTGATAACTGACATCCATTAAACATGGCACGCGTAACTAGAACAGTCTACCCCAGTGAGCGAAATAAAGGGTCAAGTTCGACATTCCAACTACCGAAACATTGTAATAAATATGGTGACAAAGATGAGGACAATAGTCCGAATAATGTAAATAATACCCTTTTACCTTATACTTAGTTGGTTATAACTGATCCATACACTGAGGTAATCTGAAACGTTTAGTATTTGTTAATTGCACTTGCTGAATATTTATAATGGATTCAGGGGTGCCATCACTGTTTTCATGCCAATTCCAGATTAGAATTTCTTTTTTGGAAAGGTTTACCTTGTGTTCAGAGTAATATTAATCGTGACTTTCAATTTTGGTGACATGAAAAACTCAAGGTTAAATCTTTGTTATTATTTATGGCATATGTTTGAGTTTTCCTGTAAGGTGGTGAGGATTGATTTTTTATTGAATTTTTTTTATTGTCACATAAAAGCCATTTATTGCAGATCATTCACATATCTTTTCCCTGAACTGGATTCCATATACTTCACTAGAGAGAAAAAAATTGTCTTATCAAAATAATAATAATAATAATAATAATCCATCAATGTTAACATGAAATAAAATCTAAAAAAAATCAAGGTACATCTTTTTTATTTTCTTTCATAAATAATTTTATAATATCCTTTTTTTTCTTTTTCACCAGTATGTTTGATTCTTCTGATTTTACACTTGAAGAGATCAATTTCTTTATCATTTTGAATGAGCATCAGTTTTTGTCCTTTTGATATGCAAGTTAAACTGAGAAAATAGTGATTTAATATTAAAACATAACATACATTATACTCTGCCCAATGATTTCGATTTTAAACTATTTCAGTGTTTTGTTATTAATGATGCAATTTTTTTAAAGTTTAGATTTTTTAACTGAATTTTCTCTTGATTCAAATTAATCTTAACAAATCAAAACATTTGTTGACCTCATCCTTGGAATGATTGTTTTTCAACAAGTTGAAATTTATGTTCTGCCCCAGTTAACTTGGTGGTCAGTCTAGTTCTAAAGATAATATATTATAAACATCAATTGTAAGAAAATAGAATGTATGATCGTCAGTAAAAAGATGAGATGCCAAAATCAAGTACAAAAATTTAAATATTTAGAATGTGTTTTAACAAAAGATGGAAAATGGTACACTGAAATCCAAAGTGATAGTGGATGTTGCCTTCCAAAACTAAGCAAAGTATTAAGAAACAGAAAAATTTCATTAAAAACAAAGAAAAGAATATTGAACTTTTATGTAATATCAGTTCTACTATATGGCAGTGAATGCTGGACAATCTCATCACAGATTAAGAAAAGAACTGAAGCAATAGAAATGTGATCCTACAGAAGGATACTGAGAATACCATGGACTGAAACTGTGAGCAACGATGAGGTTTTAGAGAAAATATAAACAAAAATGGTAAAAAATTAAGATCAGAAAGAGATAGTTGAAATTTCTAGGGTACATAGTGAGGAAAGAGATGTTGGAAAATTTGATACTCACAGGACTGTTATGTAATTACTGCCTTCCTGTATGGTGGAAAAGTGTTTCGACAGAAAGATGATTGGTGGAACTTGTGAGCTATGATGAAGTTTTAGAGAAAATGGCTACAAAAACAATGCTTATACCTCACATCAGAAAAAAAAGAGTGGAAATTTCTAGGACATATAATGAGGAAAGAGGGCTTGGAGAATTTGACACTGACAATGCATATTAAAGACAAGAGAGACAGAGGAAAGCAGTAAATATTAGGTTGGTGCAAAAATAATGACGTAATAATGTTGTTTTTTGATGTTAAGAAATACGTCAAAAAACGACATTATTACGTCATTATTTTTGCACCAACCTAATAACCTACATAATAAGCTTGTACAAATGTGTGGCAGAATAGGGTTTAGGAGTGATAGCAAAAAATCAAACTTTACTAAAAGCTACAAAGGACAGGAAATTGTGGAGAGCCATGATCACCCATGTTCTGAATGGATATAGCACAGAGAAGTAGAAGAAAACTGAGTTGGTAGGTAGTATGTGTTGAGTTTTATCAAGATTATCATTATACATTTATTTTTCTAGTTTAATAAATCTGAGGAGTTCTTTTAGCATTATATCATTACTACAATTTTTTACAACATTCTGACGCATGTTGAAATCTTCACAATATTTAATATTGTTGAAGTTATCATTAACAGTTTGAGCCCTGACTACCGCTTTACCAGTGGTAGAGAAAAATGACATATTGCCCAGCCACTGGTTGAACAGTGGGTAAACACTTGTAACTATTTTTATATCTACTGTGAAATATTACATACTAATTATTTGTGTACTTTAACTCAGGAGTTCAGGCAGAAGGGTTAAAATTGTTCAGGAATGCAGGACTCAAAAGGTTAACATTTTTTTGTCAAGATTTACAAATTCTATGTTTCATTCAATTTCACAGAACAATTGATGAAATTCAAATAAGCTGATTTGTTTGGAAAAATACTGACAAAAACTTTACAGTTTAATACCTTTAATTTAATTCAATTTTATAGGACTTCACAATATTTTTTTTTTAAGAAAATCTCTTTTTTTCTTTTTAACAGTGAAGAATAAATTTTTAGAATTTCTTACTCTTGAGCTTGTAACATACAACTGGCCATGTGTAAATATTTCTTTCTAGACCTAAATTCCAAATTTTGGAAGCATTTGGCTTGGTGATTTGTTTATAGTTCTCACAAACACAGGACGAACTGGAAATTGGATTCTTGTATGATATATATAAAAACTTAAAGAAAAGATATGCAAAAAACAATACTTCATTTTTATTAAATAAGTATTATGCATGTTAAATAAAACCTACTGTACTTTTTACCCACTTAGCAGATTGTACTTCTCCCCAAAATTTGGTTTTGATTGGTTAAGGTATGATGGATGGACATACTAACAGAAATCTGTTTTATATATCAATATGTGAAAATGTTTGTTTGTTTGTTTGTTTGGGTTTTATGGCATATCAACCACTGTGGGGTATTTAATGCCAAATCCAGTTTATATGAATTTTAAATGCCTATTTTCTATGGAAAAAAAAAATGTATAGCTGGCAACGTTATTGTTTCAAAAAATATATAGCTGGTAACATTATTCTTTACAAAAAATGTATAGCTGGCAACACTATTGTTTCAAAAACTTATATCTGGCAACATTATTTTTCCGAAAACATTATCTGAGACCTTGCTGTTGGATGTAGTTTATCGCCATACCCAGAACGCGGATGTAATTTACCGTCATACCCAGGACGTATGTGAAAATGATACATGAATTTTTATTTATCAGGAACAATTTTCATGGAAAGACATAACAAAGTAGAAAAGACTTTATTGTAATGTGTTTCATATTTCAGGACTTCATCAGAGTAATGTGATGTTTAAATTAATACAACTGCGCATGCACACAAAGGAAAGAGGGATGCTGATAATTTTAAATTTAAAATGTTTTTTATTATCCAAAGCGCATATTTTAAAAAAACAATTTGAAATTGAAATTTAAAATTCTCAGCATACTCTTTCCTTGTATGCATATATAGACATATCAATATAAACATCATTTTAGTCCAGTGGTTCGCAAACTTTTTTCTCTGGGATGCATTTTCAGAATGAAAATTTGCTCATGCATCACCAAATTCTGTGCGATAAAAATTACATTTAAAAATAAAATAAAACAGAGAAGGTTAATGAGAGATACCTTCAGAATCAAAATCAGAACATTATTATTGATAACTCTGTCCTCCAATTTGCAGACCCTAGTTACTATATTCTTAATACTTGATATAATACCCTATTGAGTATGACATCAAACTACATCCAGCTGCAAGGCCTCTTATTGGGAGGTTTTGAGAGGCATAGAATTGCTGTTTCCAGACCCACCCTGATCCAGTGTGGTAGCACCTGTAGGGATCCCATCTATGGGCAAATAGTTTACCCCCAAACTGTGGTCAAACCACTATGAAAGCACAAAATGATTTTTACAGTAAAAATACCAGCAATACATTTTTGAAGAAAAATATCACAGTAATATTACCAGCAATACATTTAAAAAAAAAATTACCAGCAGAATATTCATGAAAAAAAAAAAATATTACTAGCAACACATTTGACTCTCAACAAAAAACTCTGTACAAATATACATCCATGAAACCTGATCTACAAACTGATTTCTTATAAAGAATACATATTTTATTTATTTGTATGAACCTATCCTTAATATCTTGTTGGCATTGAAGTTGATATGCCGTAAAACAAAACAAACCAAACTTGATCTGATGCAAAAATATCACAATGATAAAATCAGTCAATAATTATTTATAACATTTTATACTGGGATTCATGGATGCAATTATAAGTAATCCATAATAATATTTAAAATTTTTAAATCATATTTATCTTTGGCATATGAATTTTTGGAAACTCTTACTGAATCTTTGATTGTCTTTCAATCCTTCCGTCTCACCTGCAATCCTCTTCTGCTGCAACTATGAGTCATGCCACACCATTTGGGAACCCCTGCTTTAATCCAACAAAGTCCTAATGGATGAAATGCATCACACAAAGCCTTTTTCCACTTTTTCATTTTACCCCTAAAATAATTATATGTATATTTGTGCCATAAAACTCATCAAATAAAACTATTACTTACTGGCCGTTTACACAGTGAACATTAATAGGAGATAATCTCGAGTCATGCTAATATTTGTACAACAAAGATGCACTTGAACTTAATTATACAAATATACATAGCCATGATTTTTTTTTTTTTTTTTTTTTTTTTTGAGGCAGGACCAGGATTAATCTCACACAAAGCAAGATGGATCCTACTCAACAGTGTATCATAATGATTTATGGCAAGGTTTTACAAGGCCAAATGCTCTTCCTGATGCCCAACTCAGACACTTATATTAGGATGGTTGCCATTCAAGTCTTGAGAACTATTGTTGCCTTTATATATTGTTGTAACCTAGGGAAGGTTACTGAATAGAATAATCACATGAAGGTTGGTAATGAACGATAATACTTAGGACACGAACAACACATATAAGTTTCATCAGTGGCATGTAGAAGAAGTAGTCAACTGCTAGAAGGGAGTCAAATGAATTTCACAATGAATCTCCAAATGCAGACCAACATACAGTATTCACTACAGTATTTATGTAAATGGGGACAAACCCATTATCATCCGTACATATGTTACTACAGTATTGCAGGAAACCAACTGCATTGGTGGCCCTTAGACAAAAATTGAAAAAGGCATGTGATGCAATCATACAGGACACTTTGGACAGCATTGTCCAAGTAGTAGTTCACCATACTTATAAATATCTGGAAGCTAGAGGCTGCTATTTTGAGCATCTTTTATGATTGTAAAGTCCAAAGGCAACTTGTATTAATCTCAAGATGCCTGAATAACTTTAATATGTCAAAATCTATACAAGGTATGCTACAACATATATATATATATATATATATATATATATATATATATATATATATATATATATATATAAGGTCATAAGTTCTGTCCAGATTTTGAATAATAAAGAACAAGTGATAAAATGTTACATTTTATTGAAATTTATTCATCAATGTAGTTTCCATGATTATCAATGACTTCTTTCCATCTATTTACAAGCTTTTTAATTCCATTAATAAAGAACTCTTTTGGTTTTGAAGAGAAGAACTCTAAAATATCCTTTTCAACCTTCTCATGGCTTTTGAGAGTTAATCCCTCCAAATGATTCTGTAAACTATGGAACAAATGATAGTCTGAAAGAGCAAGGACGGGAGAATAAGGTGGACGAAAAATTCTTTCCCAACCAAGTTCTTCAATCTTCTGGGATGTGATTTTTGCAGTGTGGGGTTTCATTGTCCTTATGAAACACCACTCCTTTTTCATTCACTAAAACAGGTCTTATTTTCTTCAAAGCTGCATTCAAATATTCTAATTGCTGACAATAGACTTGAGCATTGATTGTTGCATTAGTTGGTAGCAACTTAAAGTGAATTATTCCTTTGCTATTCCACCAAATTGAGAGAAGAACCTTCTGCACATGAAGTTCCCTTCTCGACTGTGTTTGGGCTTTTTCCTCATTACCAAGCTCCTGTCTATAACATTTAACATTTTGACAAAAAATCCATTTTTCCTCACCAGTCACAAGTCTATACAAAAAAGATGAGATGAATTCAGGAGAATTTAGAAAGAGGAGATATCAGCGGTTGTTTGCGGTTGACTTCAGACAATTCATGAGGCACCCATTTTTCAATTTTAGGAACCTTTCCAAGTTGTTGAAGATGACAATGAATGGTTGTATGGTTTTAATGAAGTTTCATTGCCAATTCTTTAACTGATACTGCAGGATTGTGATGCACCAAAGAGTTCATCATCAAACTCAACTGGACATCCTGTTCAGTTTTCATCTTCAAGGCTGAAATTTCCACTTTCTGAATTTGGCAAACCATCTTCTGCAAGTTCTTTTATTCAGGCATTCTTCTCCATAAGCTGAGTGAATATTTCAAGTTGCTTTGGCAGCAGATTTCCCTTTTTTAAACTCATAAACCATCATGTGCCTTAAATGCTCCTTTGACACCTCCATCTTTGGGGGGTTAATTGGAGTAATTAATTCAGTCAAATTGTTCTGTAAAAAGAAATTATATTAATTTAAAGTTTTCTAAATTCATATGATTATCAATCAGTATCATTTGACATTTTAGAATACTGTAAAATTTGTTTAAAATTACATATATAATATTTTGGACAGAACTTATGGGATGACTGAAATCAACAGCCACAGGCATTTATATATGCATAAGCATATACATGCTATATAAATATAGCATATCTTAAATCTATCGATCTCTCTCTATATATACACACACACACACACACACACACACATATATATATATATATAAGTGGACATTGAAGCCAACATCCAGAGATGGCAGTCTGTTTCATGCTACATGCAATTGTCATGGCCTGATAATTGTGTTTAGCAGGTAACAGACTGTCATCCCTGGATGTTGGCTTCAATGTCCACTTTTACATATATAGTCATCCACAGACAGACTGTTTCCCTATATCACAGCTCTTCAGTATGGCTAAACATATGTATATATATATATATATATATATATATATATATATATATATATATATACGGACATTAATGTCAGTGCTCACAGACGCAGTCATCAGGTGGGCTGATGATTGTGTCTAGCATGAAACAGCCTGTCGCCTCTGAGTGTTGACTTCAATGTTCACTTATATTTTTACATATGGTCTATCTCTGATAATGAGCACTTTATCCCATAAATATAGCACACCTTAAACTATATTTCTTTATATATATATATATATATATATATATATATATATATATATATATATATATAAAGAGAGAGAGAGAGGGGTAACTGGCTCCTATACAAAGCTTATCTACACTTTGAGAGGTCTTGTTTCTCATCCTACTGAGTGGCATAATACTCTCCTCACCAGCAGAAAAACTAGTGGGAGAGCTGGTTTAGATGCCCTGTCTATGCTACAATGTTGTACTAGTTTACATATTACCAATAGCAGACTTAAGCCTTACCTAGCTCTAAAACTCTTATATAAATTCTTAATCAAGCTGACTAACATACAATTAAATTCCTTTACTTATAAGCTTAATATCAACAAGAATTAAAATCATGGTATATCATTTTATTCCACATGAGAATATTATTGAAAAATGATTAGTCAGTTTTGTATCTTATTCTACAATTTGATTGGCTGATTGTAGATACACAACCAATTATTTACATGAGGAACAAAATTTTTATTTATCACAAAGATAATTGATCAGAAATCCTATTGGAACTTTGATCTGAATAGTTGGAAGTACTGAGAATAATTTAATCTTCTTATTATGAGTATATATAGATTTATGGAAGTCTATACAAGTAAAAAAAAAAAAAAATTTTTTTTTGTTCATTAAGATGAAAGAAACTCAGACTTGAGTATCCATTATTTATCCAACTCTTTGGAAAATTTCTTTGTGATCAATGTTCAAAGAAGCCATAAAATGTTTAAGTGTTTTATGCTAGCTTTTATCTGTGCTGTAGTTAATGGTCTTAGTTTCAGAAAGAATAAATAGGCATAATTCTTTAATTAAATGTATCACATGGGATTAAACAGAAGAAAAATATCTTTCAGCCAACAATAAAGGAAGAAACTGAAAAGAAAAGATGGTTAAGCAATGAAAAAAAACTTTTACAAACAAAACTCCAGGAATGAAAAGTATAAAAAAGAAATACTGCTGATAACTAACAAATGACAGCTTCCATGACACAAAATGGAGCCAAAATTTTGCAGTGAACTTCTACTGGAAAAAAAATTTACCCAAAACCTACTGTTGATAAATAATTGTATCAGCAACATCCACTATACAAAATAGCACAAAAAATACAACTGATGAATAGCGATATGTGCACATCCGCATAACAAAATAGCACAAAAACTACTACTAATAAATAATTCTATGACTAAAAAATAACTAAAATTTAATGCTGTACTTCCCCTGAAATAGAACACTGAAAAAACTATTACTAATAGATAGCACTAGAAAATTAGCACAAAAATTATATGCTGATAAATAGTCACCCACATCTTTAACCAAAGGAAAATTATCTGACATTAATAGGCCATCTACAATTTCCATGAAACAAAGAAGCAAAAACAAAAAAATTCCAAGGCTTTTTTATTCTGGTGACATATCAAGAGCATCCATCTTGAAATGCCTTACCATGGTCACCTCAAGATTGTGAAGAATTGATCTTTTTTTCTTCTTTTTTTACAGCAAAGTTCACCTTTTACAAGGCACAGAGCTACTCAAGGTAGAGGGTTACATTTGGAGGCCATTTATATAAGAGTGGAAATCAGTTAACTCTATCCTTGAATAGGTTATGATTGTAGTGGTCAGGGAAACATTCAGTTGGGAGTTGGTTCCACAGAGCAGTGGCTCGCAAGAAGAAGCTGCTCAAGTAGAACTTACTCCTCACTAATGGAATACAGAGGGAATGAGAGTGGTTTGTTGCTATGTAAGTGGAATGGTGTTTTCTTACTGTGAAGGTTTGATCTGGCAGGACCAGGGAATGTAGTTTGTTTGAGCACTCTTCATGAAAGTAGCAGTAGAGCAGTAAGAGGCTTGCCACATCCACCCTCCCTCCTGTGGGAGAGAGGTTGAAGGGTAAAGAATAATTTGTTGCCCACAAGGACTTGGAGACACTTTTAAACTCTATCAATGCTGGGGAAAGAGATGTCTGGGCAGCTTCCACCCAAATATGACAACAGTACCCCATTTTTGGCCTGATCTGGCTCTTGTAAAGATAGAGGATAGCAAAAAGAGTCAGGTACTTACTGGAGTGGTACAGAGAACTGGCCATTTTACCTGCATCCTTAGTAATGAATTGTACAAGTTCCATTTGAGATCAGATGTGCGTTTGAGGACCAACAATCTTTCAAGGCACTGTCTTTTTTCTGAGAGGATCTCTGTTCATTCTGATTGGTGGTAGTTCAAGGTTAGATTGGCAATGATGGAATGTAACTAGCTTGGTCTTCAAGTCATTGAATGTAACCTGTCAGTTTTTACCCCACTGGGTAATTTGTGCAGGATCAGAAGAGAGATCAGTTTCTAATCTGTGACCATCAAGAGTTTTAGAAGTGCACTTGTAAGTTGTTGTATCATCGGCATAGATGTTTACAAACAATTTGAGTATATTCTTAGGCAGATCATTTATGTAGATAAAAAAAATGGCTGGTCCAAGGAGTGACCCCTGAGGCATGCCTGCATTGACCTCTAGGGCTCTGGAGGGTTGACTATTGATAACTACCTTCATGGACCTACTTATTAGGATTTTATGGTCAAGAAGACCCTTCCAGTGTTTCCATAACTGGAGAACTTGGACCACACCTTGTCAAAGACCTTTGAGATATCTAGTGTTATGGTTTTGAGGTGTGTTTGTTGTTAAGAGCATCACTGAGCAATTTCTTGAACAATTTATTTCCATCATTTATTATCTTTATAAACAAACCTGAAAATATTTACAAAATTTGGTTAAGTTTTTGTATTCATGGTTTTTTTTGGAAAAACATTCAGTCAGTTATTTTGATGTTTATCATGTTTAATATTCAGACGTGTTTAGTTTGGCATGAGGTCACAACTGCTTACATCGATTTAATAAAAATTATATCCTCTTCTTGGTTGTTACTATCACAGTGTTTCGGCTCTTATTTTGTCTGGCCTTCTTCAGGTGTCAGGATTACCAATTAACTTTATCATATAGGAACCTTGCAGGAATTTATAACGGAACCTTTTCTTCAATACACAGGAATAGACTGATCTCATTCCATTGTACATGCTATAGGATATCTCCAAATCAATTAATTTTATCTACAGTATTTAGCAGTCATTTGTCAACATTTACAAAATCACAAAGTAACAGAAACCACATTATTTGAGGACTTTCAACATAACAACAAATAAAATGAATAAGACATGTAACTGGAAAAGAAAATATACAAGAATGTTTGACTTCTTGGTAGCAAAATATAAGGAAATGACAAGTTTCTCAAGGTTTTGCACAGTAATATATATATATATATAGAATGGAAAAACGATATATAAATTTTTATATATCAAGAACAGTTTTGGAAGAAAGATGTATGATAATTTGGAAAATGTTTCCATGTGATGTACTTCGTCCCTTAGGACTTCAGCAGACTAGGTTTGTTTATGTAAACAAACTTAGTCCGATGAAGTCCTAAAGGACAAAACACATCACATGAAAACTTTTCCATTTTGTCATATATATATATATATATATATATATATATATATGCCCACCTATAAGAAATATGTAAAAGAAAATAAGGTAAATTCATAAGCTACATGTTATTTAAAATATATAACACACAAATTAATCTAAAACTAAAATAATTTAAACATTAATTTGCATAAAAATTTGGAGAATATTTTTTACTCACTTTTATTTATTAGACATTAGATTATGTCACTTAATGTCCTCCATAATTTACCTAGACTTTTCAGCTAACCTGATGAATATTTATGAGTATTTCTTAATTTAAAAATTTTGAAAAACTAACATCTATCCTCTTGTCTATAAATACTTGTTACAAATTAAAATCCTTACATTTTCCCTGATAAAGTCCATCAGAGGAGGAAATGTCATCTAAGATAAGTTTTCCTGATGTCTTTATTCATATATATAAGTCCTGCCTCTTATTTATTTCTGAAGCAAGATTTTGCATGTTGTGACCATTGGATATACATCTTTCTTGTTAAAAACAAGACCTCGGAATCTGCATTTGTAAATGTTACCTACTCTCTCTCATGTACGTTGCTGTTACCACTGTTGAAATAAATTATGTTACTGTGCTTAAGTCCATTGTTTCATCTCCATAAACATTCAGAAAACATTGAATATCAATAGGTAATTTTTTCTGCATGTATGATTGCAATGACAGTTTTGATTTGTCTGCACTTTCATATCAGGTGTCACATCACCAGATTGCTACTCAACTGCTATCTGTAAAAAGACAAAAAAATATCATGAGTTATTGACAGGAAAGTTCAAACTGTCCTTCCATAACACCAAAATCAACCTCTGACATTGTGGATCAATCTAATAAAATAGGAGATATTATTTTCAGAGAAATTCTTGCATCTTTTTTTGAGTACTTATGTTGCATCGTAGATGCCAGGGTGCAGTTTCTTACAGTCAAATGCCTGTGGCTTAAAAATTACCCTTCAGCCAGATCATTACCCATGGCTGAAAAACAAAACAATTTCTAGTAGTAAACCAGATTTTATTCTTAGGTAGTACTTTACTACTATAAGCGAGCGAAGGCAGGTTTAGGCATTGCTGCTTGCTCAGCCACCATTGCCCATAAGAACCACTTCTTTCACCTATTTCGTAGCGACATGACAGACATGACAGACTGCCTCCGCCTATAATGAATGCAAGCGTTTCCTCAATGATGCTAAGTCACTATTTGCTGCTCGGATGAAGGAGCGTATTGCATCTCGCAAATTTGGCTCCAAAGATTATTGACATCTATGCAAGAGCATATTGAACAATTGCAAACCCTCTATACCTCCTTTGTTCAACCAGTTCGAAGTCCTGACCTCCTCTGCCGACAAGGCTGAATGCTTTACTCGGAAATTTTCATTCAACTCAACGCTCAACTCTTCTGGTGTATCCCTCTTAGAACTGAGGCCCGATTGAGTGGGTTACACATAACCCCGTCTTTGGTATTGGGCATTATCTCCAATTTAGACCCCAACAATGCTAGTGTTGGGGATGGGATACCAGCCATTGTCTTGAAGAAATGTGCACCTGAACTGGCACCTGCCTTCTCTAAACTATATAACTACTGCCTCAAGAAATCTTGTTTTCCTGACTGCTGGAAGTCCTCTTCGATTGTTCCTGTCTTCAAGAACTCTGGTGACCCCTCTGACCCTTCAAATTACCATCCTATCAGTCTCCTACCCCTCTTTGGCAAAGTCTTCGAAGTCCTAATCAATACCGAAGTGGTTAACCACCTCACATCTCATGATCTGCTCTCAGACAAGCAATATGGCTTCCGCTTTGCCCGATCTACAGCTGATGTGCTTACGGCCATCACTGAAACTGTCTACCAAGATCTTCAAAATCACGGAGAAGCTTGTGCCATGACCCTAAACATCTCCAAAGCATTTGATAGGGTTTGGCATGCTAGCCTTCTTCGCAAGCTCCAGGGTTATGGCATTACGAGTCGATTGTTTGACCTAATACAATCATTCCTGTCAAACCGTGAATTGAAGGTCGTTCTCAATGGATTCTCCTCCAGTTCCTATCCCACGAACGCAGGTGTTCCTCAAGGTTCCATCCTAGGCCCCACTCTATTCCTTATCTACATAAATGACCTTCCTGACACCATAAATTCTGAAGTTGGCATCTATGTGGATGACACCACAATTTATTCCTGCCTCAAAAACAAATCTAGTGTCGCTGACAAAACTAACCTCGCTGTGCATCTCGAAAAGGACCTCCAATCAGTTGTGAACTGGGGCAGGAATTGGCTGGTCAACTTTAATGCCTCAAAAACAAAACTGCTCTCTATTAATCACCACAGAGATCCTTCCCTGCCCTCCATTAGAATGTCTGACGCTCAACTTCACGAGGGCACCTCTCTGCGTCTGCTTGGTTTCACATTGACTGCTGACCTGAGATGGAACAAATACATTGAGTCAATTGCTTCATCCACCACAAGGAAAGTTGACTCCCTGTGCCACACCAGGAAATTTTTCTCCCCAGAATCGATCCTTCAGATCTACAAATCAATAATTCGCCGTTGCATGGAGTATTGCTGCCATATATGGTCTGGAGCCCTTTCTCTTTGCCTTGGGGTTCTTGATAAGCTCCAGAGGTGGATATGTAATATAATTGGCCCTGATCTGGCATCTCGTCTACAGTCACTCTCTCACAGATGTGCTGTCGCCTCTCTCTGTCCTTTCTTCAAATACTTTCATGGTAATTGCTCCGAGGAACTGCATTCGCTGGTTCCCAGACTTCATGAATTCAAGCGCCCTACAAGGCTGGCATCCAGCTCTCACCCGTTCACTGTCGAAACTACTAAATGTAGCCATCTCTTCTACTCCAATAGCTTCATACCTCACACCACTCGCCTGTGGAACTCCCTCCCCTATTCCAGTTTCCCTGAGAGCTATAATCTCTATTCAAATGTAATGTCAATTGACATCTCCAGTTACCTTGATCTATCCACTATCCTTCTCCTCATCCTCTCTTCTATCACTCCTATCTGATCTTGCTCCAAATCTTCTGTAACCCCTTGCGTCCTAGTGGCTTCCCACCTTGGTTGGGGTGAAAAGCTTAAAAGAAAAAAAAAGTCATAGGGATGTGCGCACTTCAACATCCACTATCTGTGCTTCTGCATGGCCCATGTTATTGCTTCTGTCCTCCTTTGCACAGAATGGTCATTTTATAGTCAACAGTGTTCTTTGTCCTGTCATCTTCATCCAAAAAAACAATTAATCTTCCTTCTGACATTTTCTCTCTATCTTGAAAGTTTACTCCAGTTATTGATAACTCAATACAGAACATTTACTTTTGACCAATGGCTATCTTAAATTAAACTTTTATTGCTACACTTACAAGTTAATAAATATTCTTGAAAAGTTAACACTTATGGACCTTTAGTACCCCTTGCTTGTTCTACAATTTTTAAGTTTTAAGTTTTTTTTTTCTGTGAAAGGCAAAAATCATGACAAAAAGATCATAAAACTGATTTCTATCTTGGAATTTTTTAGATGAATAAAATTTTTAAGAATAAAGACTCAGTTTAGCATTTTATATTGTAACTTAAAATCCTCTGTAAATGCTTCAAAGGTTTATAAATCTTCAAAAACAAACATGCTAAAAACATGCTCTGTGGTCTCATTATTATTCAAAAAATTCCATAGCCATAGTTCTAGGCATCATTGCAAGAAATCATGAAAGTGCAAGCAAATGGACAAAAAAAAAATACATGTGTTGAATAATTGTAAAGTCTTCTTTTATGTGTCTTTTCCCTTTAAGGCGTAGGAACAAAGGGATTTGAAGCCATGGCTCCATCAAGATTAGTGCCTTATTACTGTTACTATATTTGTCTTTGTCTTTGTATTTCAGTACCGCCTACCATTCTGTTACCAATTGGAAAAATAGTAGCAGAAGAAAACAGTACCAAAATTTTGAATTGCCAAGTTTATGGTGATCCTCATCCATTAGTATTCTGGGCCAAAGGTTAGTAAAACATTGTTTTTTTCATCTCTGTTTTCTTTTTCTGTCCCAATGCAAGGCAATAAAGCCACTAAGACACAAATGGGTTACTAAGTGTGAAAGAATAAAAAAGAGAGAAACATGATCAAGGAGCAAGAACAGTAGAAGAGTAATCAAGAAGTCAGTAGATAAGGATTGACATTACATTTAAATTTCTGAAGATCAAATTTAGCTGGAAAACATAAAGTGAGAAGTACAAGAAAAGAAGCTGTTAGCATAGAACTTACGGTTACATCTAACCAATTCAACTGTTAATTGATGAAACCTTTCCACCAATCTAGTACTGTGCTTAAATTCAGAAAGTATCGGTAACGTAGTGATGAGTTCATTTGAACAATTACCATGAAAGTATTTATAGAAAAAAGAACAGGGAAGCTATATTACAATGTGGGAAAAGTGACTGAAACTGAGATGCCAGGTTAGAACTAATAATATTGCTGATTCATTGGATCCTGTCAAGGGTAATATATTTTTGTTGATAATATTTGAGTTTGACTTATAGGAGATTTGTTTACTGAACTGCTTACACAAATTATTGAATGTGATAAAACATTTTCTTGAGATGCATTAATATTTACTTTGGTTTGATTCTAACACCTCAGTGAATGGTTACAAAGATAAATAAGAGAAAATGTTAAACCAAATACAGAGTTATATATTCAAGACTTTATTAATATTCTTGGAAAGTTAACATTTATGGCCCTTTCGTACTCATTGCTTGTTCTACAATTTTTAAGTTTTAATTTTTTTTTTTTTTCTGTTAAAGGCAAAAATCATGATAGAAATCAATTTTATGATCTTTTTATCTTGGAATCCTTTTACAGTTACAATAAAGAATTCAGTTTCAGTAAATGCTACATAAACGTACGTAAAATAATGGATAGCATTCTCCTTTTGAAAACAAACAGCTGAATGTACATTATTTTCATGAGCAGCACAAAGTAGACAGTGTTCATTATAATGAACCATAATATTTAAATGTTTAATATTATTAGGTTGGTGCAAAAATAATGTCGTTTTCTCACATATGTTACTATGTGAGAAAACGACATTATTTTTGCACCAACCTAATACTTAAGGCTTTATGGCAGACTGTTTGACAGTAGAAGTTATCCACATGTCAGATGTTCTTAATTCCAGGACATATTTAAAAGCCAGCATTCATTTCTTTGTAACATGCAAACACGGTATACTAGAGTTTGGGCTTCTCTTAACAATTTGTGATAAAAGCCCACTTAAATTTTGCAAGGCAGCTGAAATATGAATGATCAAAAATCCTAAAGGGTAATGTTACCCATCATAGTAAAAGCATACTCATATATATCCCTACTAAAATAAGCACTCAAGTAAGATAAGATTGCAACCTGATTAAAATCTATATCAATTTACTCCAGTTTACATATATAGGTAATATAAGTAGGTTTACAGTAAACTCTATCAATACTCTATCATTAATCTTATGATTAATGTTCAGGAAAGCTTCATTCTTCAGGGCCACTATCTCAAACCTTTACAGTTAAGATCCACCTTACTATGTCCCCAGAGTTGAATCACCCTCATTCCTTATGTGTTTCTTCCCAAAAATTGAAACTTTGTGGGACATATACCTATGGGGATGTTTTCTCAAAATTAAGCCTTTTCAAGTCAAGGGTCAATCTTTATCTATCCTTCGTAGGTGTTAACATGGCATCTTGACTCCAGTCACTTTCTCACAGGCTTAATGAGGCTTCCCTCTGTCTTTTCTACAAGTATTTTCATGGCAACTGCTCTGACAAGCTATTTTCACTGGTGCCCCAACTGCATGAATTTAAGCCTGCTACCAGAGGAGGCATGGTGGAGTAATGGATAGCAGCTCGGAGTGAGGAATCGGAGAGCTGAGTTTGAATTCCAGTTGAATCCATTACATTCACTTATGTGCTAATACCCTTGGGAAAGGTATGAATCCTCTTCTTCTCCCCCCAGCTATGGGTAAATAGAACAGATCAGGTTTTATGGCCTTGGATGGCAACTGGTCTACTGCAGAAAGAAATGACAACCTACAGCAAGAAAAAAATCTGCCTCGTCAGTCATGTATCGAAAATACATGATCGTCTGCGCATGTATCATGCATGGCACATAACTGTAACTAGGTTGGCATCTTGATCCCACCCTTTTACTGTAGAAACAGTTAAATGTAACTGCCTCTTCTGCTCTAACAGCTTCTTCTCTCTTACTTGCTTCCCTGATAAGTATAATCTTCAAAATTCAAATGTAATGTCCTTTTATTCTTTCCTCAATCCCCCTTATATCCATTCTTTTCCCTTACTTTCACTTTCTGTAGCACATTGCGTACTAGTGGCACTCTCACCTTGTCTGGGGTGAAATGATTGAAAAAAGAAAAAAAATTCTTCATAATCTTCACTTTCTATTTCCCCCCTCTTGTATTCATATCACACACTGCTTTCAATAAAAAAAGAAGAAAAAACATTTTGTACAATAATATGACTTACAATACACAACACCATGATTCTTAGAGTAGGGCCTTTGTGATCATGGCTGAATTCACGCTAAATGAGTTTGCCTTACAGGTTTTTACATAAAACACACAAATTAAAATTACTTGAAAGCAAATCTTCTCTCATCACTGAACACAACCAAATGCTATTTAATCCCCCAGTTGACCCTTGTATCCTCTACAGGAAATGTGCATGATGATTGCTTTATCCTAAAAGGAAAGCCTGACTTGAGGCTCATGTGTTCATAGTCCTGCTGCATGTAAATGATTCCCAGTAGTTTATGACTTCAGGCTATTTTTACTACCTTTAAAATGTTTAAATCCTGACAGGTGTCTCTACATATCTGTTCAGAAGATGGCCTACAAGTGTTATAATGTTCATTTGACCATTCTTATGAACATCAAACTCCTATCAGTATATTCAATCCGATAAAACAGAAGTTACTACACAAACCAAACCCTCTTACACTAGAATCTTTCACCACAGTGAAACTTACCACAGTATAAATGGTTGGCTGAACAGTGTTTAGGAGAGGTAACAAAAAGACAAAATTTACTAAGAGCTACAGAGGACTGGAAATTGTAGAGAGCCATGATCACCAACATTTGGCATATAGAAGAAGTGTATTTATACATAAACCTGAACACATACCTGGGAATGCAGTATGGAGTGACATTTTGCAGCACAGGACTGTTTTAAACAATGGCTAGGGTGGATTGAGGTTGGGAGGAAACACCGAAATGACAGCTCTCCCAGCCACTATGGAAAAAAAAAAGGAAATGAAATGACGGGTAACAAAATGACACTGCCTCAGAAGGCACAACAACTTTAGGAACAAAATGCCCATAAGACTGACTTAACAAGACCCTGAGTCTTACCCACTGCTGATTGCTTGTTTACCCATTGCTTTTATTGACACTGATAGAAACCCGGATCTAGACAAGCTACAGAGAGGCCTGTATCTGAACATGCAAAGTTGTCCTGCTGCTAACAAGGAAAACCTTGATATAACTGATTTTGAGAGACAATTTTGCATGTGATCTGGGACCTCTTTTGCTTCTGTACTGACACACACTCACCACAAGAACCCAGAATCATAATTATTACTGCCATATCTGGTCTGGAGCTGCACAAACCTCTCTTTTCGACCTCAAAATAATTTGGGCAGCCTTGTGGGTGATGGATCATTTTGTTCTGAAAAGCTATATTTCTTAAATCTACCAATTCACGCTTTTACAGCTAGGATCTCTTCTGTAGCACATACACAAGTTCAAATTATCCTCATTCCCTTTTTATTGCATTTGTAAGAAGGAAGTTCCACTCAGACAGTTCCTACCTAGAACTGTTATATTGTAGAACAAACTCCTGAGAGGATACTTTCCTGATCTTTACAATCTTAATCTCTTCAAGTCTTGTGTCAACCATTATCTATCCTACATATCCTCATAATGTGCACTTCTTACCTCCTGGCTTATAGCCACATCACATTGAAAATACCAATTCCCAAACAATCACCAAAGTTAAGCAACATTTAGCCTGATCAGTACCTATACAGGTGATCACTTGTGAATATCAGGTACTCTAAGCTTGGATATGTAGGTTTTATAATGGATACTAGCTTGGAATTGTTAATTGGAGAGCTGAGTTTCAATTACCATTTTGTTCATTATATTCACGTACATGAAAAATACCTTTGGTAAAAGGTATGAATCCATCTCTTCTCCCCCAGCTATGCATTAATTATTAAGACTTGTATCACTGAACTATTATCTCCAAAAAAAAATTCTTACAATGTAAAAGTATTTTCTGACTTTGAATAATCCTTAAAGAGTTGATAAGCTGGAGAAAATAAATCAATCAATTGTTACCTTCTCCTCTATAATCAATGTAACAACTTCATTCAGTAACCTTTTATCTTGAGTGGCTCTTGAGCCTTATACTAGGTGAAAAGTTTATTTTATTTTTTCTAAAGCCTTTGAGAATGATATGAATCAAATTGTCCTTGTATTCTGTTTTATCAATGGAAAGCCATAATTATTCATGCAAAAAGAGTAGGTGACGACATCTCCCTGACTTTAAAAAAAAAAATTGTTATTGTTGCACACATTTAAGCTTGGAGTTCATCTTCATTAAAATGGGTCACCATTGTTTGATAAGAAATTCTTCTTTTCTTTAATATCTGCTAAAACTTGTTCAGTTTGTACAAACCTTGTTGGATATATCAAAAAATTTCACTTTGCTTGCCTATCTGGTAAATATTGCCCTTGTTTGTAGGGGTCTAGAATAGACTGATTGCATCCCTTGTGGATGGGTAAGAGTCTACCTTCTCAAACTTTAACACAACCAATGTTTGCCCATAAACAAAAAAAGATTTCATTACTGAATGTTCCAACAAGCATTGATATATCATGGAATCCACTAAACTGACACTTGTTAGCAAAGAATTATTTTAAAAATGCCATTTCCACCTGTTGAAGATAATTCTTAAATTTTATAAATTTTACTTTATATTTAAATTCTACTTTTTAATTTTGATTTTTTTTTAATTATGTAATACATTAAAAATTTACAGAAATATTTTTCATAGTAATTAATATTGAAAGGCTAGCATTAAAACTATTAATTCACTATTATTTTGTCCAATAAGACATACTTCTAGTTCTGAATAATACAATACTACTAATAATAATATCTGCACTGGAAAATCTGCAACTTCTATGGGAAGGAAACAGAAAGAAACTGGCATGAACACCACCCAGACCTGGTTACGGAGATAGGACCTGTTACAATTCTATGGGATTACACAATACACACTGACAGAACAATCAAGGCCAACCGCCCAGATATTGTTATTAAAGACCACAAACAAAAACGGTGCCTCCTTATTGATATGGCAGTCCCTGCTGACTGCAATGTATCTTCGAAGATATTCAAAAAGCTGTCAAAATACAAGGACCTTGAAATAGAAATCTCGAAAATGCGGCATATGGGAACATCAACAGTCCCTGTTGGAGTTGGAGCCCTAGGACTGGTTGGAAAAGATTGCAGTAGACTAATGGAAGGGATTCCTGGAAGTCCATGCCTCAAGGAGATACAAAAAATTGTTCTGACAAGTACAGCCCACACTTTACGAAGGGCTTTATCTATGTAATTTTTTTTTTTTGTCAGTGGAAAGTGCCATTTCTAACCTTAGGTCCCTGGGCGGGACCCGAAAAGAAATGTGTAAACGCCAGAAATCAAAGAAAATAAAAAATAATAATAATAATGATAATAAATAAAAAAAAGACTTTGATATGATTAAATCAATTTACATCTAATTTGAATATTTGACACACAGTAACAACTGAAACCTTTCTGATGGAGAGTGAGAAATTCCAAATATTGTGGCCCAGTAACCTCATTTTGAAGAACAAAGAAAGATGAATTATTAACCTGTCAAAATATCATAAAGGAAGTGAAATTAAGGAATTTTTTGGCCATTTTCAAAAAGGAAAACAAATTGGTATTGAATAATTATTTTTTAGACAGAAGAATTAAATTAAAAAAAATGTTTTATCAATGTTGATTGATTAACAGGAATTTTGTTTTATTCTGCGGCTGAACTAGTAGATACATACTTTGACTGAAAAAGTGATTTCCTTGATGGAAAAAAGGGAAGCAGGTTCAATTCCTGTCACACATAGAATTTTTCTTGAGTTTTCTTTTGTTTAATAAAATAAAAATAGCATTTGTGGGATAGAAACTGGAGGAGAATCCATTGAGAATGACCTTCAATTCACAGTTTGACAGGAATGATTGTATTAGGTCAAACAATCAACCTGTAATACCATAACCCTGGAGCTTGCAAAGAAGGCCAGCATGTTAAACCCTATCAAACATTTTGGAGATGTCTAGGGCCACGGCACGAGCCTCACCGTTATTTTGAAGGGCTTGATAGACGGTTTCAGTGATGGCCGTAAGCACATCAGCTGTAGATCGGGCAAAGTGGAAACCATATTGCTTGTCTGAGAGCAGATCATGTGAGGTAAAGTGGTTAACCACTTCGGCGTTGATTAGGGCTTTGAAGACTTTGCCGAAGAGGGGTAGGAGACTAATAGGATTGTAATTAGAGGGGTCTCCAGAGTTCTTAAAGACAGGAACAATGGATGAGGACTTCCAGCAGTCAGGAAAACAGGATTCCTTGAGGCAGTAATTATATAGTTTAGAGAGGGTAGGCGCTAACTCAGGCATGCATTTCTTCAAGACAATGGCTGGTATGCCATCTCCACCACTAGCCTTGTGGGAGTCTAAATTGGAGATAATGCCCAATACCAATGACGGGGTTGTGTGCAACCCGCTCAATAGGGCCTCATTTCTTAGAGGGAAGTCAGGTATTGGTACACCAGAGGAGTCAAGCATTGAATTAAATGAGAATTTCTGAGCAAAGCATTCAGCCTTGTCGGTAGAGGAGGTCAGGACTTTGAACTGGTTGAACAAAGGAGGTATGGAGGGTTTTCTATTGTTCAGGACGCTCTTGCAGAGCTGCCAATAATCTTTGGAGCCAAATTTGCGAGATGCAATACGCTCCTTCATCCGAGCAGCAAATATTGACTTAGCTTTGTTGAGGACACCCTTACACTTGTTACGGGCGGAGGCAAAGAGACGTCTATTGAAGTCCGACATGTCACTACGAAATAGGTGAAAGAAGTGGTTCCTATGGGCAACGGAGGCTGAGCAAGCAGCGGAGAACCAAGGGGAGGAGCGCGACTTGACCTTAAATTTCCTTGAGGGGATGAAAGCATCAATTCCAGCTTTAACCCAGGATGAGACCTCAGAAGCACATTCTTGGACAGGGAGTGTAAAGACAACATCCCAGGGGACATTGCGTAGGAAGTCACGGAATGAGTCCCAATCCGCTCCTTGATAGTAGAACATGTTTCTAGTGATAGGAGGTTCTTTGCTGGGTGTGGAGTTGAAGGAAATGTTAACAGATGCTACAGCATGATCGGCGCTACAAGATTCGGAGATGAAGGTAAAACATAGATCGAGAAGGGAGGCCTTACCTACCAGGTTGAGGGCAAAACACGTGGGGAAGTTAACTATCTGCGCGAGAGATTAAGAAATTGAGAAATTAAGTGTTTGGATGCCTGCCCGGTCAATAGTAGCATTCTTGAGCCACTTGGTATGATGGGTGTTAAAGTCACCAAACATGAATATGTGAGCAAACGGGTGGAGATAGAGGGCCTTGTCTATGCTGTCAGATATGATATCGAGTATCCCACAGTCTTGAGAGGATGGAGAGCGATAGAGGAAGAAGAGATAGCTTAAGGCATTGAGGAGAGATAGTCGGAGACACATGTACGAATGGTCTGGCGATTCGAGAGACAACTCTCTGGCCAGAGGGAGATGGTCCTTGACATAGACACCAAGGCCATGCATGTGGGTTAGAGAGTCTTTCCTGAGGAGAGGAAGGTAGCCGAGGATTGAGAGATCAGAGGAGGGAATAGACAAGACAAGGTTTGTCTCACACAGAGCCAGTATATCCAGGCAGTTTGCAGTGAGGAAAGATTCCATACTGCAGAAATTTGCACTAATGCTACGGATATTGAAGAACAAAATGTTAGGGGGTTTAGGTGATTTTTGTGGGGCTGGTTTAGATTTACTTTTTTGGTTCTTTTGAGTGTTCATGTGGAGTAATTGTAAAAAGTAAAGATGAGAAGGCCTGAAGAGAAGCAGATGGTTTTCGACCGCAACATGCAGTAGAAAGATTATATTAAATCAATTTTAAGGTCTGCTGCCAGGAACCTTGGTTCATTGTTTTGCGCTAGACGATTTCACTCACCAGAAACTATCTTTACACATCTAAGTCTAGAAGTCTACTATTCATACATGTATTGGATATTGCTGTTACATCTGGTTTGATGCCTTTGCTATGTATATATTACTGTCAGAGGCAATTTTTTCTTTAAACGGACTTCTTAGTCTAGGCCACTTGTTATTAATTTCATTTAAATTAACATTTATAGCAATATAATAATGGAAAAGGGGATACAGGTTCAATTCCTCTCAAAGGCACAATCTTTCTTTAGTAGGACTTTCCAATCTAGGCCGATTGTTATCAATTTCACTGTTTAAGAAAATAAGAAATAACAGGGAGAGTAACTCAAATATGTGTGCTCACTAAAATTAATATTTATTGCAATATAATAATGGAAAAGGGGATACAGGTTCAATTCCTCCCAAAGGCGCAATCTTTCTTTACTAGCACTTCTCAATCTAGGCTGCTTCTTAATAATTTCACTGTTTAAGAAAATAAGAAATTAACAGGGAGAGCAACTCAAATATTTGTGCTCACTAAAATTAACATTCATAGCAATAATGGGAGAGGGAATACAGGTTCAGTTCCTCTCAAATGCACAATCTTTCTTTAGTAGGACTTCTCAGTCTTTAGTTGGTTGTTATTAGTTTCACTGTTTAAGAAAATAAAATCAGGGATAGTAACTCAAACACATGTGCTCCCTAAAAATAATGTTTATAGCAATAAGAAATTGCTATAAATATTATTTTTAGTGAGCACACCTGTCAGGGTTCCAGTTACAAGCAAATAGTTAACTCCCAAACAAAAAACAAAGCACTATGATTAAAATACCAGCAATACATTTTTATATAAAGTTACCAATAATACCTATTTATAGTAAAATTACCAAATTTTTAAATCAAAATGACCAGCAATTCATTTTGTATTAGACAAATAATACATTTCATCTGTACTTGAAGGCATACAATTGCATTCAAAATATTTAGATTTCGGTATTAAATAACCTACAGAGGTTTATATGCCACTAAACAAAATCAATCAATTTTCAACAATTTTCATGTAACATTGAATTACTTCCCTTAGATTTACTATATATTTTATTTAGCTAACTTCATATTTTGAGTCCTTGTAGGCAATAAATCACTGAAAAATGCAAATGTACACACCTGAAGTGTTCAACACATGTTTAAAATCTGCTTCAGTAAATTTTTCCATTTGTATCCTCTTTCTTCTTTAAATAATGGCCTTCAATCATACTTCTGATTGTTATTGCAATATTTTGTTAAAGTTGCTAATCTGAAATACTTAATTATACAATACAGACATTTTATGGACATTGCAAGGAGCTGATTTATTCATTAAATTAAGAAAATTTAAATAGGGAAACAACAAAATTTTCAGAGGTTGCAGCTAGCAAATATAATTTAGGTAGCCTCATATTTTGAGTCCTTCTTTGGACCAAAACCATTAATGTTAGACTTTGTATTTTAGTTTCTGATTCACTCCACATCAAAACCTGTCGGTTGGATGTGAATGCTACAAAAGCAAAATTAAAAATGGCATTCTCTGCGCAGCGGCTGCAAGCATCACATTCAGCTTACAAAACAAATCCCCTCCACAAAATATAAAATATAATTTAAAAGGATCCCAACAAAGTTACCACTGAAGCTTGATAAAAAAAACAATGTGTTCATATTTCAACTCTGACTGCTTAAAAAGACCTGCTGATGAAAATTTAAACATGACTTCCCAATTTCCAATTCTGAACTGTTATCAATAACACCACCCACACATCCAAGCTTACAGAACCTGGTATTTCCAAGCATTTACCTATGTAGGTACTGATCCTGCTCAAGGTTGCTTTAATTTGGTGAGCAGACAAGAACAGGTGTTTCAACATTATAAGGCCATAAGCCCACTCTCCAAATGTTACTGGTATCAGGTAACTTGGTTCTCCCTGCTTCATGGTTACTTTATTAGTGGTTAATATTATCTTCTGTGTACTAGATATTGATAACAAAGTGTGGTTAATAAAGAGGAAAGAAAAGGAAACAAGATATGTTAAAATAAAATTCTTTGTATTGCCAATATAAAGAATCAAGATGGAACGTCCCTTTGTGGGTCAGGGAAGTGACCTGGAGGACAGGGTAGTTGGTATGGCTCGACATTAAAATTTGTTTAGGGTAGGTTGACTGAGACCACTAGTGGTGTTGGTAATAACCTACCTACTCATCTATGACTATCATGTCATTCTATATTTATTTTATTTCATTATCTTTGTCTAATTTTATTACCTGTCCTTAGTAGTTTGTATTTTTGACATCTTTTCCAGTTTATTCTATATATTTATTTTCACATGACAACTGAACATTACATAAAATGTCATCAACAGATGGTTCCATGTAGGTCTGTTGTGGAATCTATGCTGAGTAAGATGTATCAGAAGGAGATTTTTTGTGAAGGCCAGGAATATGCGTGATCGTAATGCATTTTAGTTGTTGAGAGGTTGGTAGTGGTTATTGAGACAGTGTGTTGGCATGCATGGGGTCTGCTGGTATCTCTCAAAACTCAATGTCTGACTGACTTGACTTAAGTCGAGCGATTCTTTTTATAGATTTTTGGGTTTCCAAATAGGCTCCAGAGACCTGCGCAGGAAAAAAGGTTTGTCTCAACTTTGCTACATTTTAGTGTCCTTTTAACCAATGGGAGATTGAGTTTGGAAAAGTAAAGTGATGATTGGTTAAAGGTTTATTTGGGGAAGAGTGCATCTTTCCATAGGAGGATTCCACAGGTCTACTCCCATCACTGCTCAGTTCATTTTCTGGAAGATACTTTCATGGCATACAAACAAATACTTTCTGTTGTTTTTTTAGCTTTTTTCTTTGGAAGGAAATGAATGCTCGTCAGTTTGAAATGTTTCTTTTAACTTGAAATGTTTATTTGTGTTTGTGAATATTCAAAACTCAAATACAATATGTAAAAATATATTAAAAAAAATATCTGAAAATATTTATTGATTAAAGAGACTTAAAGAAAAGTTCCTTTATTTAGTTATTTTTTGAAAATATTCATAAATGGTTTCTTCATTTGTGGAACTGAATTGTTAATGTAAAAATTTGCTTCCTTGTTTTATTTATACTGTTTTGTACTGTGCACTTTGGATATGTTTTAAATATCACTAAATATAACATTCTAAATGATATCTCCATCACATGAATTACCTCCCTTAGGTTTGTGTAACTACTTTCAGATTCTGGTTTCTCATTTTGCATTGGAAATAAGATAGAAAATGGCATCCAAAATGCAATATAATTTATTCCTAAAAGGACAAAATCAAATTTAAATTAATCTCTATGAAGAAATATATTTCAATTTACATGGAAAGTTATACAGTCTTGTAAGCTCATTAAAATAAAAAAAAATTACTCTATATTCTTTGACTTTTGAGAATATTTACTCATGAGATACATTCCTTTATACAGGATGGGAATAATTTTTATGTTTTGCTACAGTGGTTTTCTAGCTTTTTTTTCTAATAATGTTTAAGGAAGATTCTACACTTCAGGTGTGTATATTTGCATCTGAATTTAAACAATTTTCTTTGTGATGGTTTCAGTATGAGGGCTCAAAATATGTGGCTTCTTAAATATAATTTCCTAGCAGTACTTGTAAAACTTTCATGGTTTTCATACTTAGATTTTCTGATGAATCTTAATTCTCAAGTTCTACAGCTATAAGTTGCCCATAGAAATTGCCCTATTGCATCATTAAACATTTGAGTTTACCAACTTATTAAGAAAATATTACAATAACGATAATAAGTATGACTGAAGGTCATTATTTAAACAAGAGGATACAATTGAAAAGATTTGAAATTCATGAAGTTTGCCACTTCACTCAAGCAGATGTTAAATGAGTGTTATTTCTTCCTCTCTTTTTTTTTTTTTTTTTTTTTTTGTATAATCATTTCACCCCAAGCAAGGCAGTGATGTCACTAAGACATAAATGGCAACTGGGAGTGAAAAGAAAAGAGGAGACTTTAGTGAGGGGAATGGACAATAAAATTTTGAAGGTCATACGTGGCAGGGAAACAACAAATTGGACAAGAGTTTCACATGCGAGAAGTGTAAGAAAAGAAGTTATTAGAAGTTACAGTTACCTGTAACTGTTTCAATAGTCAAACAATGAAATCTAATTGCCAATTTAGTAGTATTCTTCAATTCATTCAGTGATTGAAGTACTAAGGAGGAGAGCAAACTAGAACAATTGCCATGAAAATATTTGTAGAAAGGACAGAGGAAAGCTACATCACACCTGTGAGAAAGTGATTGAAATTGTGATGCCAGGTCAGAATTGATAACATTACAGACCTTCTTTGGATTTTGTCAAGAATCTTGAGATAAATAACTGAAGCCACAGACCAGATATGGTAGCAATATTTAACACACAGGTGAATGGAAAATTTATAAGTGTGCAAGATGGATTGTGATAAGAAAATTGTTTGTCATAACACAGTAAACCAATTTTCTTAGCAGTAGACCTAGCAATTAATTCAACATCAACACTCCGCTTCATGTAAGTGATAAGCATAGATCAAGAATGTGCAATGAGTTGCTCACCATTCTGATGGAAGGAAAAAATTATATTATGTGGTGATTTAAAGATAAATTTTATTTTCAAGATGTTAAAAGCCATTTCTTGCCCCTGTTAACAACTGATTGGGTGTCATTTTCAAAAAAAAATTTTATCTGAAAAGTGAAGATTGGGTAGCTCCAATCCAGATATGGTAGCAATATTCCATTTTTGGTTTTATTTAACTTTTGTAAAGATAAAGTCTGGCAGTAGTCAGCTACTATTTTTCCAGTATCTTTATCAATAGAATGTCGTTATGAATTGCATATGAAGTCTGGAATGAACTTTAATCAAAATAGACATTCAAAGCATGCAGCATCATTGAGTGCAGCCATTCATTGTGGCAGATGAAAGTTCAGGGTTTGATTGGTGATAATGAAATGATACTAGCTTGATTTTCAAGGCATTCAAAATTTACAAGCCAGTTATTTTAGCTGTTCAAAGTTATAAGCCAGTTATTTTGTAGTATGAAATAATAATAAAACTCCTTTACCCACTCCTTTGAAATTCGAATGAGCTGAGGAAAAAGATGGAAGGCAATTCACAAGCCTATGTGAAATTTTCTTTGGACCAATGAAAACCTTGCCTTCACAGAGAATAGCTAGCAAGCTGAAAAGAAAAGGAAATAAATTCACAAGCCTATGTGAAATTTTCTTTGGACCAATGAAAACCTTGCCTTCACAGAGAATAGCTAGCAAGCTGAAAAGAAAATAAATTCACAAGCCTATGTGAAATTTTCTTTGGACCAATGAAAAGCTTGCCTCCACAGAGATTGATTGGCAAGCTGTGAAGAAGGAAAAAAAAATACTAAACCTATGCTAAAATTCCTTTTGATATAAAATGAGGAGAAAAATTAATAACTAAAGAATGTCTGAAGTCATGTGAAAGGATTTTTTCTTCACCGCATCCAGCATTAAAGTTTTCATCAGTGTCAAATTACTCACCAAGTCATGTGAAAGGATTTTTTCTTCACCGCATCCAGCATTAAAGTTTTCATCAGTGTCAAATTACTCACCAAGTCATGTGAAAGGATTTTTTCTTCACCGCATCCAGCATTAAAGTTTTCATCAGTGTCAAATTACTCACCAAGTCATGTGAAAGGATTTTTTCTTCACCGCATCCAGCATTAAAGTTTTCATCAGTGTCAAATTACTCACCAAGTCATGTGAAAGGATTTTTTCTTCACCGCATCCAGCATTAAAGTTTTCATCAGTGTCAAATTACTCACCAAGTCATGTGAAAGGATTTTTTCTTCACCGCATCCAGCATTAAAGTTTTCATCAGTGTCAAATTACTCACCAATTATATTATCAGCTTTTAACGATGCATGCGTCATTTCAAAGAATTTTCTTTCAACGATCCAAGAAATCTAAGTATTTCAAAGTATTTCTCTTCATTTACTTTGGAATATATGCAACAGTATATCCCTTCTGTGAACAATTAACTCTCTTACATTTGTTTTAAATATTTTTTAATATTATTTTACGTCAGATCATTTAATCTGTTGTATGAACATTTCCTCTTCATGACAATTCATTAAAATTACGAAATGTAAAAATTTGTGATTTATTTTCCTGAAACAAGATACTGACACAAGTTCAAGTATGTAAATTCATAAATAAATTCCTTATCTTGTTTTGTTAAAAATAATCTGCATGCTTCCTTGTCATCAGTATCTATCATGGGTAAATCAACTGCTCATTTTAACCCCTAAGCCACTTTTAGCTGTTAAAAGTAACAAGCCAGTTATTTAGCTGTTTGAGCTTGATCATTAGAGAGATCAGCTGTATGGCTCTAAACATCTTGACTTTTGGAGGAGCCTTCAATATGTCCTCCAGTTTCATATTATCCAAACCCTCTTTCCTCACTATAGGTCCCATATTAATACATCAGAAATTTCCAGACATTTAGGTGTATTGGATTTACAGCAAAAGTCATATTTTCAGTGTAAATCTGATTTTTCTAAGAAGTATTTCTTGCTATAATTCAAAATATCAAAATAATTTCTGAAAAGGATGAAAATTGCACTAAAGTGCAGATATATTTGTAAATATTTCAGTATTTATTTATGGCCTCTTACTGTGTGTAATTTAAAGATAAGCACTGACATAATTAAATTATAAGATAAACTGAAATGGAAGTAAATAATTCGGCAGATGAAATGTTGCTCACCTCTAACTACTAAATTGCTATTACTACATAGTAAATATTTGAATGAACTACATTTCTTAGTCTCACCACTTTTACAGTTAGGACCCACTATGACATATTCATGGTGGCAAATCATCCCCATTACCCTTGGGTTTCAGACAGCTTCTTTTAAAAAATTGTTACTATATAGAACAGACTCCCGAGAGGATACTTCCATAATCAGTACAATCTTGACCTCTTCAAATAGAAAGTCTACCAGTATCTATCCTAAACTTATAATATGTACTTCTTACTTCCCCCTTTCTCTCTCTTACAACAATCTCATTTGGTAACCCTTTACCTTGAGTAGTTCTTGGTCCTTGTATTGGGTGAACCATAGTGAAAATAAATATAATGGTGGTTCAAAATTGAAGAAAGAGACAAATTAAACAAAAGTAAAAAGAAAAAAAAAACAAAAAAACCTTTCTTGCAATCCATACTTAGACAAAGAAATAGCAGTTAAAAGGCTTTAAATGGAAATTAACAATTTCTCTGTGTTAAGTTTACATGGCATAGTGTCATAAAGCAATTTACCAAAAAACATTTCTGATGCTTTCATAGTTTCAAGACGCTTGGACAGTTAAAAACATTGTTGACTTTATGACATCTTTACGACATCTTTACCTCTGTACCCCGCAGATTTCTGTCTGAATTTATGTGAGAAAATATTATTATATATTGATTCTCCTCAAAGAGATTTCCAAACATTTTTATTGCCAGTGAAAATTATATTGATATTCTGTCTGAATTTCTGAAATTTTCATTCTTCTTAGTTTATAGACAAGATTACTGACAAATTTGAATATTTGTTTTCATCATGACTTCAAGGTTTATTAGGATTAATATCCTCAACTTTGCTGGTCTTAGAAATTTCTAAGATGAGTTATTATCATTATTCCATGAGTTATTTGGACCAATATCCTCATCTTTACTGGTTTTATATTAAATATTATCAGAATTCCTGAGATGAATCATTTATTATGTTTCCATGAATTATTTGGATTAATATCCTCATCCTTACTGGCTTTATATTAAATATTATGGGAATTCCTGAGATGAGTCATTATCATTATTTTATCATTTATTTGAACTAATATCCTGATCTGTGCTGGTTATAACATATCATGTTTTTTTATATTCTTTATGATAATGCTACTTTTTCTTTTTTTACATTTATTTTTTAACTCAACCATGTTGCAGAATTTCTTTCTTTTCTTGTGTTATACTGAGGATAGATTTTCTCATCATATCAAATTATATCTTGGACAACAGTTTTATTTCAGTCTTAATTCATATTATAATGTAATTTTCTTTTACCATTCTTTTGCTAAATGTGTTTTTACTGATCACATAATAAGAAAGGAAATAATTTTTAAAAAAATGCAGAAACCCTCAATAAACTATAAATCAGAAATCTTTATTCCAAATATATTTTATCAAATCATGCAGCCACTGTTTGGTGCATTCATCCAAAAAATCTCTAACAAATCAAAGAAAAAAATGCTTAATGATACTATTTCATGTCTATTGTGCATATCATTCTTAAAATAAATGCATGCATAATCCTTGAAATGATTTATAATATAGCAATCCAGTTTAAAGAATGGAAAAAACATCAAGCAGAAATCAATAGATGAAAAATATAACTATTTTGGCATGATATATGCATTTCAAATACATAGAATTGTAAAGAGGACAGTTACATTGATACAGTTGACTTTCTTTTTTTTAAAGTATATCATATCATCAAGGCAGGTGTGCAACTAGTATGTAAGGGGTTACAGAGTGTGAGAGCAAGAGTAAAGAGGGGTGTTTCAGCAAAGGATAGAGAGAAGGATGAGGATGAGGATCAAGGCATCAGAAGATGGCAATTGACATTACATTGGAATATTTGAAGATTATAACCATCAGGGAAGCCAGATACAAAGAGAATAACATAGGTACCAAGACGGATCCTTGTCTTAGTCAGGACTGGAAATTACTAGCACACAAAGGGTTACAGAGCATGAGAGCAAGAGTAAAGAGGGGTGTTTGAGGAAAGGATAGAGAGAAGGATGGGGATAGGGATCAGGATCAAGGCATCAGAAGATAGCGATTGACATTACATTGGAATATTTGAAGATTATAACCATTAAGGAAGCCAGATACAAAGAGAATTACATAGGTACCAAGACGGATCCTTGTCTTAGTCAGGACTGGAAATTACTAGCACACAAAGGGTTACAGAGAGTGAGAGCAAGAGTAAAGATGGGTGTAAGGCATCAGAAGATGTCGATTGACATTACATTGGAATATTTGAAGATTATAACCTAGCTACCTCCACGAATATGTAAACAAACAGTAATAGCATGATGAAAAAGACGCCGAATTTGATGAAAACAAGTTTTTATCGTCTAATGTTCATATTATTATTAAAGAGGAAAGATCCAAGTATTTTTGTGGTATTTTTTTACATTTTTTATTCGTTCCTAGCACGTCCGAAATTTTCATTAAAAATCTCGTTTTTTTTGTCAAAAAAAAAAGGACAGATAATCAATCATTTTTAATCATTTAATTAAAAAGATGAAAATCTGACTTTGATATTCTTTTAAAAATCAATTATCATTTTTTTAAACTTTTACTGATTTTAATAAAATCAGAAATTATAATGTTTATTTAAAATATTTTGAACCAAGCTTAACTTAGCTTCTGCGCCGAAAAAATGTAATTTGAAAATAAAACAAAGCAGGTCATAACCTTTCGCATCGCTTGACAGGTGACGAAAGACACATTCATGACGTTTAGATAACTTATGGGAGGATAATTCTTTCTACGGATGGAAGGAAGTGAAATTATGTAGATTTAAATGAACAAATTATTTACCTCGTTACTTTTAAGGAAAACT
>OZ010598.1:11055438-11158187 GCA_963932145.1 Acanthosepion lycidas
TCAGTAGCTTTAGAAGGTTTCAGACACATGTCATGGCAAGCATTAAAGTCACCAAAGACAAAGACATTAACAGATAGATAGAGAGAAAGTGCCTTTTCTATACTGTCAGCTATTGCATCTAGTATAAGGAAAAAGAGATAGCTGACAGAGTTTAGTAGCAAAAGATGGCAGAGCATGAAAGTGTAGTTAGTAGCCTGGAGAGACAATTCCCTGGCCATCGGAAGATTATCCCAGATGCAAACACTAAGGCCATTCATGTGAATGCTGGAATCTTCTTGGCAAAGGGAAAGATACCCTGGAAACAAGAATTCATTGGTAGTATAGAAGAATTCAAGTTGGTTTCACAGAGGGCCAAGATATATGGTGACTTTTTCAGGAGAAAAGATTCTACGCTGTAAAAGTTGGAACAGATACCATGAATACTGGAGAAAGAAAGATTTAGTCAGTGTTTTTTTTTTTTTTGTTAGCTTGTTTGGTTTTATTCTTTTTGTTGTGATTTCCATGAGATATGTTTTGGGGATAGAGAGAAAAAAAAGAACATCATAATTGTCACGATCTGTCATAAGTGGCAATACAAACCAGCCAGTGCATAGCTGAGAGCAGAGCATAATGTGGCCTCAGGGTTACTCACTGGAAATACATGCAGGGACACCTACCCATGTGCAATATGGCACTACAGAAACCCCAATATTATGTGATCAGAGCAGCCTAAGTGCTACCAAAGAGTTTGAGCTCCTAACAACTAGTCAAAAGCAGCAGCCAGTAAATTGCCAACCTGATACCCTCATAATGGAAAGTTACAGCCACTGTTTAGTCTGATCACCAAAGAGTTAAGACAGTTAAATCATTGTGGCCCTGGTAAGAGAAAGTAAGAGAACCTTTAGAATATTTCATCCACATATCATGGTGAGCATTAAAGTCGCTTAAAACATAGATGTTTGCAGATGGATGGAGAGAAAGTGCTTTTTCTATACTGTCAACTATTGCATCTAATATACTGTAGTCTTAGGAAGAGGGGGAGTGATAAAGGAAAAAGAGATAGCCGACAGAGTTTAGTAGCGAAAAACAGAAGTAAATGAATGTTTAGTCAGTGGCCTCAAGAGACAATTCCCTGGTTATCGGAAGATTGTGAATGCTGGAATCTAATCATAAAAAGGAAATTTGTTTTTGATTATTCAGTGATGAACAATCAAAAAATTTTCTTTTTACCTCATGTGGAGAATAGGCTATTTCAGCAGATGATAAAAGTGATAGTCTGTCTTTTCAACCCCGATATGAAATGGAATAAGGCAGATTATCAATTTTTATCCTCTGTAAAAATAGCCTATTCCTCACATGAGTAAAAAGAAAATTTCTTGATTGTTCAATATATTGCTCAGTACAAATAAAATACATTCAGCTTTCTTTTTGTGCATTAATTTTAATACTTATATTTCTTGAACACACTTGGATTATACACCCACCAAATTTATTTTACCTTCTATATATATATATATATATATATATATATAAATAAATGAAATAAATCCTAAAGAGCAGGAACAACCTATCTATGTTTCACCTAAATGGATCTTCAGGGTAAGCTGTCTAAAGAGGAAATGACATGAAACAGTATTTATTAATAAAACCATTAAAAATAATTAGTATAAAACCTTGGGACAGAGGAAGATAGAGAAGAAAAAAAACGAATCCTCTATTCCAATAACCAAGATTTCCTATGCCTACACCTATTTAAAATCTTAGATCTTTGATTTAATAAATTATTAGGTTCTACGGAGGTGGCTATTGCTAATTTTTTCTCCATACATTGTGATTTTTCAAGCTTAGATGTGTCACAAGGCCGAAACTATTGGGCACCCAGTGAGGATCGATCTCACTACTTTGTCGTAATTGTTCTAACAAGAGATGCTTGCTAACCATTACACCGCTTCGAGGTGCCCCTTTTTCCTCCATACATAATAAGCAATACTTGTCCCCTGCTTTATACTTATGGCATTTTTTTTAGTATTTCCCATTTTAAGATGGGGTCAATACCATCTTCCTGTTTAATATTCCATATGCATGTAGACAGGCAAATGTTGTGTTTGTAATTTTCATGCTTAAAGCTACTTAAATGATTGTAGTAATGCTTTGTGAAATTACCCTGGGTGGATCCTATGTAAAATTTAACGTTTTAATACTGCTATTAGGTTTATTTCTGTGTATTTCAACTTTATAAACTACACATTCTTGTTGGCACATGCCCTTTAGTAAACAGGCATCCTTATTTCTACAGTTACATTTAGTTGGATTGAAGTGAGGTTTGTCTATGATTTTTTTCCTGTTTTATTTATTAATTTATCCATGTTTGGCATACAACTATAACTTAATTTAACATAATTTATATTGAAAATTTTGTACAATACATTTGTTGGGAGGAAATTCTTTTTTAGTAACTTCAAAAATATTTTTTCTATTTTATTTGTAGTGATTAAATTATATAGGGGAGGGGGTTAAACCATAATATTAATAACAAAATTTGGAGGTGGGTTCCTCATCAAAACAAGGTAAGATGTCCATATAAACATATATCCAAAAGGCCATCATTGTACCTCAACACAACAACTCATAACAAATGTTCAAAATTTCCTCTGCTTGCTTTTACATGCGCAGGCACCCACTGGACTGGTGGACCCTTTCAAATACTCCTATACAGTGTCAAATGGTTTCACATGACACTTTGGTGTAGCATGTCAGCTGCATAAACCAGTTGTTTTAGGTGGGCCCCATAGATAAAAATCTGAAGGATTGAGGCTTGGGGAATGTGTAAGCCATTGAACTGGTCCCTCCCCTACCTGTCAATCTTTTATGGTAGATTTCAGCCAGTGCATCTCAAATGATGTGATTAAAATGTACTGGAGCCCCATCATGCATAAACCACATGTATCTTTACATTGGCAGGGGTACATCCTCTAGCAGGTCTGGGAGTGTGTTTGAAATAAAATCCCTGTAGACATCTCCTGTAAGATGTGCTGGAAGAACATAAGGATCTACCAGATAGTCACCTACAATTCCAATTCACACATTAGTCTTCAACTGATACTGGTGTCTGGCCTGTACTATGGGGATTCCAGTCTGTCCACAAACATTGATTGTGTAAATTTGTTATTGCATCTCTTCCAAATGTCAAAGGGCAAAGGAGCTGCACTTAAAGTACCCTCCATGTGTCACTATGAGATGTACAACATGCTAGTGTCATTTAACATGTGCTGGTACCTGGATCATCTCTGATTGCCCACAGAATTTGTTCTTTGTGGTGAGGCGTATGAGCAGATCTCTGCCTTCTGCAACCCATAGTTTGTAGTGTCATGGATCTTGTCTCAGCAATGTGACAATAAAGAGCAGCAAAGATTGGATGACTCGGCTGCCGTAAGTCTAAAAACACAACCTGATACATCCATGCAGCCTTGTGTCCATTATCATTAGCGTGGCCGTACATAAAAATCATATCTGCCTGCTCACGATATGAATATCTTGGAAATTGTTAAATGGAACACTTCTCAGTTAACTCACCATCACACATGTTAAACATTGAAGGTAGACTACATGAATGACAAATGTAATCTAGTCTACATGGCAACACAGCACCATCTACCTTAAACTTTCTTTGAACTTAATAACTCAAAAACAAACGATTTGCAGACATATGGACTTTTATCCTTGTTTTTGTGTGAGAAACTGCCCTCAAATTTTGCAAAATTATTTTTGATATACCCTGTATATATGTATACATAGATAATAACTAAAATTAAGTGTGAAATATATGTGTGTGTGTGTTTGTGAGAAAGAGATGATCAAGCTGACAGTGAACAGAATAATTGAAAAAATGAGTATCCCCAAAATAGGATAATCAATTAAAGTCATTATCAATTAGAAGAAATGTTCAAACCTACATTTAACCATTAAAATTGATCTGTAATGAGGAAAGCAGAAAGAAACCTGCATATCATATTTAGCAAACTGTAGATATGAATGAAATGAGAGAGAGAGACAAGAAAAGGACAACATAGAGAGTGAGATGTGAACTGAATGAAAGAGAGAGAGAAATATAAATGAAATTATTGTAAGTGATATGGATGAAATAAGGTAGATGCAAACCTTGTAATGAATGAGTTAGAGAGATAAATGAATGAGAGAGAGAGATGACTGATAGAGATGAGCAAAATGAATGAAAAAGAGAGATGACTGATAGAGATGAACGAAATGAATGAGTGAGCAAGAGATATGAATGATAGAGATGAGTGGGAGAGAGAGATGAACTAAATGAATGAGAGAGATGAACGGAGTGAGAGAGAGAGATGAACGAAATGAGTGAGTGAGTGAGTGAAGGAGATGAATGAAATGAGAGAGAGAGATGAACGGAATGAGAGATGAATGAGTGAGAGAGATGAACGAAATGAATGAAAGAGAGAGATGAATGTGAGAGATGAACAAAATGAATGAGAGAAAGAGATGCACAAAATGAATGAGAGAGTGAGTAATGAGCAGAATAACAGAGAGATAGGGAGATGAACCGAATAAGAGAGAGATACATGAATGAAAGTTGACAGATAAACAGCACAAGATGACTATAAATTTTCACATAAAAGAAAAAATTCAAATATTGATTTACCCATTATAATATTAATTTCATCAACATTTGGGAAATTAGAAAAAAAAACTTAAATATCGAGTGTAACAAACATCATTGAAAACTTTAGTAAATTGGTGATTTCATTATATTTTGGTTTCAACTATGACATTATTTGCCTGCATTAGTGGAGTCCCTGTGGGGGTAGTAAGGTTTGTCAGATTTTGTAAGTAATTTTGTTACAATTTTTTTTTTTTTTTTGATTCAGTTTTAGGCAACATTATAAAAGTAAATTTTTCCTGAATATTAAATAAAAGAATGAAAGTTTGATAGAAAACTTTCAAAACTTTAATTGATGCATCAAACACTTTTTCAAATTGAATGAACCAACTTATCTTAACAGCAGGGAAATAAAATGACAAACTATCCAAGGACATGGCACACTTAATAATATCTTTTCGCTTTAGTCACACATGGTAGTCGTAACTGTTTCTCTCATCGGGTTGTATGGACGTCATAAGATCATTGTGTTCATTGCAGACAGAATTGAGGTGTGTTGCATGAAAATATTTCCCTTACCACTCAGGTTATCTCTTTAACTTAATTCAATTCAAATTTCACTTCAATTCATATTGACTCTCTTACCTTTTGAACTGTTTCATCATTTCAGGATGAATCCTGCTAAATTTTATTGTCTTTCACCAGAGACTATTTTTATTACCAACAATTTTTGACTTCTGAGTTCAGTATTTTGAACAGATATTTTAGTATGTAAACTTAAAATATTTTATTAGATTAAAAAAAAAAATTCTGAAAATATTTGTAAATTTGCTCTGATTATGTATTGCCAAAAGATATCTTCAATAAAAGCTGAGAACAGTTTTCACAATTGATATCAGTTGGATAAGCATAACGATTACAATAATTATGTTAGTAACCTTTAGCATCTGCATTATTAATATTACTTCCTTTTTGGGTCTGTCTATATTTCTGAGATGAGGTATTATGTACATTATTCGGACTATTGACCTCATCTTTGTCACCATATTTATCAAAACGTTTCAGCCGTTGTATGCTCCGGCCTTCTTCAAGTCCTCAAGGACACATGGCACAGTGGATAAAGGTGTTGATTAGATCCAGTGACAGGACCCAAAGAGTATGAGTTCAGTACCCGGTTAAGGCAGTGGAGAACTTTCAGAGGGAAATTAACAGGAGATAACTTATAACTGATATCCATTAAATGCGGCATGTAGAACTAGAACAGTCTACCCCAGTGAGTGAAATAAAGGGTTCAGTTCGACATTCGAAGCACCTGTAGACAAAGACGAGGACAATAGTCCGAATAATGTAAATAATGTACTTCCTTTTTCAAGACCTCTCATTTGCAGTAACCTTATTTCACCCAAAGGTGATTTCTGTTGCCATAGCAGGATATGACAACATCGCTATGAAATTCAAACAAATTCAAAGTCTGGGATCAGAGTTACCTTCAGTGGTAAGTAAAACTCTTAGTACATCATATGAAGTCACATACAGAGTGATAAAGGTTAAATTTGGAGATACAGAGCTTTCATATCTAAAACAAATATAATAACAATAATTCTATTCTATCAACACTGATCAGCATGTGTCTACTTATTCAGTATGTATCACAGATTTTCTTTCCCCAACACAGCTCAGTTTTGATACCTTTAATTTTCAAGGCTGCTACGTTTTATTCATTCACCTAATTGATCTTTCCAACTGTTGTATAGCTTAGTATTTTACTTGTATTTTTCTACATTTTCTATAATGACATGCATTTTCTGTGAAGTGACATGACCCTAAAAATAATGTCTACACTGACAAATATGTTAGATTTCCTCTGTGTGTGTGCATATATATATATATATATATATATATATATATATAGGGTGTCCCTAAAAAATAATGATACATCAACACCTAACATTACATATCCTTGTTACAGCTTCATCAGGTTGAAAAACAAAAGTAAGAAATGTGTATGTATTTATATGTATACTTAAATTTTTTACACTAAGATGGCAATTCTTATGATGAATGAAAATGATTGACTTTTATAAAAGCTGTTAATATTTATTCTGTATTTTGCTTTTATCACAAGAATTGCCAACTTAGCAGAAAAATACTTATGATTTATTATTTAAGCCTACACACACACACACACACACACATTTCTTTCTTTGGTTTTTGGATCTAATGAAGCCTAGAAAGGCAAAATGCATAATCGAATCTAGTTTCAATGAAACAGATTTTCCATTTGTCATACATACATATATATATATATATATATATATATATATATATATATATATATATATATATATATATATGTTCGGCTATTTGTTCAGATTTTGAATAGTGAGTCTGGTCAAAAAGTTTTCAGTACACCCTCACACATATGTGGCATGGTTACCTCTCTCTCTCTCTCTCTCTATATATATATATATACACACACACACACACACACACACACACTGAATTCTCTCTCCTATTGTCTTCAACATGTGAGCGTCATACAGCTTGTGCAGAATAACCACATTTTTTGGAATTGCTAAATACAGAAAACTAGTGTACAGTATGTCACAAGGTTCACAAACAGCCCTTCACATGTTTTTGAATTCAGGAAAAAAAAAAAAAAATCTCAGTGTTGGTGGATGGTTATTGAGTCTTGTCTGGTTGATCATTACAACTGAGTATTAGATTTTGATCCTGACTAGGTGTCCCATACAAAATTTCAACATTAAATTAATCTAATCAAATCAATTTTTCTTTTTACATGATCCCTTAAGTTAAACACAGTTGTGTTTGGTCAATAATAAATTAGTGACCATTTTTCAAAAAAAACAAAAAAAAAAACAGATATGGCAAGTAAAAGTGTGTATGCTTTTCAATTCCACACCTTCAAAAGGATTTTGACTCATATGAAGCTAACATACAAACACATAGGACACACACACACACACACACATATATATATGTATATATATATATCATGTGCGGTACTTAGAGGAAAGTGCAAGTGCTCAATATCTGTGATAGAGCTAACATATTCAGTTGCATGGATGCACTTGTCTGATGATCACAAAAGCCAGGGTTACAAACTACTATCCATGCAACTGAATATATATATATATATATATATATATATATATATATATATATATATATTAGGTTGGTGCAAAAATAATGTCGTTTTCTCACATATATTACTATGTGAGAAAACGACATTATTTTTGCACCAACCTAATATATAGGATTCTCCTATCATTTTTGACATATGAGTGTCAAGCAGCTTCGTTCTTAGAACTAACAACCAGACTATCCACACGTATCATTTGATTCAAGTGGTGAAGACTTTGTGCAGAACCAACCACACTATTTGAACACAGAGAAACTGGTGTACAGTATGCCACAATGTCCCTAAACAGCCCTCCACGTATTTTGAATTGAGGAAAGAAAAAAAAAAAAAAAATATATATATATATATATATATATATATATATCACTGTTGGTGGATGATTATTGTGTCTTGTCTGGTTGATCATTACAACTGAGTAGTGATTTTGATCCTCACTAGGTGTCTCATACAAAATTTCAGCATTAAATAACCCAACAAGTGTTCACGCACACACACACACACACACACACACACACATATATATATATATATGTAAAAGGCAGGATGTGTGAGTGTGTGTGTGTGTGTGTGTGTAACGAATGCATTGCCGCAATTTTTGATGGATTTGCACCAAAATTTACATGCACATGCTCCAAGTTAGCGGGAAGGCCAAGACTGACTTTGTATTTCCCAACTCCCATCGATAGTGGAAATAATCGATTTTTTCATGCTTCTGTGTCAGTTTTCATGTAATTTGCGGCCATTTTCTACTGGCCAGAATGAGAGCCAACAGCTGGCTGCCATGAGTAGGCAAGAAGATATCTATTGGCCAGCATGAGAGCCAACAGCTAACTGAAATGAATGATAACTAGCATGCTAGCATGCAAAAAAAAAAGTCGATATCTGCATTCGTCACAAGTGGGAAAAATTTAAATCCGCATGGCACTTTACTCCAATTGGCTCATTCGCTTGCTTAAACTCAACGTTAATTCTGATTCCACAGAACTGGGTTGGGTGTGAAAAAGTATTTGTTGTTAACATTCTTTTTTCATTTGGTTTTTCCAGTTACGAGTCCTTTTTTAAAGCTGATCATTTTGTGTTCATTTTGTTTAGTTCTTTTTTCATAACAGATTTAATGTTTAGTATAGCACTTAGAAAAAATTCACAGTGTGAGAAGTAAGAAGTGAGTGAAGAGGCAAGAAGTAAGGCATGTAGCAACATCAGCATGGCAAAGGGCACTCCTTTAAAGGCAAGGAAGGGCAAAAATATTTTAACTCAAGTGATAGCGATTGCTGTATGAGTCGTACGATTTTTGAATCAAGCACAGGCAATGCCAGGTCATGCTGCTAGTATATATATATATATATATATATATATTTTCAACAATTTGACATGCCACAAGGAATAATGAGCCTAGTCTCATTGACCTTTATTATTGAATTGTGAGGTCAGTCATCACTGGGTGACCAAAAAGGCATGACATGTTGTAAAACCTAACATACCCATAAGAGATTTGTCTAGGAAGATAACTGATAAAAATAAATTTACATACAAAGTATAATGGTACCTATTAATCAGTATCACCCCATGCAAGGCAATAAAGCCATTAAGACCCAAGGGGGTTACAGTGCGTAGAAGAATTAGGAACAGAAACATTAATAATGAGCAGGAAGAGGAAAGTGTAATCAGAAGAACAGTAGATAGTTACTGACATTGCATTTAAATTTTTGTAAATTAAAGTTGGTTGGAAAGCATGGAACTGGGAGGGAGTTCCACAAGCGAGAAGTGCAAGAAAAGAAATTGTTAGCCTAGAATTTGCAGCTACATCTAGCTAGCTCAAATGTAAATTGATAAGATCTCACTGCCAGTCTGGTATTGGGCTTAAATTCATATAGTCTAGGTACCATAGTGATGAGCTCATCCGAACAATTACCATGTACGTATTTATGCAAAAGGCACTGAGAGGTAACCTTATGGAAGTGGGAAAGTTACTGAAGCCAAGCTGCCAGATCAGGTCTAATAATATTGCTGATTCTTCTGTGGATCTTATCAAGGAACTCAAGGTAAATACCAGGGGTACAGGATCTTTTGTGGCAGCAATATTCTAAGGATGTAGGAATACCAGACTTACAGATATATAAAATAGATTCTGGATAGAAAAATTGTCCTGCATGACACAGTGAACCAAATTTATCTCAGCATCTTTTTCACTAAATCCTTTTTGGGGCTTACCATGAACTGCTTTATTTCATTCCCTTTAAATTCAGCTATGGTCTGAAATATCATTTCTAAAGGCAATTTTAATTTAGAGGTAAAACCAGAATTCACAGTGAACCTATTGTACATAGATTGTAGTTGAGAGAAGAGCCAACAGACCTGGGTGATTCAGTGTTTTGCCAAAAATCTATGCATGGAATTTGAATAAAGGGCAGGTGGATTTTTATTATGAATGTAACAGATACACAATTAAGCTCACTTAATAACTTAGTGCCACCTGTCTTATAACAGGAGAGTGTTCCTGTATGTTCAACAGTAACACATTTTATTGTTTGACAAGTTTATAAAGACCACACAACCAATTCTTGAGATATTCTCTATGATTAGATATTTCTTAGATGGAGGGAATGAGCAGTAATTTCAAAATTTCAGCTTTTGTGAAATGTTCCCATAAAAGTGTTCAAGATGAGGTTGATTTACTGATAACACTAACTGGATTTTCTTGTCTAATATCATTTGTTTCCTTCTTAACATAGAAGACAAAACTCAGCACACAATCCTGTGACATCGTTTAATTGCAGTTTTCAAGTTGTGATAAAAAAACAAAAAGGAAAGGAAAAATGGCTTTATCTAAAGGCATCTTGGTTTCAACAGATATTGGAAATTGTCAATAATGTTGTGGTAAAAACAAGGACAATGGCATCACCCTGATAAATTGATAGAACAATAAAAAAATGTTTTCTTTCAGAAGAAGCACTGCAATAGTAAAGGGGTATAATGGCTAAGCCATATTGGGAGCAATTTTGCTGAAGACAAAAGTTTGGAAAATTGATGGAGTAACGAAAATGCTTCATCTCAGAAGTCACTATAATATTGTTACTCATCTGCTTTCACTTTCATATTTTGTAGAATTTGCCAGTTGAATTGTTTAATTTTAGCCCTAATATAGAAGGCACTGATAGTTTAATGGTCATTGGTGATTGTGTTTCATTCACTTAAGGCAGGTATCCATAATCTACTACATGGCTACATTTACTTAACATTACATAATCTACTACATGGCTACATTTATTTAACATTACATAATCTACTACATGGCCACATTTATTGAACATTACATAATCTACTACATGGCCACATTTATTGAACATTACATAATCTACTACATGGCCACATTTATTTAACATTACATAATCTACTACATGGCCACATTTATTGAACAGTACATAATCTACTACATGGCCACATTTATTGAACATTACATAATCTACTACATGGCCATATTTATTTAACATTACATAATCTACTACATGGCCACATTTATTGAACAGTACATAATCTACTACATGGCCACATTTATTTAGCATTACATAATCTACTACATGGCCATATTTATTTAACATTACATAATCTACTACATGGCCATATTTATTTAACATTACATAATCTACTACATGGCCACATTTATTGAACATTACATAATCTACTACATGGCCACATTTATTTAACATTACATAATCTACTACATGGCCACATTTATTGAACAGTACATAATCTACTACATGGCCACATTTATTGAACATTACATAATCTACTACATGGCCACATTTATTTAACATTACATAATCTACTACATGGCTACATTTATTTAACATTACATAATCTACTACATGGCCACATTTATTGAACATTACATAATCTACTACATGGCCACATTTATTTAACATTACATAATCTACTACATGGCTACATTTATTTAACATTACATAATCTACTACATGGCCATATTTATTTAGCATTACATAATCTACTACATGGCCATATTTATTTAGCATTACATAATCTACTACATGGCCATATTTATTTAGCATTACATAATCTACTACATGGCCACATTTATTTAACATTACATAAGCTACTACATGGCCACATCTATTTAACATTACATAATCTACTACGTGGGCACATTTACTTAACATTACATAATCTACTACATGGCCACATTTATTTAACATTACATAATCTACTACATGGCCATATTTATTTAGCATTACATAATCTACTACATGGCCATATTTATTTAGCATTACATAATCTACTACATGGCCACATTTACTTAACATTACATAATCTACTACATGGCCACATTTATTTAACATTACATAATCTACTACATGGCCACATTTATTTAACATAATCTACTACATGGCCATATTTATTTAACATTACATAATCTATTACAAAGCCACATTTATTTAATACTAGCATAAAAACCACCCTATTGAGCAGCATTTAAGCTAGTTCCTATGAAGGGCACTTGATTGGGCCTTCATTGCAACAGGAGTAGATGTGATAGCCAACAATAAACTACAGAAGAACTCAAAATTGATCACTGCATTTAAATATTCCATTAATATTTAGGCTTATATTTTAAAAGTTCAACAAAGAAGATGAGCTATTGAAATCTGTGCCCATTTAATTGAAAAAGTGTAACACAATGATACTGGCATTTATTATATAGATTACATTATCTCGAACATGGCCACAGGAACAGAGAAAAATTATGTTCCATAATTCTATCAAGTAAAGAAGACTGACTTTGAATATAACAGTAATGGTGACTTTACCATAACAAAAAAGTGAAAATAACAAAATAAGAGATAAGAGATAAAATATGGTTGAGATAACTAAAAGAGTTTTTTTTTGGGGGGTGGGGGTTCTGTGATTTACAAGGTTCAGTCACTTGTTCATGTTGGGATTTTGTATATCAGTTATGGGAAACTTAGTGCTTGTTTCGGGTATAACGTATAAATGGAGAAAATCAACATGCATATGTAAACTCATGGAAGAAATATTCCATGATCAAATTGAGCAGAAACAAAGCAGCAGGTTCAGATGAAATCATAATAGAGATGTTGGTCACCTTAGATGATTTCAGCATCAACAAGATTGCAGACATAATAATTGAAATCTACAACAGCAGGTGATATACTGGAAGGGTTAAATAGATACATTTTCATAGTGTTGTAAATGGTAAATTATGGTAAAGTAAATAAATGGTAAAAGATATGGAATACAAAGAAAATGGTAGACGGAAGAAAATTGTAGAATATATGAAGTAAGAAAGAACGCTACAATGTATGAAATAAGAAAATTGTAGAATATATGGAATAGGAAGAAAATTGTAGAATATATGGAATAGGAAGAAAATTGTAGAATATATGGAATAGGAAGAAAATTGTAGAATATATGGAATAGGAAGAAAATGCTAGAATTTATACTTTGAGAAGATGGTAGAATGTATGGAATCAGAAGAAAATTGTAAAATATTTGGAATATGAAGAAAATATTAAAATATATGAAATAGGAAAATTGTAGAATATATGAAGTAAGAAAGAACGCTACAATGTATGAAATAAGAAAATTGTAGAATATATGGAATATGAAGAAAATTGTAGAATATATGGAATATGAAGAAAATTGTAGAATATATGGAATAGGAAGAAAATGGTAGAATATATGGAATATGAAGAAAATTGTAGAATATATGGAATATGAAGAAAATGGTAGAATATATGGAATATGAAGAAAATGGTAGAATATATGGAATATGAAGAAAATGGTAGAATATATGGAATAGGAAGAAAATTGTAGAATATATGGAATAGGAAGAAAATGGTAGAATATATGGAATATGAAGAAAATGGTAGAATATATGGAATATGAAGAAAATGGTAGAATATATGGAATATGAAGAAAATGGTAGAATATATGGAATATGAAGAAAATGGTAGAATATATGGAATATGAAGAAAATGGTAGAATATATGGAATATGAAGAAAATTGTAGAATATATGGAATATGAAGAAAATTGTAGAATATATGGAATAGGAAGAAAATGGTAGAATATATGGAATATGAAGAAAATTGTAGAATATATGGAATAGGAAGAAAATGGTAGAATATATGGAATATGAAGAAAATGGTAGAATATATGGAATATGAAGAAAATTGTAGAATATATGGAATAGGAAGAAAATTGTAGAATATATGGAATAGGAAGAAAATGGTAGAATATATGGAATAGGAAGAAAATGGTAGAATATATGGAATAGGAAGAAAATGCTAGAATATATGGAATAGGAAGAAAATGCTAGAATTTATAGTTTGAGAAGGTGGTAGAATGTATGGAATCAGAAGAAAATTGTAAGATATAAGGAATAAGGAGAAATTAAGATATTTGGAATATGAAGAAAATATTAAAATATATGAAATAGGAAAATTGTAGAATATATGAAGTAAGAAAGAACGCTAGAATGTATGAAATAAGAAAATTGTAGAATATATGGAAAAGCATAAAAATGACAATGCATAGAATATCAGGAAAATGGTTGACGAAATGAATAACATGAATATGATAAAATGTAGAATAATGTAAAACATTCATTGCAGCTCATCTTTAAAGAACATCAATTTAATGTCTGCTAAAAGACGAATACATTTAATGTGTATTTTTGTTCTTAGTGACTTAGTGAAATAATTAAATGAAAACCTTCACAGAATAAACAAATAAAAGCATTAATGGTAAAAGAATCCTGGCATATTAGATCTTTTATTCTCTTTTGTCAGTAATGTGATTATCATCATTTTTTTTCTTTTGATACCATGTGTTGCATCCATATTATAGTGTAGAATTTATCACCCATTCCAGAAAATACAAGACATTGTCTCCATCTTCAGCTGTAATTAACAAACCCATAAATGGTATGATGTTCATGGGTTGATTATATACTTCTGTCTGGATATCACCACACTGTTGAAATATTATTAATATTTACTCAGCTTTGTCAGGTACAAGGCCACAATTACTGTGTATCTGTTTAATTGGCTTAGTATTTCTCTACAGCAAGGTATCATTTCAGTTTAGCACAAGACTTCAAGTATGAGGGTAGGCAATGATGATTATACCCATTGCACTGTTAATGGTCTAAAATATTACCATACTAGCCATAACAAGTATATATTTAGATTCTTCATAAAATCCAAGAAAGAATCCTCAATATTATTGGTCCCAATCAGGCATCTCAGCTTCAGTCATTTTTTTCCACTGCTGTAATGTAGCTTCTGTATGCCTTTTCTATAAATATATTCATGGTAATTTTTCTTTCCTTTGTGGTACCTAAACTTTATGTAGTCAGTTTCATCATGCTTGAACTTAAATTTCAGTTCAGTAATTGATGTCTCAGATTACTTCCACAATGAAGAAAACAAATTGCAAGTTCAATTATCAGGGGCAGAAAGAAATGTGGTAATCTTGATTCACAGGTACTGTTATAAAATAAAATAAGACATATCTCGGCTGATTTACAGGCAAATACTCAAGAGCGAGAGCCGGATGTGAACGGGACAAAGCCCCATCGCAAAATGACCATTATCTTCGTTTACAAATGTTCCCGACACACGAGTTCCGGTCGAAAAATAAAATAATATTTAAAGTGTTCCATTTTTCGTCCAATAAAAATGCTTCCCTCCTAATTATACTCGCTTCATTTTTCGAGCCTGTTAAGCAATAAAAAACTACTATAAAAGGGGTCACACGGAAGTTCAACAGGCAGTCACAGGTGGCCAGGGAACAGACCTATCATGGTCAGCAGCTGTCAGCAGGGGAGCATCAACCACCGTCAACATGTGTGAACTACTATGAGAGATCGACCTAGATCCAAAGCCGACTTATGAACTATACCACAAGGTAGCTGTCCCAAACCCTCACGTTTCTGTTGAAATAAACCACATAAATCTATTTCTGCTGTGGTCGTATTTCTTTCTTGCAACCATACGCTTGTCTATAACAGTACTATGTCACAAATCATAATGCATGTAACCAGTCAGAGAAATAACACACTCACTGACAAATGCAGTAGCCAAGTACATGAATTTCTCCCCCAATTCAAGAACACCAACTGCTTTTATCGACAGAGCATTTTTTTTCATTTGTTGACAGCTGGGAGAAGCCACACAATACTAGTATATCTGAAATACTTTTATGATGACTTCTTTGACTGACTTGTTTTTGATTTAGACATTCCGTCTTCTGCATATCATGCAGAATACGTGTCTTTTTTTCTCGATAAGTAACTTTCTTTTTCATCATATTTTCTGTCATAGAATATACATGACAAGCCATTTTCTTTGCTACACTTTATGATAAAGTGCAGTACTAAATTGGCTGCAAAGTATGATAATTTTACAGTTGAAATGGCTTGATGTAACCGTAAATTATATGCTAACAGTTTCTTCTTGCTTTCCCAGTCATCTTTGATCTCCAAAAATTTAAATACAATGTCATTTTCATTATCTTGTCTTAATTTTTATTCTTTATTGCTCACTCTCCCGAATAGGGATTTTTGTCATATTTGATCAGATTTTTTATTTTAACATAATTCCTATGTGAAAATTTAAGAGACTTTTCATAAATATATTTTTTTTAACTTTCTACTGTTAAAATATTTCAAATTGACTACAGCATTTTATCTAGAACAGTTGTCATGGTATTGACTTTTTACTTCGACACTTCATTGGTGTTTTGAAAATGCTCACAAAATATAGGGAAATGATAACACAAACAAAAAACATTTCAACATCCAACTAGTCATTGCGTTCCATATACATTAATATTCAATGTAGTATTTTTGAAACTCATTGTAATATATGACAATTTCAGGAATCAGTTCCCATTATTGACTAATATTGAATGACATTTGACAGTTCAACTGTTAAAACAGTTTTGTTATATTTGTGGGCAATCAGAGTCTTGATAAATATTTGGATAGTAGCAGATAATCAGTTCAGAACCTACATCAGGATTTCAGTCTCTTGATTTTGAATATTCATTGATGGAATGATGTAGTCAGGCCAGCAATTATATCCAGTATTGACTGACCATCAGCTCTGATTAATTCTACATTTGTTCTTATTAGGCCATGTTGTAGAACAAGCAATTGTTTCTGAAATAAAGAGACGACTGTTGTGGTTTATTGAGGTAACGTGAAGAAGATCCTTTGGGAAAAGGAAAAAGTAGGCTTATGGCCATATCACATTGAAATACCAGTTCCTGGATAATCTTCAAAGAAAGTGAAAAAAAAAAAAAAGTTAAGTAATGGCAAGCCTGGCCAGTACCACTTGGAATAACAACTCAGAATTGTTGAAAAAGAATGGAAACAAACTTATACTTTGAAACACTTTTGCAATGAATGCTAAAAATTTACGCTGCACTAATCAAGGGTAAAGGGAGGATATTTTGATGAGAGAAAAATTTAATCATAAATTTTTTATTTTCTTTTTGCCATAATAAAAATTAATCATGTCTCACTTGTTTTAACCATGTCTAATAATATTCTCTTATCTAAAGTACAAAACAAGTACTTTTGGGGCCAATTTAAGAATTACCAGCGATAGCCTCAAACTTTTTTGAACTGTAGTGTATGTGTATATATATAAATATAAAAGTGAACATTGAAGTCAACACTTAGAGACGACAGGCTGTTTCATGCTAGACACAATCGTCAGGCCACCTTATTTTACACACGCTTTACATATATATATATATATATATAATTTTTTTTTTTTTAATCTAAGTTCATTTTGACAAGAAGTTTTGCACAGTGAGAAATCAGATCTGATTTTTACTAATAATACCAGCTACACTAGCAGTCAGGTTGGCCACGAGGACAACAGTTGATGAGTCTTCGCCATTTTTTGTTTATTTCTTGCACCACTGATGAAGGACACAGTCGTGCCTGAAAATTCCTGACTTAAAACCTTAATTTCCATTCTTCATTTTTGTCTTGTGGTTAATAATTAATATTTAATTAAATATTTTTCATATTGATCACATTGGTACCCTTTTGTTTGCCCTTGTTTTATTAACCAACCTATCTATTTTACACACACACACACACATGCATATATATATAAATAAAAGCTTTGTTTATCCATACTTTGAATTTGACAGTTTTATGTCTGTTAATTAAAAAAGAAGAACTCAAGCCAAGTCCTGAGAAAAACATAAATTTTCACACACACAGATGCCTATAAAATAACGTATGAGGTAAGATAATATGTAAAGTCACACCTGAAAAATATTAGCTGAATTTCTACTGGTTCGTTTAGAAAATAATCAAGTTTTCTTGGATTTCTTTTGGGATGAGATTGAAATAATAGACATCACTGGAAAATATGAACACTTAATTAATCAGCATATATGCTAGGCCACAAAAATCTCCTTAACTGGCCAAACATAGAAATAAATACAATATGGGAACCAGTAATACGGAGTGCTAGAGAAAAGCAATAACAACAACAAAATTGCAATATGAGCCCTGGAGAAAAAATGTTTAAGACATTCGAGAGAGTTTTACCTCGAGGTTGTGGACCCAGTCGAGAGAGTTGTATCTTGAGGTTGTGGAAAAATTTAAAGAATTTATATTATCAGTCCAACCTGTCACCTCAACTTTAATGACTCTCCCCTTTCAATGTAATTTTGTTTCCCATGAGCATTTTCTATAACTGTTTTCATGGCAGTCCTTCTGATAAATTTTCCTCTTTGATACTTCAGTCAGCCCAGTACTTCATTGGCAATTGGGTCTCATAGTTTCACTGTTGAAATTGCTAGATGTAACTGAACTGTAAGTTCTATGTTAATTGTTTCTTCTCTAACACTTCTTTTCTTTGGAACTCTCTTCCAACTTTTCTATCAACTACAATCCATACAAATTTAAATTCAGCATCAATTGTCTTCATCTCTCTCCTAGAATTCTGTTCTTTCTAATGTTGTTTCTTTTCAATAAAATTTTCTCAGTTTCCTTCACTCTATTATCTTTCATCTTCAGTAACCCCTTGTGTCTTGGTGGCTTTATTGCCTTGCTTGGGTGAATTGATTAAAAAGAAATACTTTTCAGAAAAACTAACACTTTTAAACTGGCTAAACCATGTAAAATCATAGCACAAATGTCCCTTTATGTGACATTCATGTAAGATATACATTGTACTCATTAAACTCTTTATTTTTTTGTGGGAATTAAACAGTAACAAAATCTATTAACAATTTACAGCCTGATAAAAACAAAAATAAAACTGACAAATTGAATTAATATTTTCTTGTTAACTTTTTACTCTGATTTCCCAGGAGTTTGTTCCAAATTTGCTGATTTTCAGTGTGATATTCCTTTCCAAACAACTTCATTTATTTGGATACATCAAAAGTCTTTTTGTTTTTTAATCACTGCAAGTTCCTCTCAAAAGCTGCTATATATTTTATATTTACTTTTATGTAAGGCTCAACATTTATCTTTCAATGATCCTATCTGTTTTTCATGTTTTAGATGACTGGGAGTTGTGTTTTTTACCTTGTGTTTTGAAGCATCATAGTTAAAACATGAGTCTTATCCTAAATATTGGTTGGCAATATTCTGTCAGTGAAGAGAAGAATGGGTAAAAATCCATGTAGAAAAAAGAAAGAAAGAAATGAATAAACAAATCTAGGTAAGAAAGAGAAGAAAGAAATGAAAGAAGGAATTTTAAGACAGAATAAAACAAAAATACAAAGAAAGAAAAAGAAAGAATGGGTAATATGAAAGAAAAAAGAAAACAGGAGAAAAGTAAAAAAAAAAAAAAAAAGGAGAAAAGAAATAAATAAAAAAGAGATTAGAGGAAAAAAGAAAAAAATTAAAATGAACAGTAAAAACAGCAAAAAACGTAATTAGTTTACAACACATCTTAATGAGTTTTTACCCTCTCGAGAACTTCTATCTGTCTTTTTTCTTTTTTTTTTTTTTTAAATGCTCTCTACATGTGGGTATCTTCTGATGCATTGAGCTTTTCTAAAAGTTACCAACTAATGTTGGAGTTGAATTTATCTCAAACTTGTGTTTAAAATCAACAAAATTGAAAAACAGATTTTCATGCATATCCAAGCTTTATTTCAAGGTCAGCACACTTAAAATTCTTAAACTAGATTGGGTATTATGGCCATTTCCTTCCACTTGATGAATTCTGAAAGAAGCTTCTTTAGCTTTGAAGTCCAGCTTAAAAGAATGCCTCAAAATTACCAGAATCTCAATACTTAAACCTGCCATTATAACACCTGAAACAAAATGTACAGCTAAATTTCAGTGATACTGATACAACATATGGCGGGGGGGGGGGGGGTTGTGACAAAACCTATCAAAATATGTAAAATTACTAGAATTTTTAATATATTTCTAAGTGAGCAGAATTTTCCTCATAAACTTGCTCACTAGAGAACCAACACAATAATAGTCAGTAAAGATTTAGTTGAAGTATTGTTCATTTATTCAATTTGACCTTATTAATTTTATATACACATAATCACACATAAATGTGATATATATATTATGAAATGGACAAAGTCCGACAATTATTTTAAGACATTTTTATGTTTATACATTCTTTTTATAGATACAAATATTTAAGGCCAGTAAATGTTGTTTAATACTGTTTATTATAAACAGAGCATTTACTTAAATATTTGGATCTATAAAAAGAATGTATAAACATAAAAATGTCTTATATATATATATATATATATATATATATATATATATATTAATTAATAACAGCTGAATCATATGTAGTCCTTTAGATATGAACATGAAATAAACTTTGAAGAAAAAATTATTTTGATCCATCCTAATATATAATTATATTATAATATGGCATCATAGTCTTTAGATGTGAGCATAAGTTTTGAATAAAAAGTCTATAAAAAATGAAAGTAACTTTGATACACCCTTAATAATAATATAATTGTGTCGTAGTTAGTCTTGTGATGTTCCCATGAAATAAGCTTGTAAATAAACAAAAATATAATCATAGTAATAATATCCTAGAATCATCAACGATAGATGATGACCATAAAAAAATAGCAAATATTTTTATACATACTAATATGTTTTTGTTTAGTATGGGAATGAATAAATTTGTCACATCCTTTTATAGGGAAAGGCAAATCTTTAGCAGCCTATAGAAAACAAGAATTTTTGTCTTAAATCCAACTGGAAAGATCTCTTCACTGCTATTTATTTATATTTGTAACTGAAATGCAGGCACATTATTTACATTATTCGGACTATTGTCCTCATCTTTGTCGCCATATTCATCACAACGTTTTGTCCTTCCAGTATCTGTTTATATTTCTGAGATGAGGATATTATGTACATTATTTACATTATTCGGACTATTGTCTTTATCTTTGTCACCATATTTATTACAACATTTCAGCCGTTGTACACTCTGGCCTTCTTCAGGTGGTTGGAATTTCGAACTGAACCCTTTATTTCACTCACTGGGGTAGTCTGTTCTAGTTCCACGTGCCATGTTTTAATGGATATCAGTCATTAGTTATCTCTTGTTAATTTCCCTCTCCAAGTTCTCCACTGCCTTAACCGGGTATTGAACTCGCATTCTTTGGGTCCTGTCACTGGATCTAACTAACGCCTTTATCCACTGTGCTATGTGTCCTTGATGAGATGAGGACAATAATCTGAATAATGTAAATAATGTACATAATGCCTCATCTCAGAAATATAGACAGACTCTGAAATACTGGCTTTGTAATGTTAGAAGTCATCAGTAATTGACAATAAAGAGAGTAGGATCAATGACGATTCTGAAAAAACAAACTCAGAATATAAGTGAGGCAAAACTATTAAATGATAAATTATGGAAATGTCTTTTAATGGTGTCTTGCCATATTGGTAGCCAATGAAAAAGGCATTAGGAACGCATGTTGTTAATTAAAAACTGATATGAAATGGAAGAATAGTAAGAGATTTACTTTGAATTTATACACTAAAAATATCAATAGTCACACATACACCAAAAGACTGAATAACCTTTCTTTCCCTACAGCTCAATTTTCTCAGCTTTTCTGTCCTTGAATATTTTTGATTTCTCAAGTAACATATTGACATTGTTCATGTGTGACTAATTTTTCTTTTCATCCTATTCTTATAGCTTGTTTACACATCTCAGAAGTAATAGAAATAATAATCTTAAGTTATCAGAATTTCTGAGATGAAGCATTGTTATTTTTTATAAGGTTTTCTTTTTGTTGTTATTGGTCATTCTCACCTACTAGTAGTATTAGTAACATGAGGTTGCTATAAAGTTATTAATCTAAACCATTTCCCAAAATCTCACCAAGTGGTCAAATATTAGAATCTATTTTGGCTGCATTGACTAATTTTCAGCATCATCTTGTACTTAGAATCACTTAGATGAATAAAATTGTCATTACTATTTATTGATTATTTTTTTTCTTTTTACTTTATTGTTTGTTTACACTTCATAAAAGTAGATGACTTAAAAGTCTTAAGTTGTCAGAATTTTGAAGATGAAGCATTATCATGATTAATTTTGATGATTTTTCTTTTTCACTTATTTTTTTCTTGTTTGTTGACACCTTGTAGTAGCAGTAGACATAATAGTCTGAAGTTGTTGGCTTTTCTTTCATTATTTTTGTTACTGATTTTTCTTTTGTGTTATTATTATGGCTTTATTTAAATGTAAAATTATGAAGAAAATCTCAATAAAATAGGAAGAAAATAATATGATTACAATTCAAATTTTATTTATTTCTATTTTACAAAAACCAGTAAATTACATCATTATAAAAACTTTATTAAAAGAAAGTGTATAAAAAACTTTGTAAAAAGTTTATAAAATATATATTTAAATACATAATTTATAAAAAATATATAATATATAATAATTATAAATATATTATATATAATATGTTATATATAATATATATAATATATATATTATATACAATATATATTATATATATGTTATATAATATATGTATAGTATATAATATATATAATGTATATTATATATATAATTTATAAGTTTATAAAAAAATCTTTATAAAAAATTGTGGCTTTATTTAAATGTAAAATTGTGAAAATTTAAATAATATATGAAGAAAATAATATGATTATAATTCAAATTTTATTTATTTCTATTTTACAAAAACCACTAAATTACATCCTTATAAAGACTTAACACATATGCCACTTTGCTTAATGTATAATAGATGAGTTTGAACATCAGACTCTTTTGTACTTAAGAAATTGATAAAAACATGATTCTTTACACATACATATATAAAAATATATCCAATTTTTGCCAATATTCTGGTGCCTGAAATTATTTAATTTCTTTTTAAAAAAAATAAAAAGCAAATTTGAATAAATTTTGCCAATTTCACTTAACAACAAGTTTTGACAAAATTAGATTCTATATAATATTTTAATGATGTTATTTAAATAACTTGTCACTACACTTATCTTTTTGCATTAAATTTCTTCAATATATAATTTAATTTTAACAAAAAAAAAAATGGAAATCCCTTTTTGGTGAGTCTAAAAATTGAATCCATGTACTTGTGTCTTTGTGTGAAGAAGACATTTTCCTTCAAGCAGTGACAAGACTTTTCAGAAAAAGTTCTTTTATCCATTTGGAAGCTTTTTATAATTTTAGGATGGGAATCAAGAAGATAGGAGACAAAGATAAGGTTCTATAAAGATTTGGACAACTTTTATGACCAAAATGTCAACTCGTGATGATTCCACTTTTCACAGGTCTGGCTGCCATTTTTGTTGCTTCAAGTGACAGAACAACTTGCTTTCATTTTCGTTTTTTCTTTCTTCTGCACTTGTAACTGGAATGGATTCTGTTCTGTTTTTTCAATCCTTTTTCTCTGTTCTTTCAGTCAGATTCTTTAAATATCCAAAACATTGTTTTCTAAATATTCTTTCTAGTATTATGTATTATTAAAGAGTTTATCATTCATACGCTTTTTTTTCCTAATTCTTGTTTTTTCATATCCAAGTCGCTCCAATCTCTGGAAACCAAATTCATGTATTTTTTACTTATTAATAATTTCCTTATTCTCAGCAACAAAAGTAGTAACTTTAAATTTTCTTTCTTTTCTTGTGACTTGGATATTTTCCCTTAAATTCAATTTATGTCATTTTAGAGCCAGTATATTAAATGAAATAAGCAGCTATGGTAGTTGCATCTATCAATAAAGAGATAATGTTTCAGTGCATAGTGAGACTTAACCATAAGTAGGTCAACTTTTGTATTGTGGCCTTGTTTGTAGTTAATATTGTTAAAAAAGAAAAAAGCCAACTCTTAACAATATTAACTACAAACAAGGCCACAATGTGCTCACCATATTCAGAAATTAAAAACATACGCCGAAAAAAACTGAATCATCTTTGATAATGGCTAAAGGTAGAGCTGAAAGCACTCGGAACTATACAACATTTGGACAGTTTTTACACACTCTTTGTCCAGAAAAGAAAGCTCTTGTTCGAACACAAGAAAAATAAAAAGCTTAACCGTAGTACCTTGTCTGTTGAAACATGCATAAACAAAGGATTGCTGCCTAAATATACAACTATATATATATATTATAAATTAATTGATTTAAAATATAGTTTTTCCACTCCACAGTTCTAACCATGTTTCAAAAATTTTTGAAACATGGTTAGAACTGTGTAGCAGAAAAACCATATTTTAAATCAAATAATTTATAATATTAATGCTCTGTAAATTTACATTGAGCACTATTTTGTAAAAATAAAAATATCTATAAGAACACCGGATTATATATCTTACTGTTTTTTTCTTTTTATTTATATATACATACAACTATATATATATATATATATATATATATATATATATATATATATAAGCAAATATAAATGGATATAAATCCGACAGAATGAAGAAAAATATTTGGAAAAAACAAACAAAAATCCTTAAATGCAATTATGTTGTTTTAATATGAATGAAATGTCAACGTCTGACGTTTCGATTTAATAAACCTTCTTCAGGACAATATTCATTAAAATACAATTAACATAATCAGTTCAACATGACAAAGATGATGGACATAAAAACAAGACTTATCCAAAACAGATAACTGAAAATTTTAAATGATCAGCTTTCCGTTTAAGCGTGGTCACGTTGTCGTCAAATGGGCGACGCTTTCGAAACGTATTCCTAAAATTTGAGTATTTTGAATGAAAACGAAAAATGAAAAGAATTCTATTATGATCTAAAATTAATATGTACGCTTGTTGAGCATTAATCTCGCTAAAAAAGGGGAAATATTAAAGAAGTCAGGTCTAGTATTCACCGTGCGGGAGATGGATATTATACCTGCTTCATAAATCCTCCTAAGATTTTTATTATGAAAATATTTTAAAATCTTCACGGAATCAAAATCTAAATTATGATCTGCTTTAGTTATGTGTACAACTAAAGCATTGTTTAAATTTCCGAGGTGAATATCTCGTTTATGTTCGAAAACACGAGATTTTACGGACCTACATGTTTCACCCACATATTTTAAGTCACAGTTTTTGCATGAGATTTGGTAGATGCAAGCATCGGATGTAATATGTTGTTTGCTGGTGCTATTTAATAAATTACGGATAGTTCTAGTAGGTAATATTGTAGTTTTAATTTTTAACGCATTTAAATTATTGGAAATACGTTCGGTCAAATGTTTATTTGGTAGAAAGATGCGATCAAAAGAATTATTATCAGAGGCAGCTGAAAGTGTACCTCTCATTGATGTAGTTGTAGTGGCCTTCGAGTGTCATTTTGCGCTGATGATTAAACTTTCAACACTTTATTTTTAGCTCTCTGTAATAATTGTCTCGGATACGAAAGATTTGAAAAGGTATCCTCAATATATGAGAATTCATCATCTAAATATTTTGCTGAACAGATGCGAAGAGCCCTTAAATAGAATCCAATAATAATACCCCTCTTAGTGTTAGTATCATGGTGAGAGTAAAAATGTAAATAGTCATTTTTACATGTGGGTTTACAATATACTTTGAATTCTAATTTATTTTTATTTTTAATGAGTAGTATATCTGAAAAAGGTAAAGAATTATTAGACTCAAGTTCATAGGTAAATTCTATAGTAGGTTCAATTTTATTTAATCTATCAGTAATCTTATTTAAATCATGTTTATGTGGGTAGATAAATAAAATGTCATCGATGTATCGGAAGTAATGTGTATCAGGTGGAATGACATCTTTAAAAGGTCCAGATTCAAGAAATTCTAGAAATATGCATGCTAGGAATCCAGAGAGAGGACTCCCCATCGGTAAACCAAATTTTTGTTTATAATAAATATTATTATACTGGAAGAAACAATGTGAAGTGCAAAGGATGCACAATTTGATGCATTTCGAGATAGAGATAGGTAGCTTAAAGTCAATTTTCTTAAGGTGGTTCTCTAATCGTTTAATACAATTTATCAACAGGTATATTAGTAAATAATGATTTAATGTCTAAGCTAGCTAGGGATTTGTTACCTATATCAATATTTCTCAACCTATTTAAAAGAGAGCCTGAATTCTTTATATGTGCGTTACTTACGGTGCCCAGAATTCAACCTTGAAAATGGCTAAATGTATAGCCAAAAGTGCTCGGATAAAAAGAACATTCGGACAGTTTTTATATAATTTATCATCTGAAAAGGAAAAATTATTAGATCACTTGAGAAATTGTATTAAAAAGTAAATCAAAGAACCTTGTCTGCCCTATTCAATGAAATGAGCATGAAAGGAGGATTGCTGCCTAAATACACAAATATATACACACACACACACACAGTGATGAGCCAAGACATTATGACCAGCAACAAATGACAAGAATAACAGCTACTATCTGATAACAACTGTAATCGTCAATGTCAGAAGAGTTTAAACAGACAAAACATCCTAGAGTTATTTATTTTGACATTTTAAATGTTGCAGTTATGGGAAGCAAGAAAGATTTCTTTGATTTTGTTAAAAGCCAGGTGTTATGGCTATATTATAAAGTCAAAGAATTTTCATAATGGCATGAGTTCTTAGAATCAGTTTTAGGTGAATACCTATTGGCAGTGAGTGGTCTGACGAGTAAAAAGTCTCTACTCAGATGTGCCTGTGAGTGACACTTTGATATTAAATAAATTGTTCAGATACTAAATTAATCAAAGGCAGAGGAGTGGGAATTTAATCAAAAGTGCAGTTACTACCCTAATACCAAGCAGGGGATTGATAAATTGACATTAAGCAAAGCACAAAGATTCTGGGCAGAAGTTCTTATTAATATGGAAATTATACTATACCATCATTTATTATAGATACAATACTAGTTCAACCATAAAGATCATCACAAAGAAATGGTTGATATAAGATTATTCAAAATGTGGTGACTTCTATATGCCATGTACCTTCAGCACATTAGTGATCATGACTCTCCACAACTTCTTGTCCTTTGAAGCTCTTAATAAATTTTGTCTTTTTGTTATCCCTTCTAAACCTTTTTCCACCATGCCTTGAATCTGTCCAGTGAGTATCAAATTTTCCCAGATGTCTTTCCTCAGTATGTGCTCTTGAAATTTCATTTATCTATTCCTGATAAGTTTAACTATCCTTTTTGATTTTATTTTCCCTAAAACTATGTCATTGTTCACATCTTTGATCCATGGTATTCTCTACATCCTTCTGTAGATCCATATTTCTGTTGCTTCAAGTTTCTTCTTCATCTGTGACGAGATTGTTTAGCATTCATTGCGCCATATAGGAGGCCTGATATTATGCAACAGTTCAGGTCCACTTTGTTTCTAATGAAATCTTTCTGTTTCTTAATACTTTGCTTAGCTTTTGGAAGGCAACTTTCGCTATCCAAGTGTTGCACTTTCCATCCTATTAAAATGCACTTTAGTATTAGGTTGGTGCAAAAATAATGACGTAATAATGTCGTTTTTTGACGTATTTTTTAACGTAAAAAAAAACGACATTATTACGTCATTATTTTTGCACCAACCTAATATATTCATACACATATTCAATTTAATGCCATTCATAATAATTTCCTTTACATATCTATCATACATTTTTTAACAGCGTCACATTCATTTCCTTAAACATACAGCATTTATATGTCGACCCAGTCACTTATCAAAAGTCTGCAATTATTATGAATCTGTATCATGTCTACAGAGTACAAATGTAAAAGATTATTTGTTTGATTTTAAAATTTTAAATTTAAATCAATGTATCCCAAAATTCATAGCAGAAAGTGCAGCCATCTTTTAAGATGGCTGCACTTTCTTCATTGTGAAATCATTCATATTTAATTCATGCCATTTACTGCTGAAGAAACCAAATTTACTCTTCATAATAATTCTTCTCATGAATTGTTAATCTAAAAAAAAAAAGAAAAACATCAAAAACTTACGTATGCATATTTATATATCTATATTAATATTCCAGTGAATACAGATTGTTAATGGATTCTAATTGAAAAATTCTTCCCTTCTTTTTTAATATTTTCTAATAACGTGAACAATAAGGTTGATTAGAACTGAAGCAAATTTTTGTTTGTTTTAAATTCAGTTTGTAAAATAAAACATATTCACTAAAATGGCTTTCATGTGGTGAATATTCTCTTGTTGGTGTTTTTCTTTTTTACCATTTACAAATATATTGTACAAACCATTTTCAAAACTTAAAATACTGGAATGTATCAAAATTATTTTCACTCTGCGTACATACATACAGTGTCTGGGGTTTCCCACTAAACTATATCCTGTAGCAAAGCCTCTGATCAGTAGATTGGAGTTTAATTGCTGTTGTTCCCTGGTCCAAGGGGCAAATAATGAACCACAAACAAAAATTAAAAGACAAAAAAAAAAGACAAAAAAAAAAGACAAAATACATTTTTATAGTAAAAATATCAGCAACAATGCATTTTTGTAGTAAAATTAGCAATAATGCATTTATTGTAATTAGTAACAATGCATTTTTTTAGTAAAATTAGCAATGGTGCATTTATTGCAGTAAAATTAGCAATGGTGCATTTATTGCAATAAAATTAGCAATGACACATTTATTGTAATAAAATTAGCAATATTTCTTTGTGGTAAAATTAGCAACAATACATTTTATATTGAAGTTGAAGACATGGCATATATTGTCATTTTTTTTTTTTAATTTGCTATGAATTATCTCATTTCTTGTAAGGAGAAACAATTTTTCAGTCCTCATTTGGTTTTGTAAGATTTTTTAGTAAAAAATGGGGCTATGTAATAATTTAATCATGAAATAATGGCATTCTCTTGAATCAATTATAAAAGTTTGAATCTTCATATTTAGATTTTGTCATTAAATGACCAATAGAGGTGTTGATATGCAACTAAATAAAAAACAACCAACCAAATATATATATATATATATATAATAAAAAGGCTTAAACACTAATATTCCATGGTCATAATTTATTCCATTGGAATCGTAAATACGATCCAATTCATCAGACCTACAAATTCAAAAAGAAAACAGAAAAAAACCCACTCCGGAAATAAAAATAGAATTTAGAGAGAGTGTAATTATGAGAGTGTGGGACGAATGTTAGTTTATAAGAGAGGGGTTTAACAGAGAGAGTTTTATTTAAAATTAGGTGTGAGTGGAAGGGGGAAAAAGACTGTTGACGGATGTCTAAAACAGTATAAGGATACACATCGAGGTGACAATACACACACCATGGCCGATCAAATCTTAAAGAAGGAGGGAGAGGTAAGGAAAGAAGTGGTGGGGAAGAAAGATAGGGCGGGTGAAATTAAAATTGCAAGGGACGCTGTGTAATTGAGAAAATTTGACAAAAATAATATCGACTGCAGGTTACAAATCAAATATTATAAACAATAAATATGACGATTATCTAAACTGGCGAGGACCTATATTTTTATGTTCAAAACGCATGCAAAATCACACATACACAATAAGTCATACACGTATATACATACACATCGCCGTGTACCTACATACACACTTACATATATCCATGTACACATACACGTAAATCCACATATTCACACATACATACACACATACATATACATACACACATATACATATATCTGATTCAATATCTCAGATACTAAGCGCTTTCTAATAATTACCGCGCATATGATAAAGAAATAATTACACCTACATATATACACACATACACATACACCTCCATATAAATACATACATACATACATACATACATACATACACATACACACACATATATATATATATACATACATATATATATGTATATATATACATACACACACACACACATACATACATATACATGTACACACACACGCATACATCCATATATATACATATATACATAGACACACACACACATGTATATACACACACACACATACATATACACAAACATCTACTCGTATACATACATGTATATACTACACACACACACACACACATATATACATATATATACACATACACACATACATATACATGTACACACACAAACACATATAAATACATACACACATACACATACATATACATACATATACATACGCACACATATATACACGTATATCCACCACACACACACATATATATATATATATACCCACATACATACAAATACATACATATAAATTAGAATTTAAAAACTAAATAAGTAAAATTTTAACAATTTATATATACACATATACCCACATTCATACAAATACGTACAAATACATACATATAAATTAGAATTTAAGAACTAAGTAAGTAAAATTTCAACAATTTGGGCGTAAAAAAAAAAAAAAAAAAAACCATAGCGCATCACAAAAACACACACAATGATCTATATAGAGATAAACAAAATAAACATAATAGTCATTCCGTTAAAATGTCATGCCCGATGTTTTGAACCAAGATGGAACTGACATAAGTGATAGAAAGTTACAAAACGGTGTTTATATTTTGAATCTCTTCTTATGTCTACATTTAGAAAATATCTCATTACGAAGATTCAACAGTTCATCTTGATTTTTATCTTTGATAATAAAAATTTTTTCCGCCAAGCACAGATCACACCGATCGCGGAAGTTATTAGGTGTTTTGGCTCTTGATAGGTATCTCCATTTCAAAAGTGGGGTTAACCCCTTATCCACCAGATCCCAGTAGTGTTTGGATAAGGAAGTTTGACTTCTAAGGCATCTATATCTAAAAGAGTGTCTATGGTTGTATAGACGCTGCTTCCAATTACCGGCGGATATACCTATATATCTTTTTTTCTCGTTTATATTTTCCTCGGGAAAGATAGTTGCCTCGTATATTACATTTTTGTAGTTACATTTACCCCCGATTGGGCAATGATCTTTATTCCTACAATTGCAGGTAGGGTTACTTGATTGAGTCACATTACAATGGTAGTTTCTAAGTATTCTGCAATTATGGGAAGATATGATTTTCTCCATATTTCTAACGCATGAGTAACTAATTTTCAGAGTCTTCCTATTGAAAATTTTACTTAATGGATGTTTACTGTGAAAATGCTTATCAATTAATTTCAGAAAAAAACTTCCTATGTCAATATTAGAGAGCTTGCAATATGGTGGGTTGAACCATATTACCTTCCTCTTTCTATTTTTAGATCTGTTATTGTTCTGATTTCCAAGTTCTCCGTTATAGTTTAATTCCTGTCTAAAACCACTATTTTTGAGGGCCTGATTGTATATAAATTTATTATCATCAAAGACTTTTTGGCTAGAAGATAGCTTATTTATTCTAGTATTCACAGTTTTAGGGATGTGGTCTATCACATGTTTAGGGTGGTTAGAGTGGACGTTGATATATAGGGGTGTTTGATCAACTTTATGGAAGGGTTTAAAGGTATCATTAGATAGATTTAGTGTAATATCCAAAAAGTTGACTATTTTCATGTTGGAAGATATTTCAATTTTAAGGCCTAAGTATTTGAAGGCCCTAATTATCTTCTTATGTAAGCTAGAAGTCAAGGGGCCATTGCTATTTGGGACAATGATTAGGCCGTCATCTCTATAAATTCCGACTTGGCTAAGGTTAACTACTCTACTCAAGGTATCGAGAATATATATGCCCACCAGATCTGCAATTTGGGCGGAATCAAAGGCCCCCATAGGTACATCGAAACTACCATTATTCTTCTTCACCCAAGTAGCGTCATTGTATGCAAGAATTGATCTTCTTGACGCTAAAATGATGTTAGGATCATTATCCGTTATATCAGTATATCCTTTGGCGAAATTAAGGCTGCTACTTAATAGTTCCTCCGAAATAGAAGGGTAAAAATCCAAGATGTCAAATTGGATGAAAGTGGCTCTTCTTTTGTTAGGGATCTTTCGGAACCATTTAATCGTCTCGGCCGAGTCTTTCCAAAGGTTAGCAGGGTATTTCTCCAGGACACATGAAGTTATTTTCTCAATAATACTCTTAGAAATTAATCCCAACTCAGATTTGGAGGGATTAATTAGACGGGACTGCAAGCTATTGATGAAGTTCGGCTTATGGTCTTTGAAGAGAATGTATGCATCTTTCAAACCAAATTTGCCCATTCTGTCAGCAACTCCACATTTGTTAGCAAATTTGCAGATGTCTTCATTGATAGATGATAAGGTACTATTGTCTTTGTCTTTTTTATAAGAGCTGGTAATTTTGTCAGTGACGATTTTGTCGTATTCAGAAGGTGTAACTTTATAGAAATTTTTAGATTTGTCGGCTTTAATCCATAATTTATTGGATTTTTTTATGTTTTTAATGTCTCTACCAATTTTAGTCAGGAAGTAGTTGTTATGATTCTTGAACTTAATCTTTTTAATTAAATCGATCAGATCCCCTTCGAACGGTATAAGTAGCTTGTCACACGGTGGAGTTTTTTGGGATTTCAGGTTAAACGTTTCAGAATTTAATTCTTGGTCATTTCTGGGATTATGGTAGAAAAAAGTTTTCCACCTCATTCTTTTAATAAGGTCAATGATTCTTTCAGTAGGGCAGACAGAGAAAAGGTGCAATGAAGGGTAAGGAATGTTTTTCAAGGAATAATCCGGAGTAAATTTTTCCATCTCAATCTGAATAGGTTCGAATAAAAGCAGTTTAACTGGAAGTATATCAAGGAGAGCTCAACTTATAATGGTAAGGAGCAATATATTGATAATATTAGTGGTAAATATACATATATATGCAAAATACACAGGTGCATATATACACATGTATATTTTAGAATAAAAAATTTCCGAGAGGATAAAATCCAGGTAGAACTCAATGTCCAGGACAGAGTAAGGATATAATAAAAAGGCTTAAACACTAATATTCCATGGTCATAATTTATTCCATTGGAATCGTAAATACGATCCAATTCATCAGACCTACAAATTCAAAAAGAAAACAGAAAAAAACCCACTCCGGAAATAAAAATAGAATTTAGAGAGAGTGTAATTATGAGAGTGTGGGACGAATGTTAGTTTATAAGAGAGGGGTTTAACAGAGAGAGTTTTATTTAAAATTAGGTGTGAGTGGAAGGGGGAAAAAGACTGTTGACGGATGTCTAAAACAGTATAAGGATACACATCGAGGTGACAATACACACACCATGGCCGATCAAATCTTAAAGAAGGAGGGAGAGGTAAGGAAAGAAGTGGTGGGGAAGAAAGATAGGGCGGGTGAAATTAAAATTGCAAGGGACGCTGTGTAATTGAGAAAATTTGACAAAAATAATATCGACTGCAGGTTACAAATCAAATATTATAAACAATAAATATGACGATTATCTAATCTGGCGAGGACCTATATTTTTATGTTCAAAACGCATGCAAAATCACACATACACAATAAGTCATACACGTATATACATACACATCGCCGTGTACCTACATACACACTTACATATATCCATGTACACATACACGTAAATCCACATATTCACACATACATACGCACATACATATACATACACACACACACATATACATATATCTGATTCAATATCTCAGATACTAAGCGCTTTCTAATAATTACCGCGCATATGATAAAGAAATAATTACACCTACATATATACACACATACACATACACACACACCTCCATATAAATATATATATACATACATACATACATACATACATACACATACACACACATATATATATATATATACATACATATATATATGTATATATATACATACACACACACACACATACATACATATACATGTACACACACACGCATACATCCATATATATACATATATACATAGACACACACACACATGTATATACACACACACACACACATACATATACACAAACATCTACTCGTATACATACATGTATATACTACACACACACACACACACACACACACATATATACATATATATACACATACACACATACATATACATGTACACACACAAACACATATAAATACATACACACATACATATACATACATATACATACGCACACATATATACACGTATATCCACCACACATACACATATATATATATATATACCCACATACATACAAATACATACATATAAATTAGAATTTAAAAACTAAATAAGTAAAATTTTAACAATTTATATATACACATATACCCACATTCATACAAATACGTACAAATACATACATATAAATTAGAATTTAAGAACTAAGTAAGTAAAATTTCAACAATTTGGGCGTAAAAAAAAAAAAAAAAAAAAAAAAAACCATAGCGCATCACAAAAACACACACAATGATCTATATAGAGATAAACAAAATAAACATAATAGTCATTCCATTAAAATGTCATCCCCGATGTTTTGAACCAAGATGGAACTGACATAAGTGATAGAAAGTTACAAAACGGTGTTTATGTTTTGAATCTCTTCTTATGTCTACATTTAGAAAATATCTCATTACGAAGATTCAACAGTTCATCTTGATTTTTATCTTTGATAATAAAAATTTTTTCCGCCAAGCACAGAATCGCGGAAGTTATTAGGTGTTTTGGCTCTTGATAGGTATCTCCATTTAAAGGCGACAAATCTAAAAATTTCTATAAAGTTACACCTTCTGAATACGACAAAATCGTCACTGACAAAATTACCAGCTCTTATAAAAAAGACAAAGACAATAGTACCTTATCATCTATCAATGAAGACATCTGCAAATTTGCTAACAAATGTGGAGTTGCTGACAGAATGGGCAAATTTGGTTTGAAAGATGCATACATTCTCTTCAAAGACCATAAGCCGAACTTCATCAATAGCTTGCAGTCCCGTCTAATTAATCCCTCCAAATCTGAGTTGGGATTAATTTCTAAGAGTATTATTGAGAAAATAACTTCATGTGTCCTGGAGAAATACCCTGCTAACCTTTGGAAAGACTCGGCCGAGACGATTAAATGGTTCCGAAAGATCCCTAACAAAAGAAGAGCCACTTTCATCCAATTTGACATCTTGGATTTTTACCCTTCTATTTCGGAGGAACTATTAAGTAGCAGCCTTAATTTCGCCAAAGGATATACTGATATAACAGATAATGATCCTAACATCATTTTAGCGTCAAGAAGATCAATTCTTGCATACAATGACGCTACTTGGGTGAAGAAGAATAATGGTAGTTTCGATGTACCTATGGGGGCCTTTGATTCCGCCCAAATTGCAGATCTGGTGGGCATATATATTCTCGATACCTTGAGTAGAGTAGTTAACCTTAGCCAAGTCGGAATTTATAGAGATGACGGCCTAATCATTGTCCCAAATAGCAATGGCCCCTTGACTTCTAGCTTACATAAGAAGATAATTAGGGCCTTCAAATACTTAGGCCTTAAAATTGAAATATCTTCCAACATGAAAATAGTCAACTTTTTGGATATTACACTAAATCTATCTAATGATACCTTTAAACCCTTCCATAAAGTTGATCAAACACCCCTATATATCAACGTCCACTCTAACCACCCTAAACATGTGATAGACCACATCCCTAAAACTGTGAATACTAGAATAAATAAGCTATCTTCTAGCCAAAAAGTCTTTGATGATAATAAATTTATATACAATCAGGCCCTCAAAAATAGTGGTTTTAGACAGGAATTAAACTATAACGGAGAACTTGGAAATCAGAACAATAACAGATCTAAAAATAGAAAGAGGAAGGTAATATGGTTCAACCCACCATATTGCAAGCTCTCTAATATTGACATAGGAAGTTTTTTTCTGAAATTAATTGATAAGCATTTTCACAGTAAACATCCATTAAGTAAAATTTTCAATAGGAAGACTCTGAAAATTAGTTACTCATGCGTTAGAAATATGGAGAAAATCATATCTTCCCATAATTGCAGAATACTTAGAAACTACCATTGTAATGTGACTCAATCAAGTAACCCTACCTGCAATTGTAGGAATAAAGATCATTGCCCAATCGGGGGTAAATGTAACTACAAAAATGTAATATACGAGGCAACTATCTTTCCCGAGGAAAATATAAACGAGAAAAAAAGATATATAGGTATATCCGCCGGTAATTGGAAGCAGCGTCTATACAACCATAGACACTCTTTTAGATATAGATGCCTTAGAAGTCAAACTTCCTTATCCAAACACTACTGGGATCTGGTGGATAAGGGGTTAACCCCACTTTTGAAATGGAGATACCTATCAAGAGCCAAAACACCTAATAACTTCCGCGATCGGTGTGATCTGTGCTTGGCGGAAAAAATTTTTATTATCAAAGATAAAAATCAAGATGAACTGTTGAATCTTCGTAATGAGATATTTTCTAAATGTAGACATAAGAAGAGATTCAAAACATAAACACCGTTTTGTAACTTTCTATCACTTATGTCAGTTCCATCTTGGTTCAAAACATCGGGCATGACATTTTAACGGAATGACTATTATGTTTATTTTGTTTATCTCTATATAGATCATTGTGTGTGTTTTTGTGATGCGCTATGGTTTTTTTTTTTTTTTTTTTTTTACGCCCATGGTGTGTGTATTGTCACCTCGATGTGTATCCTTATACTGTTTTAGACATCCGTCAACAGTCTTTTTCCCCCTTCCACTCACACCTAATTTTAAATAAAACTCTCTCTGTTAAACCCCTCTCTTATAAACTAACATTCGTCCCACACTCTCATAATTATACTCTCTCTAAATTCTATTTTTATTTCCGGAGTGGGTTTTTTTCTGTTTTCTTTTTGAATTTGTAGGTCTGATGAATTGGATCGTATTTACGATTCCAATGGAATAAATTATGACCATGGAATATTAGTGTTTAAGCCTTTTTATTATATCCTTACTCTGTCCTGGACATTGAGTTCTACCTGGATTTTATCCTCTCGGAAATTTTTTATTCTAAAATATACATGTGTATATATGCACCTGTGTATTTTGCATATATATGTATATTTACCACTAATATTATCTATATATATATATATATGGTGGTGTAAGTCAACTTGTGTCTGTGTAAGACCACCCACCAAGTCTCATAATTGCCAAATGAACACTTTAGGGTTGATGATGTCTAAGATGGCTCATAAGATCTGTAAGTGACTTGCAAACCATTGCATATTGAGTACAGGTGAGTCTTCCAAAAGCAACCTAATTTGGATGTTTAGTTTTATTGTGCTGAGTGAGTCTTCTAGCTGACCTATACAGTTTGTTACAAAAAAAAGTCTTTCTGGGTATCATATTGGTAGATAAGGATGTTTTTGTGTCCACATTGTTGGCTGAGGTTGCCTGCCCTCAAGAATTGGATATAACCACCTTCATCACATGAGCAGAACTCTTCAGGAAGTGAGTTGATATCTTCCATACATTTTTGCTCTTCATATAATATCTTTACATCCTTGTTCTTCTGAAAGTTTTCCAATGCTAATAGTCAGATTTTCCTCTATATGTTGTGTTTTAAAGCTCCCATAATTGCCAACCCGATGTTTGCCCACTTCTTGACTTTACTGAATAGGACAAGTTGCCCCCTCTTAAAATGCTTCAGCCAGTTTGGAGCAGAATAGTCAGATATGTTTCTATCACATTCCACTTTCAATTTATGTGAGTCATATCAGCAGCTTTGTGGCTTAGTTTAAAATAATGCCTCAGAATAATCTGAAATCAGTATTAAAAGAGCTATAAAATTTGGTGGATTTGTGAAATCTAATTTCCTGAAAAGCTGTTTTCTTAAAAGGATTAACTGCTTCATTAACGAATGCTGAATGTTTCCCAATTACCCTTACCATCATCAGCTCCGATACCAGCGTTCACCAAAAAAGAGACCTCACTGGCATATTTATGAACAGATGATTAGAAATATAATTCCAAGAGGCAATGCAAAGAAGTCACAAAATGAGTCAAAAGCAAAATAATGTGCTTCAAAAGAAAATTTTTGTTTGTAGTCATTTGAACATTTTTTTTTTTACTTAGTTTATGAACATTTCAAGCAAAGAAAAAATGTTCAGTGAATTGAATATTTAAACACTTCTAACTGCTTTTACTTGTTTGAAACTTAAAAGCAAACAAAATAAAATATTTTCTTAGTTTTCTTGCCAATGAAAGAATTTAAGGCACTTATAATAAAATTTGGAGCCTTGATAAATTCCGCCATTCATGTGGAATTAAATTTGTAGGTGTAAATGAAATTTCTTGTGGAAGAACTACCTGTTTCAACTAACACTTCATATTGTTACAAAACCAAAATATCAACCTGAAAACTTGAGTCTTAAATAGCCTTGTCAGACCAAGACTTTCATGTGGATGTCATACATGGCACCAAATCTGTTCAGAAATATCTAAACTCTCAACTGTTGCAACCACTTTCTAAGATGACTAGTTAAATATGGCTTTGAGCTAGTAAAGCCTATAGGTTTTGGCAAATGCCAGACTTTTTTGAGCCTTTTGAACTGGCACTACAGAATCACAAAGAACTGTACCAAATAACAGAAACCACATCACTTGGGGACTTTCAACAGCTGAAATTGATATCACATGTAATTTGAAGAGAAAATAAGGACATAATGAAGATATTGACATTCCACACTACTTCACATAAAAGATTAGGAAGAAAACGTTCATCAATACTGGGACAAGTGACGACAACTACTGGACTTAAAGAAATCTATTTAGTTGAAAAATTGTTTTTAGAGAAAGATTTTATAATTTTCAACCAACAGTTGTACAAACTGCCCAGTTAATGAATGCTGAATGTTTCCTTATGAGGAAATGGTTAATCTTACCTTTACAGATATTGTCTACATGGTTAGCATGAAATGTGGCATTTGTGTTCCATGTTCATATTCTCTCAAAGACATTTTCGTTCACTTCATGTTTATGTCCTATGAAATTGCATGCAAACGTCTTACTCCAGTTATGGGTTAAATAGCAGGACAGATTGGGTTCACTTGCCTTTGGTGGCAACCAACCTAGGAGAAGAAAAACCGTATTCAAACACCTAATGCCTGTAGATATTTAGGGGTGAATAGAAGGATTAGAAATAAACTTAGAAAAATTATGAATGGAGAGTGAAGACTCTAAGATGTTTGGTATTCACCTAATAGCTACCCCAATACCAAACTGTATTAGTGTTGGGGTAAAGAAAAGACTGTCAACTGATCATAGCAACAGCAATAGATTTCTTGTTTCTTGGCCGCAACACTTGTAGCCAAATCGCAGTTCACATGATAGGCCGACGTAACAGTCCAACACACACCGTAGAGATGACAAAATGGGGTCACAAATCAAACCTTCACTTCTTGCCAACAACAACAACGCGTGTTCGTCTCACAGCTCAAAAAAATCATCTCCTTTTATAAGCGAAAAATAACGACTTCTGTTCACCGAGAGAATTTTCTGATTGGTCACACCATTCAGGGGAGGGAAGAACATTATCATAGCTTCTAGTCATTAATGTAAATTTTTGCTGACTACTTTTTGGTAATTTTTCTTTGGCAGATCGCACACAAATCACAAACTTTTTTTCAGGGTACCTGATTATCTCTTTCACTACAATTAGTTCATTTTTCCATATAGAAACAACAACTGGGTAGACCAAAATCTCCATAGCCCCCAGCCAGACTCAATGCATTATGCAGAACTATGTTATCATCCAAGATGGACAACTGTCAATGCAGCATGACCAATCAAAAATTATTGATAATTTATTTAAGGATCAATATTTTTACCTTGGTTCTGAGTGTCAATGCACTTTCTCTGAAATGAAAGTGTGACACTCTAGCCTTCTATTTATACTCAGACAAATGTCCTCATTTTGGTTGTGATTATCACAATGTTTCAAACTAAACCCTTTATTTAATCTGTGGGAGTACAGTGTTCTTATTGTGCTGACCATATCTAAAGTTATCCTGCATAGTTTTCATTGCTTGCTTTGTTTCTAATAAATCAAAGTGTGATATTAGCCAAAGGGACTGGTATATGCCTTCCCAGGTTTAGAGACTTTGCTACTTACTAGTAGCAGTAATAATAGGGTTAAAATTATGAGAACAAAATTATAATGTTCTGTAAAAATATGAAAATAGACATTATTTAAATTGTTCAGATTGTTGTCCTCAGCTTTATTGTCATGTTCACAATGTTTCAGCTGTTGTACACTCCAGCCTTCTTCAGGTGATTGAAATTTCGAACTGAACCCTTTATTTCATTCACTGGGGTAGATTCTTCTAGTTCCACATGCCATGCCTGAGATGAAGTATTGTAACTATTTACATTGTTTGGATTGTTGTCCTTATCTTTATTGTTACGTTCACAATGTTTCAGCCGTTGTACACTCCAGCCTTCTTCAGGTGATTGGAATTTCAAACTGAACCCTTTATTTCATCCACCAGTGTAGATTTTCTTCGTTCCATGTGCCATGCCACATCTAGATGTCCCAATTCTCCAAGTTTTTGTTCACTGCTGCCATAGCCAGATATTGAACTCACAACTATTTGGGTCAAGTCACTAAATCCAACCAACAGTCTGAACAATGTAAATAGTTACAATACCTCATCTCAGAAATATAGACAGATGTTAAAGGTGAATATGCCAATAAAGATGAGGACAATAGTCCAAACAATGTAAATAGTTACAATACCTCATCTCAGAAATATAGACAGATGTTAAAGGTGAATATGCCAATAAAGATGAGGACAATAGTCCAAACAATGTAAATAGTTACAATACCTCATCTCGGAAATATAGACAGATGTTAAAGGTGAATATGCCAATAAAGATGAGGACAATAGTCCAAACAATGTAAATAGTTACAATACCTCATCTCGGAAATATAGACAGATGTTGAAGGTGAATATGCCAATAAAGATGAGGACAATAGTCCAAACAATGTAAATAGTTACAATACCTCATCTCGGAAATATAGACAGATGTTGAAGGTGAATATGGCAATAAAGATGAGGACAATAGTCCGAACAATGTAAATAGTTACAATGCCTCATCTCAGAAATATAGACAGATGTTAAAGGTGAATATGCCAATAAAGATGAGGACAATAGCCCAAACAATGTAAATAGTTACAATACCTCATCTCAGAAATATAGACAGATGTTAAAGGTGAATATGCCAATAAAGATGAGGACAATAGTCCAAACAATGTAAATAGTTACAATACCTCATCTCAGAAATATAGACAGATGTTGAAGGTGAATATGGCAATAAAGATGAGGACAATAGTCCAAACAATGTAAATAGTTACAATACCTCATCTCAGAAATATAGACAGATGTTGAAGGTGAATATGGCAATAAAGATGAGGACAATAGTCCGAACAATTTAAATAGTGTAAATAATTACGATATTTCATCTCAGAAATACAGACAGATGTTAAAGGTGAATATGGCAATAAAGATGAGGATAATAGTCCAAACAATGTAAATAGTGTAAATAATTACAATACCTCATCTCAGAAATATAGACTGATATAAAATAGACATTTATTAAATCTAGACATATATGTGTTTCATTTTAATTTCTGCGAATCTGCCAGAGACGTAACCCTTGAGAGGTATGGAAACTACCACATGTTCTTTAGCTACTGCTGGTCAAAGAGGCAACACAGTAATTAGCTGCTCCCTCTAAGACACTATGTGCCCTTTTATCATTTCTTTGATTTTCTTTCAATTTATTATTGTTTCTGTTTGCAAAGGGTTTTTTTTTCTTTGGGTATTTCTCCTTTTCATAGATTTTTTTAATCATTTCACCCCAAGCAAGGCAACAAAGCTACTAAGATGTAAGGGGATACAGTGTGTGAAAGGAAAAGAAAACATTAAGGTGTGAGAACAGTAAAAGAACAGGAATTAAGAAGCTACAAGAGAGTTCCACAAGCAAGAAGTGCAATAAAAGAAATGTTTTAGCATAGAACTTACAGTTACATATAACCATTTCAATTGTAAAATGATGAGACCTAGTTGCCAATCTAGTACTGCGCTTAAATTCATAAAGTCTAGGTGCCATAGAAGAAAGTTTATCAGAAGAATTACCATGAAAGTATGTATAGAAAAGGCACAGAGATGCTACATTATGGCAGTGGGAAAAGAACTGAAGCTGAGATGCCAAGTCAGGACAAATAACATTGCAGATTCTTCTTTGGATTTTATCAAGAATCACTGAATATATAGCAGGAGCACCAGACCATATGTGGCAGCAATAATTTAAATTTGTTATTCGTTTCTGCTTTTCACAGTGTCTTTCCTAAATAAAAGATGTCAGTCTTAAGTATGGAGCTTTTTTATTGAGACTGGGAGTCAGTTACATTTTCAGTAGAATCAAAGTGTCACTTGCCACCCTCCTGTTGAAAATCAGTGTCATTTCTAAGTCCTCTTATTAGTCTGTAAGATGATAACATTACACATATCCAGAGTATTGAGTTTTTCTTGGCACCAACATCCAACTGTTGCTCCATTAGATCCATTTTCATGTTCCTATAATTTTGAGACACTTTATTTAATCTATGGGAATAGAGTGTTCTCAATGCACTGAGCATTTCTTAAGAGCTCATATGAAATATTGTCATTATGAAGTTTTGCAATTAAATTTTTATTGTTATCAATAGCCTATTGTTTTAGTTTTAATTCTTTTAATTCTTTTCTTTTTCAGATGGACTCCCTTTGCTCACAATCAACAGCAGATTCAAAGTGTTGGATACAGGCTTAAAGATAATCAATATTAGTCATGGTGATGAAGGCAACTATACATGTACGGCTGTTAATGATGCTGGAAATCAGTCAGTCAGTGGAGTTCTTACAGTGGAATGTAAGTAGCAAATTCAAACACTGATATCATGCCCATTATACAGTTATAATTTTGACTCATAAATGTATAAGTCTTTGAAGTTATTCATTCACTCTCATTTATATATATATATATATATATATATATATATATTTCTCCGATTTAACCAGTAGAGAAGACAATATTTATGAATAAAAGTGACAATAGGAAAACTGAATCTCCATATGTGACAAATACTGATGTTATTTTCAGTTAAAAATATGAAAATAGCATTTCTCTACATTCCAGTTGCTAGGAACATTCTGTTTTTGTTTTTATTAGTTACTTTGTTCAATTAATTTCATTTTCATATTTTGCTTTGATAAAGTCTACTTTGGATGAAATGTGTCAGCAATTGCTAGTTTTCCTATTGTCATTTTTATTCATAAATATATATATATATATGGTGGACTCTCCTATCGTGCACAATATATGAGGGTCAGCAGTAGATGGTACCTTTCGTTTTACACTTATGCATGCTAGCTAGAACTATTGTGGAGAAAATCAGGTAAGGGACAGACATATTTCATTTGTGCTTTCTTGAGTGTGATACTAGCCCAGTCTTGCTGCGGGCCACAAAGCCACACTGAGTGATGAAATTTGTTAAAGCAGGATTTTGATGGTGGCTCTTCTTCCGAGCCTGATGAAGCTGATCACAGTGCTTCAGTCTACAGATTTCAAAACCCTTTAACTTAATGAAACATGTCTTATGCCACTCCTTTCGGTTTGATGCTTGGGCTTCCCAGGTTTACAGCTCAAAGTTGAGACATCTCAAGTTGTCTTTCAATTTGTCTTTGTAGCATAAGAGTGGATGTCCAACTGAATGCTTGGAGTTTGGTAGTTGTCCATACAGAACCTTCTTTGGAATCCAATGCTCATCCATTCTCACAACATAACCAACCCACCTAAGTTGTATCTTTGCTAGAATGGTTTCAATGCCTGTGATGTTGTTACATTTCTTCTGTATTGCAAACCACTCAGTTACATACCTATAGAATATATATATTTGTGTGTATGTGTGTGTGTGTATATATATGTGTGTATATATATATATATATATATATTTATAATTATTTTTTAAAAAATATAATTCCTTCGCTACATAAGAGTTCTCATGTTTCAAAAACGAAAGCCAAAAACCTCAATATAATTATTAAAATTAAATTGAGTTAAAGTATCAAGCCCTGTTTCATCCTCAAGCAAAAATTTTCCTAAATTATATATATATAATTTATATATATATATATTCTATGTCTATTGAATTTATCCATCATATTTTTTAAACTGCAAATTCCCTTTCACAAACATGGCTGCTAAATTCATTCATTTAGCCCATTTTGCACCGCCACTGTGGTCACCACTCCCTTCCATCTCATAATTATGATTCATGGTGTCATTTAAGGCAGAAGAGTGCAATGGCTTGCTCCTTGTTTTTTCTCCTTGAGTTTACCCATCCCTTCTCTCAGAAGTTAAAGATGTAAGCCCTATAAGCCAGCAGATTGTTTTCCTTCTCCTAGGCTGGTGATAGTATAAAGTTGTGTGCTGCCCAAACTAAGTGCCCAAAGGCCTCTTTGGCATACTGACCCTAAGGAATACAGGATATTAGATTTGGGGACAGATTGGCCGCAGGAGCTGTAAGTGTTGACAGTCAACCACCTTTGCAGTTCCACTCCTGGTTTTCTGTCTGTCATAGCTTTTTTTCCATGTTTGGATTTGACTGCAAGGCAGCAAATTTTCCTTCTCCGAGATGGACTGCCTTCCTGAGCTGTTGAGATCCATCTACCTGAAGCAGATGAACTTTGTTCTCAGAGTTTTATTTGAGACACATGCCATGGAAGCATTTTATAGACAGTGGGAACTTGTCTCCACTAATCACCATTGACTATGATAACCTTTGCAACATAATGTAACTATATAAACATTTATATCCATTACATGTTTTAGAAACTCAAAAGTGACAAAAAGTCAAGAAAAGAAAATGAAAAGTCTTTTAAGTGTTATCATATAGGATATAACACTGCAATTAAATGAGCCATGTAAATTTTGTTTAATCTATAGAAATATTGTTTCGATATATATTAGGTTGGTGCAAAAATAATGACGTAATAATGTCATTTTTTGACGTATTTTTTAACGTCAAAAAATGACATTATTACGTCATTATTTTTGCACCAACCTAATAATTTATTACACAGTAAGCAAAACTGATGTTTCTTTATAGATATATTGAGGTTTCTGATGGTTAAGTATAGAGAGTAAGTTAACTTGATTTGATTTTACCAGAGAGCTTTTCATGTGGCAATCATTAAAATGAGTGAACAACTTCCTTTGTTTAAAACACTTCAGAGACATACACCAAATTACTTAGAATGTAAAGCAATGTCTGATTGTCTACAATTATGTGACAAGGAAGTCAGTTGGTTTATCACTCAGTCTCTGGATTAAATGCAGTGTTGGGGTCTGCAATAGAAAAAAAAAAAGGACAAAGCCACAGATTAATGCAGAAATCATTTGAACTTTTTATTCTTGTAAAATGAATTAAGTTCTGTTTCACTCTACAGGAAGTAGAAACAGGAGGTGATTACAACCTCGTAGATAGTGATTTAAATATTTCTTTAACAGGTATTTATATCGTCTGTACTCAGTATGTTCAAAAATTACCAATCATCACAATGCATTCTTTAGCATTGACTGCCAGAGTTCAGTTACGAAATCTGACTTCAAACACTCAATTTGGAATAGACAGTATAGGTAATAAAAAATTTTATGATTTAATTTATAGCTTCAACTGAAGTCTTAACATTGTTTTCACACTAAAAGTATCACTTCAAATAAACTTGTAGTTGGTGTCCACATATGAGAATGTATCAGAAAGTGACAAGCATGAAATCAGTCATAGAGAGTGTCATAATAAAAACAGCCAACCCCAAGCTAACTCATATGTACCAGAAAATGACTAGCATGAGATAAGACATAGAGAGTGGCATAATAAAAACTGTCAACCCCAAAGTAAGTCATATATATCAGAAAATGACTAGCATGAGACAACTCATAGAGAGTATCCTAATAAAAACTGCCAACCACTAGATATCTTGTATGTATCAGAAAATGACTAGCATGTGATAACTCGGAGTCAGTATCATAATAAAAACTGCTAACCACAAGTTACCTTATGGTCAGCAGTTTGTGTTAGTCTTTTTTTGTATAAGATAAAAGTATTTCAGATGTGTGGTCAGCAACTAAAGGATATAATATTTCAACCAAATATATTATAAATTGCTTCACCAGTAAATGGTAAATCTTTCCAAATAATGAAATGGCTAATATTACCATAACCATTTTTGTTTTTTTTTACAATCTCTGACAACATATTTATGTGTAGGCAAATCTTTCTCCTTATACCTCAGTATTTATTACATTGAGTTTTAGGTTAGTAGCACTCATGGTAATTATTTTTTTCTTAAAAATTTGATCAGAAATAGATGCAAGCTTTGCAATTAAAGAAAGGATAAAGCCAATAATAGCATCCCAATTTTCCAGGAACTGATTCTATAAAGGCAGGTAATATTTAGAAACCTCTTCCGCTTATTTTCTTTTCAATCTGAGAATGGAAACAAATCACTTTCTAGTTTCAAAAAGAATTGAACCATTTTGATAATGTAATAGAAAACATTTATTTATTAAGATATTTCCAGATTGAAATTCTGTTCTCATTGTATTTCTGTTCAGAAGTTTGATGCTTTTGACTCGTGTCAGCAGCTATGTTATGGTTTCTTTGCCACATTCAAAGTGAATCGTTGCAAAGATCCAGTGGAAGACCCAACAAATTTATGACTAGAAGATTTGCCACATTTTTAACTTTAAGATTTCTTTTGTCAGAATAAATTATGTTCATCAGAGAAAGCCTTCTTTCAGCCTCTGCAGAACTTGCAGTAATGTTGTTAATTATATTTTTAGTTATTATATATCAGCTATTAATACATAAGATTATTTTTGGATAATCCAACACCCCATTCACTAAGCTTTTATAATTTTAAGAATCAATTAGAGCAAACTGGTAGGACACAACCATTGGATAAAGCCTCAAATTAATAGGGAAATCATTATTATTATAAAATCAGTTAAGTATGTTAATGAAAATCAAATGTAGAGCAGGTAGAGTACATATCAGATTTGATTTGTTTTTGTTTTTTACAGTTTATCAACCTTTTGTAAGTTATTTAAAACTGAAACATATTTTTGGATTGTAAGAATAATTCTTTTTTTTGCAAATGAATATTTTATTAATTTTTTGGAGATAATGATTTTCAGATGCAAGTATTACCATTCCAGCCATAGCCGAGGGGAGAAGAGGTGAATTCATTCCGTTCCCATAAGGGAATGTAACAAATTTATCTGAGCCATTATCTATTACACCATCCACACATCCAAGCTTGGAGAATATTTTATTCCCAAGCAGACATCCATTTAGATAATGATCATGCTTGATATTTCTTAATTTCGGTGACCATACAAGAACTGGTGCATACCAGATGATTAGAACTTAGGGATATTTATAAAAGTTATGCACGGTATGTTAGTCATCTAAATTAAAATAAAGTACTGCATAGTTTATGCATAGGTCTTTTTTGTACCAAGACCATTATCATCTCTCCCATGGTGAAGTGTAGTTGTAGAGTCACTCGGCAGTTGCCTAGCTTCATGCACATCTCAGTCGGTATTCATTCATGTGTAGCATGTCTTGTGCAGCCTCTTCCTCTCCAGGTCAAACCACAGCCAATCTTCTCTGATTTGAAGGATCACCTTGGTCATGGAGACATGAAGAAAACTCTCCACCCTGGCTGTTAACTTCAGTCAAGAAATTCTCTAACAGTATGACTTTTACTAAATATACTAAATTATGTACCAAATTACAGATTTGTTCTCTCAGGCACCTGGAGATCACTGAGCTAACCTCCAAGAGAATAATTCATTGTACCTTCTCAGGCTGATTCATTGCACCTTCTCAGGCTAACATTTATCAAATCAATTTCTAAGTTTGCTGTTAGGAAATTGGTTCACTGTGTCATGCTAGACAAATTTTTTTTGCCAGAATCTATCTTAGATATTTATAAGTCTACCATTTAATCCTTGTTTAAATATTGCTGCCACATCTGGTCTGGTGCTCCTGCTATATATTTAAAATTTCTTGATAAAATCCAAAGAAGAATCTGCAATGTTATTGGTCCTAACCTGGCATGATCGTTTTCAATCATTTTTCCACTATCGTAATGTAGCCTCCCTGTGCCTTTTCTTTAAAGAATTTCATGCAAATTGTTCCAATGAAATTTCCTTTATGGTGCCTAAACTTTATGAATTTAAGCACAGTACTAAATTGCTGGAAAGGTCTCATCATTTTGCAGTTGAGATGACGAGATGTAACTAGAAGTTTCCTCTATTCCACTTCTCATTTGTTGATCTCTCTTCTGGTTTCAAAAATTTAAATGCAATGTCAATTGTTATCTTCTGTCTTCTTAATTCCTGTTCTTTTATTGTTCTCTCTCCTTACTTGTGTTTGTTCTTTTTTCTCATATTCTCTAACACCCAGTAACTCATTACATCTTAGTGGCTTTATTGCCTTGCTTGGGGTGAAATGATTAAAAAAAATCTGGGGAATCAGTTTATTACTTAATAACAATTGAAAAGAAATCCCCAACTTAATGTTCAGTATAATCGTATATTAATATGAGTTTACCCATACCAGAAATAATAGCAGCATATTTTTTTAAGTCTTTAAAAGGTTTCCACACATTTTTTTTTTTAATATACTTTTCTAATTTATTATCATATTCTGCTCTTTCACAGAGTTAGTCTTTTCACCTCCCAGTTTCAAAAACATCATAGAACAGGCCATCTTTGTTATAAAAATTCACTGTACTGTAACCTGGCATAGGAGTTCAAAGAAGATAACTCTATAACAGCAAAAAGTTACAGATATCACAACAGAAATAACTTAAAAATACACTTTATTATATTAAGATATCTATTATATTTTTTCATATGCCAATATATTGACATATTTATTTAATAATTCCTATGTTTGATATCATGAGTTATATCAATTGAAATCTCCAAGGCTTCAATCGGGTTTAAATGATTTTTCATCAGGACCCTGCACTTGTCTTTTTCAGTCGGGTTTTGGATAGAAAATTACCAAACAAATGTCTTAGGAGTACAGAATTATTGATTTGGGCAACAACGCCCCACCTCCTGGTATCATAACACTCTAGATTTTAACTTTGTTTGAGACTAGATTAACAATGTACAGCAGAAAGCCTGAAATGTTTCAAGATTTAAAGAACGTAATTCAAGAACAGACAAATTCAGTAACATCTGAAATGTTTAAAAATACTATTCCAAGTTTTAATGAAAGATTTTACTGATTTTTTTTTTTTTTTTTTTTTTTTTGATGAGGGTGGATAATTTGTTGATAAAAATAAATGTTAATTATTGCTTGATTTGTTAATAAATTTTTCATTTATATTCCATTTCACTTTTTTTCTGATTTGGTTTTAAATGCAGCAGTTACTCATTTATGTTTGTGTGTGTGTGTATATATATATATATATATATATATATATATATATGTGAACATTGAAGTCAACACTTAGAGGCGACAGGCTGTTTCATGCTAGACGTAATTGTCAGAGTGGCCTGACGATTGTGTTGAGCATGAAACAGCCTGTCGCCTCTAAGTGTTGACTTCAATGTTCACTTTTATATTTACACACGCTCTATCTCTAATGTTAAGCACAAATAAATATAGCACACCTTAAGAGTATGTTTCTTCACACACACACACACATATAAGGCATGTCTGATTAAATAAATTGCAAGCATTATACCTGCATATTTTTAGCATAATCTGTTTATATTCATGGATATTTTTCCAGGTGTTACAATCAAATGATGAAAGAAATACACTGCAACAGTGAAAATCACATTTATTTCCCAAGTCCTTTCCATCTCTTTCTGAGATCATCATCAGGGGTGCAACTAGTAAACCAAAAACTATGTATAGCTATCCGTTATTGAATATTTTCTTCTTTTTTTTTTTTGTTTAAAGAGAATTTGCTGCCTAAATTCTCTTAAAACACAAAAAGAAAAATTTCAGTAATGGATAGCTATGCATAGTTTTTGCCTTATATATATATTTTACATAACAGAGAAATCCAAAATTACCTGTATTTTTGTGGAGATAAAGTGCTAATAATGCAAGACTCTCCCAATGGATTGAGTCCTCTAGGTCATTGGTGTGTTTCATGAAAAAATAAATATGGAAAAATTTGCCTCTCTGCCAGGGGTTAGAATCTCCGACTGATGCCAAATCAGTTGGGTTTTGGTCCTGGCTTGAAGTGATTGGATATCTATTCACACTGATGAGCTGTGATTCAGTGAAACAGTCTAACCCTGAGACCTTGCCACCAATCTTGTACTGCACTCAAATTTATAAAGTCAAGGTACCATATAGGAAAGTTCATCAAAACAATTACCATGAAAATATTTATAGAAAAGCCACAGAGAAGCTATACCATGGCAGTGGGAAAGTGGCTAAAAATCATGATGCCAGAGCGGAACTATTAACATGGCATTCTTTGGATTTCATCAAGAATTGCTAAATGTATAGCAAGAGCACCAGACCAGATGTGGCAGCAATATTCAAAGCAGGGATGAAATATGTGAGATGGATTCTGGTGAGAAAAACTGTGTAGCACTATAGAGAGAATCAACTTTGATTGTGAGCAGCAGACTTAGAAATTGATTTGATATAATCTTTCAACTTCATGTCAGTGGAAAATGTTCACCCAAGAAGGTGCAATGAATCACTCTCTAGACGGTTAACACCAGCCATGCTGATGGATGGTAAAAAGAGCTCTCTCAAATGATTAAAAGAGAGCAGTTTTGTTTTGGAAGTGTTAAAATTAACAAGCCATTCTTTGCCCTGGTTAGCAAGAGTATGTAGATCGTTTTTTTTTTTTTTGATCACTTGCCAATTTCACCATATCAAACTGCTCAGACTTACTGTTGAGACAGGAATAAATCATTGCATCATCAGCATAGATAACAAATTGAGAACTGATGACATCAGGAAGTTCATTGATGAAAATTAGGAACAATATGGGTCTATGGACAGAGCCTTGGAGGATGCCTGCATCAGTGTACAACATCTCAAAGAGTTGCCATTCAGGACTCACTTTCATTTAGCAATTTGACAAAAACGACTGAATCAGTTCAAAAATGTTATCATGAAATCCCATCACCTTTCAATGAAGAAGATTAATATGCCAAAACCTGTGAAATTCCTTTGAGATATTCAAAGCAACAGCCAAAGCTTCACTATTTTTATCTAAAGCTTGATAGACTCTTTCATCAATAACTGTTAAAACATCAATAGTTGAGATAGAGAAGCGAAAGCAATATTGCTTATTTGAAAGAAGATCCTGCAAAGTGATATACTTAACCAATTCCAAGTTGATTAGAGCGTCTAGTACTTTGTGAAAAAGAAGTAGAGGGCTAGTAGGCTGGTAGTTAGAAAGATCAGATGGTTTGCCTGGGTATTTAAAGACAGGAACAAGAGGATTTCCAACAAGCAGGAAAGCAAGAAGCCACTAGGCACTTATTGTACAGTTTAGAGAGAACAGGAGCCAGTTTGGAAGCACATTTCTTAACTATATCCACATGTTTTGAGGAGATCTAGTTTAGTAGAAACTATGGCCAGAGTTATATGCAAATCACTCAGAAGGAATTTGGTTCTCAGTGGAAAGTCAGGCAAGGATACTCCAGATGAGTCAAGAGTAGAATTTGAGAAGTTCTTAGCAAAACCTCCTGCTTATCAATAGAAGAAGTTAACACCTCAAATTGGGTAAAGAGTGGAGGGGTATAGAAGACTTACTTTTGTTAAAGAGCTACCAGTAGTCATGACAGCCAAACTTATTGGAAGCTGTAAGGTGTCTCATTCTATCCGCAAATGAAGACTTAACCTTTTTGACAATTTTACAATTGTTACAACAAACACAAATAGGTTCCTGTTATGATCAGAACTACCACACTGGAACACCCAGAATAAGTAATTCCTTTGGACTATAGCAGCAGAACAGGTTGGTACATATATATATATGTGTGTGTGTGTGTGTTTTCATATATAGGTAAAAACAAAACAAACCTACAGGCTTTTCTTCTTGCATTCCAATGAGAAAATACCCAGCTAGCAAACAAACATTGAAAGTTTTAATATAGATAAAAACACACACACAGTTTGTCTTTCATTCTGACCTGAAGAGTCCGACTTAATGAAGACAAAATGTGTTGTCAATAAAAAGGTTTCCACTTTGTCTTATTTTTCCACATATATAATATATGACTGTGCATTTTCATGTAGACATATGTGTGTATATATGTAGATGTTTTCATATATATATATATATATATATATATATATTATGAATCTCTTTAGTACACACACACACACATATATATATATACACACACTACAGTATAGAGCGAAATTTAATCCTAAAATTTTTTTTCTTTTCATCATAAAAAAAAATAATGTCTCCCTTTTTTTTTAATCACGTATAATAATTTTCTGTTATTTTAAATTTAAAAATAAGATACTGAAGTCAGCACCAAGTGGTTACAATCTGTTTCATGCTTGAACACAATCTTCAGGCCAAGAATATTACATTCAAGCATGAAACAGATTGCTGTCACTTAGTGTTGGCCTAAGTGTCCATATATTAGGTTGGTGCAAAAATAATGACATAATAACGTCAAAAAACGACATTATTACGTCATTATTTTTGCACCAACCTAATACATATATATATATATATATATATATATATATATATATATATATATATATATATATATATATATGACTTTTGGTAGGTTACCACCTATTAAGAAGTGGAATTATCTATTAACACACATCCCATTACCCTCCAAAGCCTATGCCCATGTACAAAATGTATTTGCCCAATCACATAAAGGTATATCAAACATCAAATGAAATAACTTTTCTTTAAATCGCATCTATGAAATCTAGGATATGAAGACAATTCCTCTTTTTAAGAGATTAGCATCTAGATGGGTGACCACTTGGTAATAAAAGGTGCTGTAAGCTTGGATGTGCAGTTGGTGCAATAAATAATGCCTTGGAATTATTAATCAGAGAGCCAATTTCCAATTCCAGTTAAGTTCATTATATTCACTTACATGCAAATACCATTAGGAAAGGTATGATTCCACCTCTTCTCCCCCTCCAGGTAAGATTTGTATACCTAAAACAATTATCTCAAAAAATCTATTACAATCTAAAAAAATATTTACTGGCTTTAAATAACTGGCAATGGGTTGATAAGCCATAGAAAATTTGATTGATTTTGTTTAATGGCATATCAACATCTATGGGTTATTTAATGTCAAAATCTGAATATTTCAAACACAATTTTATGGCATCAACTAAATATATTTTGAACGCAATTGTATGTTTTCAACTATAGATAAAATGTACAGTCAACAAAGTTTGAATAAATCAATGGTTACCAAAAAAACCTTCAGGAATTAGAAGGTGTAATCATTGAAGAATGGAAGAACATCCCAGAAAATCTCATCAAAAACTTTAGAAAACAATTGCAGTAAGTTATAAAGGAATAGTAATTGTACATACAAACAGAATGAGAATTCTTCTTCTATGTGGCATGTCCCTTCAGGCCATTGGCGGTCATGGCTCTCCACAGCTTCCTACCATTTGTAGTTTTAGTAAGTTTTTTTCCCCCTATCCCTGTTCTGCCATCCATTTAAACAAGCTCATTAGCTACTCACTGCTTTCCTCTAGCTCTCAGTTGTCCTGTAAATGTTTAATTCTCTAAACCTCTTTCCTCATTAAGTGTCCAAGAAATTTCAACTTTCTTAATAATTCTAAGCATAAATTATCCTTTTTGTTTCCATTTTCCTTAACTTTCCTCATTGCTCACAAGTTTGGTCCATAGCATTCTCAGCATCCTTCTGTAAAACCACATTTCTGTTGCTTCAGGTTAACATTACATCTGTAAAGAAAATGTCCAGCATTCATTTCTGTATAGAATGACTAATATTGCTTAACAGTTCAGCACTCTTTTCCTCCCAGATTAAGAGGAGGCAACAATGTTCATTTTTTTACTATGAAAATGTAATGCTGGTATTTTTACTATATCTTTTTTTATACTTTCATAATGTTCTGACCCTAGTTTGGGGGTTAACTATTTTCCCATAGATGAGACCCTAACAGGTGCTGGACCAGGGTGGACCTGGGATCAACAGCAGTTAAGAGGTGGTCTAACACTCCTCAAAATCTCCAGACTAGAGGTTTGGTACCAGATGTAGTTTATCATCATACCCAGGACAGTAGGAAGTTGAGATGAGACATGATCGCCAACATTCTAAATTTTACTTACTAAAACCTAACATTCATACCGTAGACTTTTTTCTACCATTGTAACCACTGAGCTATTTAAACATAATTCCAAATGTTTTTTTTTTTAATTTAATTTTTTCATACCATATCCATGACTGCAGTTATAAAGCGTGCTGAAAAATCTGACTCTCCTTCCAATGATCTGACCAAATAAACAAATATTTGAATTTTTTTGTAATCCATTTTTGGTTGGTTAAGAATTTTTCAGCACCATTTCATACATCTTGACAGCTCTAAATATATAACTGTGCATTGAATTACAAATAAGTGATTTATTTTTTTATTTTTTTTTTCATATCTTTGAAAACATGTCATTATTGATTTCATCTTGTTACTATTAAGACACACTGGTCTGTGAAGAGATCATTTTCAGTATATTTAACTAGAAAATGTATATTTCAAACTGACACTTTCTTCTTGAAGAGCCATGATTATTTTCAGTTTTAACCAGTTCCTTTCATAGATGTTTCTATTGTTCCATGTGATTTTCTGGTCATTATCACTTGTATCTTTGGTGACCCCCAGATAAAAAATAAATAAAATAAGAAAACCAGTTAACTTTAGATATTTTATAAATGAATTTCTTTGTATTTTATCTTCTTACCATGTTTTATTTCATTTAAAAGTAAATATTCCTTAAGTCATGAAACTGATCATGAATTTTGACTTAAGAAATATTTACTTTTATATTTTATCCATACAATACTTTGGCCTCTCAAATAAATAGAGTGTGTGAAGATCAGCTAATGCTTAAGGGTGGGCCTCTTAATTTTTAAAATTTTAATGAGCCTCTCAAATAAATGAAGAGTATGAAGATCAGATAATGTTTAAGGTTGGGTCTCTTAATTTTTAAAATTTTAATGAGCCTCTCAAATAAATGGAGAGTATGAAAATCAGATAATGTTTAAGGGTGGGCCTCTTAATTTTTAAGATTTTAACGAGCCTCTCAAATAAATGGAGAGTATGAAAATCAGATAATGTTTAAGGGTGGGCCTCTTAATTTTTAAGATTTTAATGAACCTCTTAAATAAATAAAGAGTATTAAGATCAGATAATGTTTAAGGGTGGGCCTCTTAATTTTTTAAATTTTAATAAGCGTACCTTACTTTTTATTTGGGAGCTTAAAAAAATAGATGGTGAGATGCTCAAATAAAGTTGTTGTAGGTTCAAATAAAGTAGGGAGGTCTTTTAACTTTGTAAATGCTAATAAGCATACACTTATGTTTATTTAAAAAGATAAGAGCACAAAATGCAGACAATTATTCCTGCCACTGAAACTGGGGGTAGGGTTCAAATAAAGTTTAATTCCATCCCCAGTTTGTTCAAGAAACAGAAATGAAAACAAATAAATGGTGGGAAGCAATTCTTAAAATGTTGGAAATTAAGAATTCACCCTTGTCTTTATTTGAAACCCTACTTATGTTCGAGAGGCAAATATATATTCTAAAACAATTCATTATATCAATATTAATTTTAAATGTTGTTAGTCATGAAGCTCAGTTGGCGTGTGATTGGCTTAAAGCTTAACAGCACAAAGAATACAATCAGCAAACTAAGTTCAATCTCTGACAGGGAAAGTTTGCATTTTTCTTCTTCTATATGTCATGTCCCTTCAGGATGTTGGCAATCATGGCTCTCCACAGTTTCCTGGCCTTTGTAGCTCTTAATAAATTTTGTCTTTTTTTTTTTACCTTCCTTAAACCATTTTCTGCTATTGATTTAGTCATGCTTGCTAGGTAGGCTATGCTTTGTTTTCCTCTATCCTATGTCCTATGAATATCAAATTTTCTAAGCCCTCTTTCCTCATTATATACCCTAGAAATTTCAACTCTCACTTTCTGATTTTAAGTATAAATGTTCTTTTTGTTTCCATTATCTCTAAAAGTTTGTTGTTGCTCACTTATTCAGTCCATGGCATACTCAGCATCCTTCTGTAGTACCACATTTCTGTTGCTTCAGGTCTCTTCTTCATTAGTGAGGAGATTGTTCAGCATTCACTGTCATATAGTAGGAATGATATTGCATAACAGTTAACTACTCTTTTCTTTCTTTCTAATGAAATTTTTCTGTTTTTTTAATACTTTGCTTAGCTTTTAGAAGGCATCTTTCACTATCCCAATGCATCTTCAGATTTCAGTGTCACACTTTCAATTTTCTGTTAAAATACATCACATATATTTAAATTGTTGTACATGTTTGATTTTGATATCTCCAATTTGTAATTTGCATGTTGGGCTGATCCCCTTTTGCTAACAACCATTCCTTCTATCTTCTTGCAGTTGGTGTTTAGTCCTTCTTCCTTTCCTTAACTACCAAGAAGTTCTTGTAGTTTCTTTTCTATGTCTGCTATCAATACTGTTATCTAGATATCTTATGTTGTTAAGATTATAGCTGCCAATAAAGCTCTTTGAAAAGACAGGAATCTACTTGCTCACTCCATAATGGAGCCTTTGAGCCTTGGAAAGACAGTCTATCTTGGACATTTGATAAATTGATCAAGTTAATCAATTTCTATTCGTTCCCTGTAATCTAGTATAATCATGTCACATAATACTTGGAGAAGTGAACTACCAACTTATCACCCTTAGGCTTTCTCATTTACTATCAAAACTACCTGCTGAATGGATACCATATGAAACTCCAAGTCAAGAAAAGTTATCTGAATATTTAATTTTATTGCCAGCAGAACAGTTCTTAATGAAGAAAGTCAAAACAGAAACTTAAGTTCAAATTACAATTCTGAAATACATTTCTTTCTTAATATACAAGGTGGCTGAAAAGTAACTCCCTGTTTTATGTATGATGAACTCTCCCGTCTTGTATAAATTATAGTTAAACTGGAGAGTCCATTATACATAAAATAGGGAGTTACTTTTCTATCACCCTGTATATGATTAATATATATTTCTGTAAATAAATTCCATTTAACTATCAAATGCCCTCACCAGATAAAAATTCCATGTTGAGAAAGAAAAGTTATTTAATATTAGTTCATTTAAGTGAACAACAAAGTTCTAGAGAAAATGGAAACCAGAAGAAAACAGCTGAAATTTCTGGGCCACATGATGAGGAAAGAGGTCTTGGAAAACCGGATACTCTCAGGACGTGTCACATAATACTTGGAGAAGTGAACCACCAACTTAACAACTTTAGGCTTTCTCATTTACTGTCAAAACTACCTGCTGAATGGATACCATATGAAACTCCAAGTCAAGAAAGGCTATCTGAATATTTAATTTTATTGCCAGCAGAACAGTTCTTAATGAAGAAAGTCAAAACAGAAACTTAAGTTCAAATTACAATTCTGAAATACATTTCTTTCTTAATATACAAGGTGGCTGAAAAGTAACTCCCTATTTTATGTATGATGGACTCTCCCGTCTTGTAAAAATTATAGTTAGACAGGAGAGTCCATCATACATAAAATATCGAGGTACTTTTCTATCATCCTGTATAAGATTAACATATATTTCTGTAAATGAATTCCATTTAACTATCAAATGCCCTCATCAGATAAAAATTCCATGTTGAGAAAGATGAGTTATTTAATATTAGTTCATTTAAGTGAACAACAAAGTTCTAGAGAAATGGAAACCAGAAGGAAACAGCTGGAATATCTGGGCCACATGATGAGGAAAGAGGGCTTGGAAAACCTGATACTCACAAGACAGATTGAAGGCAAGAGGAACAGAAGAAAACTGCATAATATACTGAGTGAGCTTGAATAAATAGTTGGTGGAACAGGGTTTGTGAAAAATAACAAAAAGACAAAATTTATTAAATGATACAAAGGATGGGAAGTTGTGTAGAGCCATGATCGCCTACATCCTGAGGGGACATGGCATATGAAGAAGAAGAAAATAACTTTAAGCATATGAAACCTGTAGGTCTTAGTGATGATCATTCTTCTTTGAACTGGCTTACAGCCATATTGTGTTGAAACATTGGTTCCGTGCAAAGTTAAGCAATGTCGAACCTGCGTGAGACAGTGTTCACGGGAGCCTCAAAGCCGGCGCGGCCGCGACGATTCCCGTGCCGGCGCGCGACGTTGTCTCGTCGCGTCATCTTCTCCGTTGAGAATATCAGATGCTGTAAGCTTGGATATGCAGATGGTGTAATGAATAATGTCTCAGAATTGTTAATTGGAGGGCCAAACGCTGATTACCATTGGATTTGTTGTATTTATTTGTGCAAGGGTGCTTTTGGGAGGGGCATGGGTTCACCTATTTACCCTCCCACTATGGGTTGATTAGTTGGACTTGTATCACTAAAACCACTATTATCTCCATAAAAATAAAATTTCATACAAAATATTTAGATTTCAGCATTAAATAACGCATAGAGTTTGATATGTCAAAAACAACCAACTTCTTTAAACCTCATTGACTAGCACTACAGGACCACAAACAAAAGACTATCAAGTAAGAGAAAACCAAATCATTTGAGAACTTTCAACAGCTGCAACAACTAAAATGTATAGCACATATAACTTGAAGAGAAAATAATGACATAAACATTATGACATTCCACACTACTTTGAAAAAAAGTTTAGAAAAGATGCCACCATCAGTGCTGGAAAGGGTGATAAACAGTTTGGAGTTGAGAAACCTATTTTCCGAAATAATTGTTTTAATACGAAGATTTTATAAATTTCAACAAATTATAGCGCTGGCTACACAGTCAATAAAGCTCAAACATTTCCTTATCATGAAACAGCTAATATTACCATTATCAATAGAGATGAAAGGAACAGAAATTTTGACCCAATGGCCAGGGAGTGAAGGAAAGTATTACTTAAGTAGCACTGGCTGCTCAGTCAATGAAAGCTGAATGTTTCAACAGCTAACATCTTTACCATATATATATATATACATATATATATATATTGTGTATATTTAGGCAGATATTTTTCATTAATGCATGTTTCATTAAATAATATAGACAAGAAGTACTAAGTATGGGAAGCTGTTGGTATAAATCAATGGCTACTGTTACAAATTACAGGCATTTAAGGATATTTGTGGAGATTTCATAGTTTATTTTGTTCAGGTTAGGTTTCAACTGTTTTATGTATAAAGCTTCAAGAATTTTTTTTTTTTATTGTTTTGATGTTTAAATATAGTTTTGTTGTCAACAGGCATTTTCCAGCATTGAGTATGCGGACAGGCATATATATATATATATATATAAGCAAATATAGGGATATAGATCTGACAGTATGAAGAAAAACATATGGAAAAAACAAACAAAAATACTTATATCCTTATATCCATATAAGGATTTTTGTTTGTTTTTTCCGTATATTTTTCTTCATATATATATATATATAGAACACCTATTATCAATTTTTGATGACTATTCCTTACATCTTCTTCATAAAAAAAGTACTTTGTGAAACTTAAACTGTTATCTTTTTTGCCTAAGAAAGCCATTGTTAATTGTTCTGATTCTCAATGGGTTTGCAGTATTCATTTGTGAGGTAAATTGGCTAAAATTGTCATAGTAAGTGATAAGATTTCAAACTATAGATGAGTTTAAAGATGAATGAGAATGCAACAAGGCAGCTGATGATGATCCCCAAATAGTTTTGAAATTTAGAAGGGATGCTGATATGAGTGTGTATGGTTCCAAGAAAAGTCATTTGAAAGGCTTAAGATACCTAGGGTTTTTTTTTTGGGGGGGGGGGGGGTTAATGACAAATGGTTGAATTTTTCCTGACAAATATTGATCATTAAGTATGGAATATTATAGATCAGGGGGTCATAAGGTTATTTTTGACAGGAAAATCAATATTTCTGAAATGTTATATTCTGTTCCAGTAGATATAGACCAGCACAAAACGTTGAAAAATTTTCAACAATATTTAAGTAAATTTATTGCTTCCTTAAATTACTGTTCAAATAACAGAGAAAAAGTGTAAAAATTTCATGTTTTCTGTTAATCATTAACAGTCTTCATTGGATGAGAATATAGTTTCATTATACTCCATAACATTTGTTGTCTGTTGCTCTATATTTCTATGTAATATTGTTTCCTTATAGGAAACATTTGGCATTCATTGACCAAATAGCATTCTTCTGTCAAAATTTATAAAATCTTTCTTTTAAGTCAATTTTTCTGGAAAATAGATTTCTAAAATCCACTGTTATCACTCATTTTAGTACTGATGGGTGTTTCCTTCCTAACCTTTTGTTTAAGGTAGTATGGAAAGTCAACATTTTTATTATGTTATTTTCTCTTTAAGTTACATGTACTATCCATTTTAGTTGTTGCTGCTGTTGAAAGTCTTCAAGCAATCTTGTTATTTAGTAAAGTTCTAAGTATGTAATACCAATCTAAGAGTTTTGATTAAGGATTTAAGAACTACAGGTCCATTCACTTGAAACCATTTTAATCATTGATCTTAGAAAACTGTTGTTTACAGCTGACATTTTAGGTATTTCTCAATAAATTTGGTGCCATACATGACATTGAGATAAAAAATTTTATCTAACAATGCTAGTTAAGAATATAAGTTCTTTAGGTTCTGCTTCTGCAACATTATGTGGTGTTGGACAAAGTGAAACAATGTCAAACCTGGTCAATACTTAGATGGGTAACCATTCGAGAATACCAGATGCAGTAAGCTTGAATGTACAAGTGACATAATCGATAATGGCTCAGAATTGTTATTCAGAGAGATGAGTTCCAATTCCTGTTAGGTTCATTATATTTTCTTACAGTTCCATGTTTTCTAGCCAACTTTAATCTTGAAAAATTTAAATGCAATGTCAATTATTATCTAATATCTTCCTGATTACTCTTCTATTGTTCTCACTCCTTAATAATGTTTCTGTTTTCTCATTCTTTCACACCTAGTAACCCCTTGTGCCTTAGTGGCTTTACTACCTTACTTCAATGAAAAAAAAAATTTAAATTCCAGATCATAGTTTCTATGTTTTGGAAAGGTTGATCTAATGTCCTACTTGAAATCTCAGTAATATATGGCTATAAGGTTTCTTCATTTCAAAAATGGCAAATTCTTGCCAACTTACTGTCTGTCGAGATCTCCAATCTTCCTAGTCATCATTATCATAGAAATAATTATTAATATTTTCCCCCAGTGGCCTGAATAAATTATGAGACAGTATCAAGCATCTTTTTGGTAAAAAATTCTTTTGTTCTCAACTTTATCATTTATTACCCATTTCTTTTTCTTTTCAGTTTGTATCAAATTCCCAAGAGGAATTCTTTCTGCAACAGAAATTTGATTAAAATTTAAATCTAGACAAAGTTTCATTTTATCTCTGCATTTAATTCAAAGTAAATGCATTATAATTAAGAAAAATAAACTAGTATCATCAAAAATCTATCCCATATCTCTAGAAACAATACTATGATGAAGTTCTCAGTCCAACCAAGAAAAGAATTTTGATATGTAATTTGATTTGGGGAAGTAGAACAAACTGGAACTTTTCAGCACTCCCATGTGTGTGTCTATGTGTGTGTATACCTATGTACATACATATATATATATATATATATATATATATATATATTAGGTTGGTGCAAAAATAATGACGTAATAATGTTGTTTTTTGACGTTAAAAATACGTCAAGAAACAACATTATTGCGTCATTATTTTTGCACCAACCTAATATATATAGAAAGAGAGGAGAATAGGACAAATTTCTGTATATAAACAATGTTATGCAAAAAAGACACAATTCAAAATAATAACAGCCTAAAAGCTTGAGCAGGAATTTACTCTATAGCCTGTAATGATTGCTACAAGGAATGCATAAGAGAGACCTCAAGGAATTTAAATAAAAGATTATATGAACACAAATGATATCTTGAAGTACAGATAATATATTTAACCCTTTAGTATTCCAACATACCCAAACCCACCTCTAAATATTGGCTCTCAATGTTCAACCATCTGTAACCAACCTCATGTACAATCTGCTGTAATGTAAGATGACATCATCACAAATAATGCAGGAAATGATGCAAACAGTGAAACTTATGTGAGCAGATGTAAATATATTTTTTTTAATCTTTTGGTGTGCCCCTGTTCCCACTCACCGTTACATAGACCATTTCAAACATCCAAATTTCCAAAGGTTTGTTTTGTGGCATATACCTTCAACAGTATATATTTTATACACAATTTTATGGCTTCAACTACAGATATTTTGTATATAATTTTTTACTTTCAGGTAAAATGTATGCATTATAGATATAGAGTTTGTACATTATTTTGGTATAAACCTATTTCTTTGAGGTAGGACATTATTGATGGTTTCAGTATTTTTAAATAGGTTCCAATGTTGTTTTCCTTGTAATATTTATGTCTGACAGAGGCTAAGTTAGTACATTCATTTAAAATGTGTTTCATCATAGGTGCAGCTTGGTATGTGGTGCATGTTGGTACATCTTCAGCAAGTATCTATTTGTAATAGGGCTCTGCAATGATGATCTGATAGTATTGTAAGATAACAGGCTACACCATTACAACACCACCATATAATCAGTAGGATCTTTTGATATATCGTGGAGGGAGAGATCTACCCCCATGTTATCATACTCCACATTAGAGAGAGATCTACTTTCCCAATATCATACCCCACATTACTTCCTGTAATTATGCCATCTTCTTTCTTTTCATTCTCTCTATCCCCCTCTGACCATCACTAATTTTACACTAATTTATGATGAATAGATGAAAATGATCATTCACTAATGGTATCTTAATTCCAATTGTATGAAATATATATATATATATATATATATATATATATATATATATAAAAACATATATTATTAAATATAACAGGCAATGAATTTCTCTTATGTCTGATCATGAGCCGTTCGAATGTTTGCTTTAATTACTGGTGAAAATAAAGACAAAAATTGTCCACCATTTGGATATTTTTTTATTAAGTAAGTCGTAAGCTTTTGGCTCACATGAGCCATCCTCAAAGTGGTTATACAGACATAAAACAAAGATATCCACTGTCAAAGATGATATTTTGTTATTTTGATATAGAAGATTGCTATGCGACGTTAATGGTCACAGAATAGCAGATGCAGATTGTAAGTTCATGATACGGTTATACCATGCGATAGACTGAAGTATTACAACAGAACCATATGTCTAGATGCAATGTAATGTGTTGTGACTAGTTTGAAACGTAATTTTGTTGAGTGTGGGTTGCTTTGTTTTAATGTAGATGGTCTCCAATATCTGAAGTTACTTTTTACTGTGCGTACATGTCTGTATTATTATGTTATCAACTAATACCTGTCTAATATTATGTACATGGCTGTTTTTCTAAGAAATATTGCTTAATAGAACTAAAATCAGAAAGGTAACAGGTCAGTCTACAGCAGAGCGTGTTTGTAGTAAAGCCAATATTTGTAGCAGGTTTATTATTAGCAAAAGAGATACAATCTCTGAATGGGCATGTAAATTGATACACTACATTGTTTTTTTGTAGAGGGTTTAGTTGTGTGGTTGGAGGGTTATCAGATATTATGAGGTCAATTGTTTTAAATTTTTATAATATTTGATGAGCTTAACTTGTTTATTATTATTAATGGGTTTAACATTTCTACCTATTATGTATATATATATATATATATATATATATATCAGTGCATAACATTGTAGCCTATGATGTCTCAATGCCATCTATGATTCTAAATATGTGGGTCATGACCTCTTATGTATGATTGCTTCTTAACTTTCATTTTTTTTCCCCTTACTTTGAAGTTAATGTAAACCATTTGATTGGTTGATCTGAATAAAACAAAACAAACCCTGCAACCATCTCCCCACTTTTCTTTCTTACTCTTTTTTTCTTTTTCTTCCTTTTATCATGAAAAGATGTTGTATCTTGCTTTTAAATCTCAATAAATTGTCTACTCACCAGTTATTTACTAACGCCTGATGAGATGTGTTAATATGCATCGAAACATGATTGCATTTGCGTAGCTTTTTCTATTTTTTTTTTTTTAAATAAGGAATATTGGTCTATTTTTGTGTTGAGCCCTCTTTTAAATTGAATGTTAAGAATATTGGAATTGGTTTCTATTTGTTCTCATTTTACATGTGTGTATATATATATATATATATATACACACACACACACACGCACATAGTCTGCCAAAAAATATAGAGATGCACTTCAGTAAAGGAAAATCTTGTATAGATATTGCAATACTAAATTTATTCATATATCACGAGATTAATACAAATTACCTTTGGACTCTGCAACCACAAGAGATGCTCAAAATGGTCACCTTTAGCTTCCAGACATTTATTAATATGACAAACTACTGCTTAGCCAATGTCTGGATTGTTGGGATTGCTGAACATGCATTTTCAATTTCTCGTCTAAATGCTGCCAATGTAATGCCATTTGTTGAGAAAATAACGGGCTGCAATAAACAGTTATCACAATTTGATAAAGTTTTTCCTTTTCTGAAGTGTGTATATATTTGTTGGTGAAGTCTGTGTGTGTATGTATATATATATATATATATATATATATATATATATATATATATATATATTATGAAATGGACAAAGTCCGACAATTATTTTAAGACATTTTATGTTTATACATTCTTTTTATAGATACAAATATTTAAGTAAATGCTCTGTTTATAATAAACAGTATTAAACAACATTTACCGGCCTGAATGTCCGAGAAATTTTCACAGAAAATATTCGTCCTCCGACCTTGCTAACCAAACATGCCTCTGTAGCCTATAAGTATACTGGATGGCTTTTGCTGATGTACTTGTAATGACACTCTTATGAAACTCATGGAGTACAACATTTCTAATGTGTTCTTTATTTTGGACAAACATAAGGGCAAGTTCATAACTATTTTATGAACTACATGCTTATAGTAATTTGCTAAGTGTAGTTTAGTGGTGGCACAAGGCTGAAAGTAAGGAGCACCTAGTGAGAATTGAACTCACTACTCACTTGTAATTGATCTGGTGAGACAAGCTTGCTAACCATTACACCATGTTGAGGTGTACTAAAATGATTTTCTAAGCTTAGATATACCACAAGGATAAAAGGATGTGAAGCAACCAATGAGGATTGACATCACTACCCAATCATAATTGATCTAGCAAGACAACTATTGCACCACATCAAAGTGCTTTAAAATGATTTTCTAAGCAAGGTTTAGAAAATGGCATGAGGCGCACGTAGTGGGGTTCAAACTCACTACTCAGTAATAATTGATCTAGCAAGATACCAGGTTAAAGTACCCTATCAACAATATTCATTCTGTTCTAAAAGAAAAAAAAAAGTTATAATTTCTTATAGGAGTGTTGTGAGAGACAAAAGTTATCTTCCCTTGACTTAAAAAAACTAATTATAGATATTCAAGAGAATTAAAAACAGTCACGTGAAATGATGAGAATCGTATGAGACATCGTTAGGCATGTAAATTAAACGGCATTTTAGCTCCAGTCAGTCAAAATACAGTGCTGTTCAATAATAGTGACTCACCTGATTTTTTTTACTAAATGTTCTCTGATGAAACAAAAGTTGAGCTAAATTCAAAGGATAAGCAATCTAAAATCCGAAGAAGAAGCTTTGAAAACTCTTTGAATTTAGCAGTAGGTAGTGTCAAGCATCCGTTCAGTATAATGTTCTGGGGATGCTTTTCTTTTCATGGAACTGGTTACTTAAAACCTATTGAAAAGACCCTCAGGAGCGAGCAGTACAAGAGAATTTTAGAGTCTTGTCTGTTCCCTCCTGCTGAAAGGGTGCAAACTGACCCCACCAAGCTCATTTTTATGCAGGGTAATGCTCCCTGTCACAAATTAAAATTGATGAAGGAATACTTTGATGAGAAACGGGTGAGTGTTATGACATGGCCACCACAACCTCCTGACTTCATCCCCATAGAAAACTTATGGAGCATTATAAAGTACAGGCTCTCGAGAAAGCAGTTGAGCAACAGTTGTTTTGGTTTTTAGCCCTCAAGTGGTCTACATCTTAAGAGCAGACTAAAGGTGTAGTTATCTGAAGATTACCCGAGACATAAAATTGACAGTCACCATTCAGTGTTTATTCTGATGTCCACACTGTTTATATCTATAAACACTCAATCTCCTATATTGAGGACTAACCCTTCATAAATAAAGTAATTATTAAACAATATATATATCAACAAGAGGAAAACGATCGTTAGTCTTTAGCCAGTGCATTTCATTATCTGATGGACTTCCTCAAGGCAAATATGAAGGTTTTGTTTTGAAACAAGTATGTATTTGAGAGTAACTCAAAATTTTAAAATATGAGAAATATGAGAAATATAAATATGTATGTATGTATATATATATATATATATATATATATATATATGTGTGTGTGTGTGACAGTCTCTTTCATGCTTGAACACACTCTTTAGGTTTTGTGTGTGTGTATATATATATATATATATATATATATATATATATATATAAAAGATATGCTATTAGGTTGGTGGAAAAATAATGACGTAATAATGTCGATTTTTGACGTTAACGTCAAAAAACAACATTATTACGTCATTATTTTTGCACCAACCTAATATATTCATGAGTTAAAGAGCTCAATATCAGGGTTAGAAGTTATTTAAATATAAAAATGGACACTGATGTCAATGACCAATGTGCCACAGGGTGTTAACCTCAATGTTCGCTTTTATATTTACATACACTATATATATATATATATATATAAATATAAAAGTGAACATAGAAGTCAACACTTAGAGGCAAAAATATGGAACGCTTCACGAATTTGCGTGTCATCCTAATCTTCTCTGTATCGTTCCAATTTTAGAATATGTACTGCCGTAGCAAGGATGACACGCAAATTCGTGAAGCGTTCCATATTTTTGCCTCTAAGTGTTGACTTCTATGTTCACTTTTATATTTACACACGCTCTATCTCTGATATTGAGCACTTTATTCCATAAATATAGCACACCTTAAGACTATATTTCTTATATATATATATATATATATATATATATATAATGTGTGTGTGCTTGTTCCTTTGGATAAACACTGTTTTTAAAAATTTATTTATTGATAAATTTCACCCAGTAAAATACTGGAGAGCTACTTGAAGTAGATGGTTACACTTCAAATTGGTAATGATACGAAGGTTAAAATTTGAAATAGAAGATTAATTTGATAAATTCTAATTCACCATTTACCATTCCCAAACACCTTTCATTTAAGATCATTCCAGTAAATCTTTAAAAGGAAAAAATGTGACGCAACACAGATAAACGATAACGCTGAAAGGTGTATGATTATTTGAGCAGTTCTTTGATTTGCAAGATCATGTCTTACTTCCAAAGTGACATTCCAAATTTAGGTGTCAACTTGTTCTGAAACTAGAATGGATGTGTCAGGAAAAGAAAAAAAACAAAATCTAAAAAATTAGGTACTAGTTGTTAAATTTTTCTTCTTTCTAAAATCTCCAAGATTTTTACGATGATGACTTATATTCATTGCGGTCAGGGGATACCTTATAAAACTCTTTCTTTTTTATGTACTTTACATATTGAGGACATGGGTGATCATCGTTCTCCACATCTTCCTATTCTTTGTAGCGCTAAGCAGTGCTTATGCCATTACTACCCATCCTAGTTCATGTTTTGACATCCATTTACACAAGTTTGTTAAGTAAGTTACTTGTTGTCTCCTCTGCCCTTCCATATCTCCTGTGAATGTTAAGTTCTCTAGGCCTTCTTTCTTTGAAATTTTAGCTATCAATTTCTGATTTCCTGTACATCTATCCTAATTCATTCCCATTTTCTTTAAAATGTCCCATCTATGATTTTCTTGACACATGCTGTAGAATCTATTCTCTTTTGTCTCATCTCATCTTTGTGAGGAAATTGTTCAGCATTCACTACTATACTGAAGGTCATCTTTCACTATTCAAATAATGTGTCACCTTTTCCATCCTCTGTTAAAACATTTAACAGAGAGTTAAAAAAAATTTTGCTTTTATTTTGCATCATATTACAAGACCACCTTACACTTAGCAAATCATACAAAGTATGAAAAGCTTGGAATTCATGGAGAATTCATTTTGGGATCATCAGACTTCTTGATCTTCCTGAAAAATGGAAGATCTTATTAGAGGTAAAAGAAAAAAAACATTAAAAGGAACCATGAGAAAACCAGTAAAAAGAAATTAACAAAAAAGAAAATAATCGACAGTCACAATTCAAATTGAAAGAAAAAAAGATTTTATCAAATCAGCTGACTGCTTTTCATTTCTTTCTCATCAGAGCTCAATTGAAGAATTAAAATATTGTACACACTGACTTAAGAATTTACTGTGTGGAAAGAAACCTAAGAAAAATTTACTGAGGAGAAGGAAAAAAGACAAAACATGATAATTGATTTTGTATTTAAATTTTGAAGATTGTACTTGGCAGGAAAGTAAGAAGCTTCTTTTTTTTTTTTAAATCATTTCACCCCTAGTAAGGCCATAATGCCACTAAGATATAAGGAATTGCTGAGTGTGAAAGAATCTGAGACAAAGAAAAATATTAAGGAGAGAGAGAACAAAAGAGCAAAAATTAAGAAGATAATGATTGATGTTGTATTTAACTATTTCAAGATCAAAGTTGACTGGAAAGCAAGAAGCCAGAAGAGAGTTCTACAAGCAAGAAGTGTGAAAGAAAAAACTTTTGTCATAGAACTTATGGATACATCTAGCAATTTCAACTGTAAAATAATGAGACCTAGTTGGCAATCTAGTACTGCACTTACATTTGTCAAGGTAAGCTCTTCAAAACAATTACCATGAACATATGATGAAAGCAAGGGGTGGCTATGGCTTTTGAAGAGAAGAATTTAGTGCCAACTCTTAAACATAGCAGTGGCAGCATTGTGATTTGGGGTTGCTTTGCTGCAGCTGGAACAAACAAAATAGTTTGTACTGACAGCACAATGGATACTGCAAGATACCAAGCAATTTTGAACGAAAGTGTCTTGCTCTCGGTTTGAAAGTTGGATTTAAGTCGGGGGTGGATCTTCCAACAAGACACTGATCCAAAGCATCAAAGCAAATCTATAAAAGAATGGGTCCAAAAAATGAATTCTTGGAATGGCTTAGTAAAAATCCTGATCTAAACCCAATTGAAAATCTGTGGTTCAAGTACATGTCAAGAAAACAGTACATGTAAGAAACCCAGGTAATATCAGGTAATTGTGGGAGTTTTTGCCAAGAAGAATAGAAAAATATTGATGCTTACTATTGCCAGAATCTTCTCCAAATTGATAGAAAAAGAGTGGTCGATGTCATGGCCTCAAAAGAGGTGGTCATCAGATATTAAATGTAAGGGTTGACTTACTTTTGCACATCTTCATTTTTAATCAATAATTTTATTCCAGCTTAATAAAAATTTTTGAAAGTGGTTATAATTCATTTAATAAAGATTTATTTTTTTTTAATAAATATATAGTTTAATTAAGATTTGTTGATTTTCTGGAAAAAAAGAGAAATTTTTTTAATATCATCTTAAGGGTTCACTTACTTTTGTGCAGCACTGTATACCTTATTCTTTACAATTCAGTGTGTTTTTTTTTTGTCCTAAAAAACTGATGTCTGACATTAATTAACCCATTACATTGATTAACCTAATCAACCGAAAACCTTTCTTCTCTGATATAAATGATTCAAAAATATTACACAAATTATAATTTAGTGGGCTAATCATTATCAGTTTTCACTTTTTCAGCCCTCAAAATTATCATGTTGATGATGATCTCTTCTTGAATAAATAGCAATGCTGATTAAAAAGCATAAAGCAAATCTTTTCTAAAAGACTTTATATTTTTATTGATTTAACAATAGAAAATTACACAGATAAGTCTCAATATACAACACAATAATAAAGAAGCATACTTTAATATCAATAAAAATTACAAGGCTACAAAGACATGACAAAACTTAACTTAATCATTAAATGATGAAAATGATTAAAAAATATTATACAAGTTTACCAAACTTATCATTAGCTGATATTTCCTACTGATTCAAGGCTTACTGCCATATCACTTTGAAATACTGGTTTTTATATGATCCCCAAAGTTAAGTGACATCGAGGATGGTCAGTACCTAGATTGGTGACTGCTTGGGAATACTAGGTGCTGTAAACTTTGATGTGTGAGTTGTGTAATGGATAATCACTTGGAATTGGAAATTGGAGAGCCTAATTCCTATTCCAGTCAAGTTCATTATATTTACCTAAGCATAAATAGCCTTGGAAAAAGTATGAATCCACCTTGTTTCACTCAGCTATAGGTTAATTAGTATGACTTGTATCATTAAATCATTGTTATCTACAAAATATTCTTAAAATCTGAAACTATTTTCTGGCTTTAAATAACCTGCAAAAAGGTTGATCATCCATAAAAAGACAATCAACACCACTGTCTCAAGTATTAAACTTACCGGATTTGTTAACTCATAGAATATTTGACCAAAATGCATTAAAAATTCTTTCATAAAAGATTTTCTAGATATTTTATTGAATTTCTCAATTCATATGTGTTCAATAGGATTGATGTCCACTGACTTGACTATATCTATTTATAAAGAGCCGGTGTCAACCAATATGGTAGAAACTTATATGCAACAAGTCCAGATCAAGGGCGATAATCAATATTCCCCCTTTTTAATTTTTTCTCCCTTTTTTAATGTTAAGAGCAAATGTTTCCTTGCCATAAGACATCATGCAAACTCTCTGATGATGCCATAGATTTTGTCAAGAGGTCAGCCAGTTGACTTCTGGTGCCAATCATCTTTAGCTCACTGATTTTACCATTATATTCTTTATAATGGCTTCAGCCAGTATCAATCTCTTTTCTTCAAGTGTTCTGGAAGAATGTAGTAAGTTAACAAGGGATTTGTTGTCTGTAAAGCATTTGCTTTGAATTTTGCCTTCACCTCCCTAAAGAATTTTCAGGTAGAATGCTGTTTCACTTGCTTCTTGCAGGGCCAAACATTCAGCTGCTCGTGGACTCCTTAAATTCCTCCTCATTTTTCATGATTGCCAATGAAGAGGCCATGTGTTGCCGTCCTTGTCAGCAAACAATATCAAGTATCTCCCTTGAGATCACCACCTGGAAGGTTTTTAAAAGAAACATCAGAGAATATTAATATTGTAGACTCTTTTTTCTGCCTCTCTGGGATGAGGTATTATGATTACTTACATTATTTACATTATTCGAACTGTTATCCTCATCTTCATTGCCATATTCAGAACATTTCGGCTGTTGTACACTCTGATCTTCTTCAGGTGATTGAAATTTTTCCTCAATATCTGTCTATATCTCTGAGATGAGGTATTATGATTACTCGCATTATTTAGATTATTTGGACTGTTATCCTCATCTTCATTGCCATATTCACAATGTTTCAGCTGTTGTACACTCTGGCCTTCCTCAGGTGATTGAAATTTCAAAGGGAACCCTTAATTTCATCCACCGGGGTAGATTGTTCTAGTTCCATGTGCCATGCCTCTTCCAGATGTCTCGGTTATTTCCCTTTAACTGAACTCTCCAAGTTTTTGGTTCACCACTGCTGTGGTCTAGTACTGAATTCACAACTCTTTGGGTCTAGTCACTGGATCTAACCAACGTCTAACCATGTCTTTTCCACATTGTTTAATTTTTTAAAAGTTAAAGACAGTTTATTCTTCTTGACTTTCTGGATAACTTTGTTTGCTCTGGATATATCCGAGACTTTGGTGTCCCTTAAGCTGTTACTTAATTGGCAAGTATCAAAGGATATGTCTGGTCTTGTTTGATTTGCAATCCAGAGTAACTGCCAGTCGTTGACCAAAACTCGTCTTTTTTCCTCTTAATCAGACTCCTGTTCTTATTTCTACTTTCTTCAAGCTGGATTGGTTCAAGGGAATCTTCATTCTTTGATTGATTAAAACAAATATATTCATTCAGCTTCTTGCTGTTCTTTACTGATATTAAAATTTTGTCTCAGTTTATTAATTACTGAAGACTTGAATCAACCAGTTCCAGCCCAAAAGAAATCTACATGAGCTGATATAACACCATGCAGATTTCCCTCACAATGGTAGAAAAAATGGCTTCATTATATGTGCTCTTTCTCATTTGTAAGGAGATCAGCTCTTTAGAAATAAACAAATTCTTTCTGCTTCATTGACACCGTACACACATTTTCTTAGCTACCAAATTTTATCTGTATTCACCTCAGGTGGTGGGCCTGAAAAATACATTTTTGTTAAGTTCTTCTCCCTGTAGATATGGACTTTGTCTAGCAAATTGATTTTGCATCTTTTTGTTGCTACCACTGCTATTATCACCCTATGATTCATTTTTGTGCTGGTTGGAGAGTCTGATCTAATAATCTCTATCGTCAAAAACTCTAGTTACCATTCTAGCTTTTATTCTACCATGCTTTTCTGTAGTCATCCACATCTCACTGGGATTCATTTATGTCTTCAACTTCATTATGTACATTGTAATTCTCTCCATTTATTTTTAGCTCTTTAAATATTGCCTCTAATGTTTCTTGAAAATGAGACTTGGCAATCAAAACTTCTTAGGCTCAATCTCCTTCCATTCCTTGCCATCCTGGATATGACGATAAACTGCATCCACATCCTGGGTAAGACGATAAACTACATCCAGCAGCGAGGCCTCTGATCAAGAGGTTTTGAGGAATGTGGAACCCCCTCTTAATTGCTTGTGTTCCCAGGGCTACCCTGACTCGGGATGGTAGCACCTGTTAGGTTCCCAGCTTGTGTAAAAATAGGTTTTAATACCAGAAATACTTTGTAATAAAAAAATTATTACCAGCAATACTTAAAAAAAAAATACCAGCAATACAAACAGCTATACATTCTTTGTAAAAAAAAAAATATTCCCAGAAATAGATTTTTGAAGAAAAACATGACCAGCAATAAAAATTTTGTCAGCATTAAATAACCCATTGAGGTTGATATGCTGTAAAACAAACCAAACCAAACCAAACCAAACCTTCCATTCATTGACAGTTTTCTTCAAATCAATACATAAGGCTTTATCTAAGTTTTTTTCATAAACATTTACCCAGTCAATATAATTACCTGTTGTTTTACCTGCCTGTGAAATGATCATTTATTATTCTTGCTAGAACATGTTGGTTGCTTTTTGGTAGTTGGCTTCCTGGATAGAAGGTGTCACTCAAAACTTGTGCCTCATCATGGTCCATAGAGTCTTAAATTACTTCAGGTTGACTAGAAACACTGATTTTCATTGATCTCTGATGATTCATCAAGTATATCCTCATCACTGATTGTCTCTTCTGCCATAGAAGCTCTTGAAAATGTTTCATCCTTGCTTGGTAAGTTCTTTTTATTTGCAGGGGTGTTGGTTTTGAATTCCACATTCTCATGCATTAAGCAGCTTAGATGATCCCTTATATATCAGCCAGTTATATGCCATGCATGATGCACGCGTAAGCAATCATGTATCTTTTGATACATAACTGACGAGGCAGATTTTTTTCCCACAGTAGGTTGCCATTTCTTTCTGGAGTAGACTACTTGCCACCCAAGGCTATAGAACCCAGTCTGTCCTGCTATTTACCCATAGCTGGAGGGAGAAGAAGAGGATCCATACCTTTCCCAAGAGTATTAGCATGTAAGTGAATGCAATGGATTCGAATGGAATTTAAACTCTGCATATGATTCCCAAGGGTATTAGCATGTCATGGATTCGACTGGAATTCAAACTTGGCTCTACTGATTCCTCAATCTGAGCTGCTATCCATAACTCCACCATACATCCTACGTATACAGATCCATGTTTTACAATCACCATTTAACCTTCCAGTCCAATCCTGCAATCATGTCCCATCCATGCTGACATTCCCTCTATTTTATAGTAAACTGTATCTCCATTTTGGTATATTTTTTTATGTGAAATCTCTTGTTCTTACTCTCAATGCTCATCGAATCCATAGACTGGATTTTGCTGAGATAAAGGGCCTGATGAACTGAATAAAGTGCATATAAGTTTCTTTACAAGAACTTCAGATTTTTACGTATCATAATAGATGATGATAGTTTGTTGAGGAGGAGAACAGAGGGAAATTTGGATTTTTTTTCCAAACACCAAGAATAGCCATGGATATTACCTAAGGCATTTTTTGCTGAGACCGCACATGCCAATGCATCATTGAGGGAACATTTTGCATCTTCCTTCACTTTAATCCCTATATTTGTCAGTATGCCATTATGGCGTTCATTTATCCCATTGCTCTAGGGGGATTCAGCTACGGTATTCAGTTTCCCTCCCCATCTCTTGAAAAACATCATTGGAAAGTTCTTTTCCATTATCACCAAGTATCCTTTTAGGTGGACCAAAAAGTAATAGCCACACACATAATATTACTGAAAACACATTCTCACTTGTTTTTGATGGGATAACGCATTCTGCACTGAATTTGGTGGCATTGTCAATTATATGCAGAATCAAGTTTCTGTATCTGTCTAGATGAAGTATTATTTACATTATTGTCCTCATCTTTGTCGCCATATTTATTACAATATTTTCGCCATTGTACACTCCGGATACAAAAATCTCCTGAGCCAACCAAGCATAGAAATGAATACAATATGGGAACCTGTAATAAGGAGTGCCAGAGAAAAGCGATAACAACAAAAAATTGCAATATGAGCTCTGGTGAAAACATACAAGGATAACAGCAAAAATTACAATATGAGCACTGGTAAAAATTAGTTGCTGAAGACATTAGGGTTATAATACCCAGAAATTCATACACAGATGTCCTCAAGGACACATGGCACAGAGGGAAATTAACAGGAGATAACTGATAACTGACATCCATTAAACATGGCACGTGGAACTAGAACAGTCTACCCCAGTGATTGAAATAAAGGGTTCACTTCGACATTCCAACCACCTGAAGAAGGCCGGCGCGTACAACGGCTGAAATGTTGTAATAAATATGGTGACAAAGATGACAATAGTCTGAATAATGTAAATAGTGTACATAATACCTCATCTCAGAAATATAGACAGATACTGAAAGGCTGAAACATTGCAAATAATCAAGTTTCCATCCAAATCTTTCAAATCCATAGTAATTGATTCATTAGGTTTGGGGAGAGGTTTATTATATTTTACAAATATTTTGCAATTTTCAGAAATTGTTTCAATTGTTTTCAGCATTACTCTATCATTAATGCCACCATCTTTTAGAATATTTCTTCCGTCTACTGCCACTATGATGACAAAACTGTTTATGAATCTTTATACATATTTTCTTTCTTTCTGCATCATTTACTTGAATAATTTTATGAAGATTAGAGAAATACACATGCACTGGCTTATTTTTATTATCCTGACATGCTGCTCTGGAGTTTCTGTTGATTGGTAATACATAATGTCCTGACAACATGAATATAAGATTTTTTTTTTCCCAAACATAATGACCTTGTTTTTTTCAGAAGTTAATTGTAGTCTTTGCTTTTTTCATGGCATCATTACTAAGAAGCAGTGGGATATAAATATTGATAATATCAGTTTCAATTGATATCTCTTTAGTACCTATATTCACAAGTTAGTGAAGGGTACACTTTGTTATCACCAAAACAGAATTTCCTGTCACTGTTTTGGTAAATTATTTGTTTCTTGCTCCTTTCATCCAGTGAATCAATATAATATTACAACCAATTTTCAGATCATGCATTCCTAGTGCAACCACTATCCAGCACAGAACATCCAAATGTTTCTCCAAGATGTGTTAGGTCTAGACTTTTAGCAAACAAGGTAACGTTCACTTCTTTCTCATAAAGAGCTCCATTTGCACAAGATTGATGAAAACAATTCTTTGCTCAGTGAAGGATGGATTTCCAAATAAAACATTTTATAGTTCTTCCAGCTTGGTCAATTGGCTTTTCTCCTGCCAATGCTACTTTTAGAGGCTGCATCATCTCTCCTCTTGCTCCCTCGACTTCCAGCTGCTCTACCTCGGTCACAAAAACTATTCCTTTATATGTAAAATTTATCTGCTTGTTCCTCTTTGATGCTTTTGGTTAAGTTATAATTCTTTTCTACTTTTGAGACAGAAATATCTCCTAATTTTCTAAGTTGGGTTTTCATTTCCTCACATCCTAATTTAGAAATTGTTGCTCTTATGACTTCTGCTTAACTTGTTTCTAGAGTAGGACTTTTCAAGAGTCTGTATTCTCTAATTTAATCTGACAGCTCAATCTTGAAAGCCTTAATTTTGTTATAGAGTCTCTCAATGTCATTAATATAGGTTTCAAAGGACATATCAGCTGGCCTCTAGTATTCTTCAAATTCAGCATACGCTATGTCTGCCTCCTGATGCTCATCCTTTAGAAAGTCTTCATGCAGTTTAGCAATTAGTTTATCAAGACCATTTAGCTCTTCAATTGGCAATTCCAATGCTGCTTCTCTGGTTCTGCCCTCCAGATAAGGTAACTGCCAGAACTTGTCCTTTTTTCTCAATTTTGAAACATCGTCCACAATTTCAGTTCCTTCACTCATGTTTCGTATGCTTGGATATTTAACAGTTTTGTCGGTTTTTGAAACTGGCTATATTTTTAGGGACGTTGGGTTACGTTCGAAAACAATGCCTTTAATTTGGATGTAACTGACCTTGATAACTGTTAAACCTTTGCCTTATTCAACTGAAAAAAATACACTTATGCAAGTTAATTCCAGTTGTATATTCTCAGGATAGTAGAAATACTGAAGAAGTGTCTTTTTCACTTATCCAGTTTTTTTTTTCTGTTTTGGCAATCTGTTTCCTTTTTCTTTGTGTGAACTACATTTTTTTTTTTTGTGATCTGTTTTGTTTTGATCTGCTACCATGTTAGCTATTTACACATGATGCGTTAGTCTAGACTTTTATCAAACAACGTAATGTTCACTTCCTCCTCGTAAAGTGCTCCATTTGCACAAGATTGATGAGAACAACTCTTTGCTCAGTGAAGGATGGATTTCCAAATAAAACATTTTATAGTTCTTCCAGCTTGGTCAATTGGCTTTTCTCCTGCCAATGCTATTTTTGGAGGCTGTATTATCTCTCCTCTTGCTCCCTCGACTTACAGCTGCTCTACCTTGGCTACAAAAACTATTCCTTTGTATGTAGAGTGTATCTGCTTGTTCTCTGCTACCATGTTAGCTATTTACAAAGAGCTGGTACCAACCAATATGTTGACTACTTATATACAACAACAACTCCAGATCAAGGGAGATAATTAACAACAACAACTAAACTGGTTAACACGTGTAACTTGAAAGAGAAAATAACATAGTCAAGATGTTGACATTCTAGTCTTATTTTTAACAATGATGTTTACTCTGTACAAGGCTCAAGTGCCACTTGAGGTAAAGAGTTACCAACTAAAAGGTACATTTTATGTGGATATGAGGGGAAAATGATGGTTAACCCTAGGCTTGAGCAAGATTATAAAGATCTTGGAAGCATTCTCTTGGGAATTGGTTCCACAAAATTTTGGTTTGTGGGAAGAAGCTATTTGAGTAGAACTTATATTTCACCAAAATGGCATACAAAGGGAATAAAGGTGGTTTACTAAAACATGCGTGATATCGTTGGTCTTAGCCATGAAGGTTAGAACTGATGGAACTAAGTAGCAGTGAGAGGCTTGCAACATTTTTTCTGTGGGAAAGAGGTTGTACAGTGGAAAATAATTCATCACCCACAAGGCTGCTATTAAAAATAATAATAAAACTTCAATAAATACTTTTCTAAATCAATCCAAATTTTCTTAGATAAATCCAAAATGACCTAGATATGCTCAATAGGATTCTCATTGAAGGGTTTTGAAGCGAGAAACTCCTTTTTTACCAGCAAGTTTCACTTCTTGCTAAGTGCTGATTCATCAGTACACAGGCCAATGAAAATGCACCTCTACATTCTGGTATTTTTTTTTCTTTTTGTGGAACTTCTGACCATTAACAGATTATCAAAGACTGATTTGGCTATAAGAATCAATCAATGCTTTTCAGAATTACCATTCTAAAATCTATCACAGAACTTCATCCCCCATGAAGAAAATAATGCATGGGGCCTCCCAGAGAGAACACCTGTTCATTGTGATTAGTAAGAGTTCTGGGTCTGCTTGGTGATGATGGAATGTCACTAGTTTGGTCTTTGTGGCATTGAATGTGACCAGACAATTTTTTCCCACTTCAAATAAAAGATTAGGCAGGAACCCTTCCCAATCACTATTAAAAAGGGTGATAACAGCTAAGACTTGAGATAAAACAATTTTCCAGGAAAATAATTAAGAGAAAGATTTTATAAATTTCAATCAAGAGCAATACTGGCTGCTCAGTCAATGAATGTCAAATGTTTCCTTGGAGGAATACCATAAAAATCACTTAATACTTTTTGGAATTATTCTAAAATCTAGCACAGTGCTCCATCCCTCATGAAAAAAAGTGTCATCATTGTTGTCCAAATGTCAATGAATATTGAAAAAATATTTGGATTACAAGAGTTCCGATAGATTGCTACATTATGATCACATTTAATAATGGGCTTCTTTAATAAGTCTATTCTGTAGGATGTTGTTTGCATATTCAATAATTCAACAAATTAAGACTCTACAAATGTGCTAATTTAAAGGTCTCAATTGCCCACTGTTTTCTATGCTGAATGTAGTGGCTTTTTTCTGACTGCTCTGCCATAATAAACCATATGAAATACCATACTGTAGTAGATCCACACTCATTTCAATTGCTCAATATTTTCTCTGTTGAATGCTGGCTGATTAAAGATGCTTTCTACTGGATACTCTCTCTCTCTCATATTATGAACACAGTATATTTCCTTGGACCCATTTGCATATTCATTTACCCCACTGCTCTCCTTGCTGAATATTGACTGATCTGAGAAGTAACCACCTTCTGGTTGCTCTACAATAATAACCTGTAATATTACATGTGTAAAATGAAAGAGAATATGTTGACGATTAGGCAGAAAAAAAAAGATGTAACTATAAAAAAAGCCACATAGGTTGTTGTAATTAGATTATATTTTTGAAATATAATATATTTTATAATCAGTTAATGGTCAGAAGTTCTGCAAAAAAAGAAGAAAAAAAATTAAGCTGGATGTTTTGGTGTTTTTTCATTGGTCTGCACATTTGATGAATCAGTAGAATGCAAGAAGGTGAAAGTGAAATTTTCAGTTAAAATTCTTCAATGAGAATATTTGCTGTGTAAGGTATATCTGTCATGCTCAGATAGGGAAATTTCTCATACTCACTACACCCTCTCCATCACTGACATGTAATCAGAAAAATTTCTCTACTGGAGACAATAAAAGTAGCCAATATAAACCATTTGTATTGTGTTATGTATTACTACAAAAAAAAAAACCTTTCTTCTGGTGAAGAGACAGTGTAACTTTGATTTATTGGCCTGAAAACAGCAGTGGCGATTAACACAGTGATACAAGTCAGATGACCCACTGCGGAAGAATATCCAATCACATATGATGCTATGACAATGTCACAAACTCATTTGATAAAGATACTATACTGTTGTTGTTGAACTGAATAGTAATGAGAAATTTCCAATGTTACTCTTGCTCAACCAACATTTAACTCTTCAACAGTTGATTATTCATTAATTTTTTGGTCCCCAAATAATGAAATGACACATCACATTGAATATTCTTTGTCTCACATTCTGATCTTAAATTCACAAAATTGAATTTATGACCCATCTGTTTTCTCATGGCAAGAACCATTAACAAGTGAAATCACTTTGTCAGAAACCATTAGCCAATCAACTTCTTTTAACGACTGCTATCAACCAATCAACTTTAATCTGTCTCTCTAGTTTTGTCACCATTGATGGCTTGCAGCATTTGTATTTTATCTGTCTGATTTTTATTAATTCAATTCAAATTCTTTTCAGTTCATCTCAATACTCTTTTTTATTATTTGTTTGCCTTTTTTGTAACTTTTTATTCTGCTTTTCATTGGTCAAATTTTCAGGATTCATTTACAGGCCAAATCTGATGTGACTTTTAAAATGTAAAAATCTATTTCTGTGCATATCTGTGATAATAAATTATCCTCAAGAAATGTCTGCACATTATTTTTTGTCAATAAACTTTTAAAAGAATAACATTAAACGTTTATATTTAAATAATGTTTTTAAGCACAGTCATTTCTTGGTATTGATGGGAGGTTTTTTTTTCCAACACTCCCATGGTTACTAAAATCCACTGATGTTCATGTCTTTTAAATAAAATGGTACCATATTTGCCTGTAACCTTTCTGCATCTTGGTGTAAACTTAAATTATTTCTTGATTATTTACAATCCTATGCATATATAGAAAATTTTATAGCTGCTGAACTTACAGGAACATATGACTACATTAATGGAAACTAATACTTCTCATCAATTAGAAACTGCCTTACAAACATAGATTCTATAAATGTTTAGTCAGATAAAGGAACTATATAGGTCCACAAAGTCATAAATGCCTGGTTAGGAACCAAATCACAAATCATTTTATGTATGTACAAGGAGTACAAGAGTATGACAAGGAAGAAATGAGAGCCCTAAGAATCAGAGTCTTGGTTCACTCAGCATATGGTTAAATTATTGCTTCTAGGATCAGTACTTCTGCCTTGAATCAGAGTATTGTTTCATTCAGTTTATGGTCAAATTATTACTTCCAGGATCAGCACTTAAGTTTTTTAGTGGCTCGTGTGTTTTATATATTATAATAAATAATTCAGGCTGGTAAATGTTGTTTAATACTGTTTATTATAAAACAGAGCATTTACTTAAATATTTGTATCTATAAAAAGAATGTATAAACATAAAATGTCTTAAAATAATTGTCGGACTTCGTCCATTTCATAATGTGTGACGTCATTTGTTTACATTTGATATGCCATGAGCAGATATGAATGTACATGACAGATTCATGGAAGATTGAAGTTCAAATACAGTAAAATCGACCTTGCTAACCGAAAGATCCTCTGCTGCCCAATAAGTTAAGGTACATCAGGCTAAATGTAAAGTCAAGTCAAGCTAAATGACGATTCCATATAGGATACAGGTTCAATTCCTGTCGGAGGATGAATATTTTCTATGAAAATTTCTCTGACATTCAGGCCGGTAAATGTTGTTTAAATTCTGTTTATTATAAACAGAGCATTTACTTATATATCTGTATCTATAAAAAGAATGTATAAACATAAAAATGTCTTAAAATAATTGTCAGACTTTGTTCATTTCATAATACAATTATTCCTACTATATTGAGTTGGAACTGCACTGATATACCCTTCTATAAAATGGAGTTAAGCTTAATTGATGTCAAGAGTACACAAATTGGGGAGCACTGATTAGCAACCTCATCTTACAGTTCATCACTTCCATAATAGTTTGGATCCTCACTATGTGCCACTGATTATAACCTGGTGCCAAACTGAGCTGTTTACTGAGATTTGCTTACTCCAGCACAAGGTCTGAAATAGGAGAATTCATTACTATATTGAGTTTGATCCTCAGCTGTTGATCCACATTGATGGTCTTGTTCCGCAGTCATATTCTCATTAAGGTACTTTGTGAATGCAGACATAGCTCTACAAATCAAGAACAAAAGATTTGTTTATGTTACTTGTTACTTGTTGTGTGTGTTGCTCAGTGTAACTTTTGCAAATTGTTATTTAATCATCTCTTGAATGTTGCATTTCAATGTGAATCAAAAAGTAAAAGTAGTTTTATTCCATTTATAACTGTAGTACAGTGTTATAATGTGAATGGTTCCAACTAGAAATATTTACATTGGTAGTTACCATTCAGAAGCAGCTGTTAGCCTAACACAATCCATGGCACAGGCATACATACCATTGTTGATAGACCACAGGATTTAAGGTTAGCTTTTTGTAAGTGTTGTTTTATAAGATCCCTTTTTTGGGGAAAAGGGGCTTAAGCTTTAAGATTTTAACAATAGCTTTATTCACAGAAATATATGGTATGTGTGTGTGTATATATATATATATATATATATATATATATATATATATATATATATATATTATACTTGATAAAATTCAAAATTAGTCTGCATTTGGCTAAATTGTATTTCAGTTTATTTGTTTCATATATATATATATATAAAAGGGAACATAGAAGTCAACACTTAGAGGCGACAGTCTGTTCCATGCTAGATGCAATCGAGGTCTGACGATTGCATCTAACATGAAACAGACTGTCACCTCTAAGTGTTGACTTCTATGTTCTCTTTTATATTTACACACACTCTATCTTTGATATTGAGCACTTTATCCCATAAATATAGCACATCTTATGACTAGATTTCTTTATATATATATACATATATATATATATATATATATATATGCCAGAGTAACACAAATAATGAAATATTTGTTAAAACTGTATGTATTAAAAGTGCTCGATATAAAATTGGAAGACCAGATTTGCAGAGCTGTTTAATATTTAAAAAGAATGAAAGCTGACCAAAGCACACTACCACAGTTTCAACGTTTATGGTCTCCTCAGGTGGTTTGTCCAGTAAATTAACTACATGGAGCTCAACAACTTAAGCACTTTTGAAACTGGAAGTAGTGGGACAGGAAAAAATATTTCTGACGTTAACCAGATTCAAATAACCACAAGCTGAACTTCTTAAAATGTCTGCATTTGGTCATGATCTCTGACCTCCTATTCAGCAATTTATTGCTGTAGTTTCTATAGACAGTTTCTCTTCTTGGCATAGCCTACATGTATTCTCCACTATTATGTTAGTCATTAAATTTAAAATGCTCAATTTAATGGTTGGACTTTTGCTATGTCTCTCCCTAACATTTCAATAGTAAGTAGTATATTTGTTTAAACAGGATGAAATCTCTCAGCTTTCATCCTGTTTAAACAAATATATATATATATATATATATATATATATATATATATATATATATATATATATATATATATATATAATATGAAAAAATATTATATATACTGTTAAACATTCAACTGAAATACAATTTATCTAAATGCAGACAAATGTTGAATTTTATCAAGTAAAAAATATATATATATATATATTTATATATAAGTCTATACTATATCCTTTAAACTTAGTCACATACACTGTAGATATTATATTTTCTGCATGTTATTAAAAACCTACCAAGCACACATGTTACTGAAAATTCCACAGTAATAAACTGATTGTTATAGGTCTATTCTGAGTTTCTGTCAATCAGTTTATTACAGGGAAAACATTTTTAATAAGATCCAGAAAAAACCTGTTATTTATACTGCGTGTATGTGTTTTTGATTCAGGTAAAAAAAAAAAAATGAATATAAATTTTGAAAAGTTAGTTTACTGTATTTTTTTTTTGCCCAAATAAATTTCAAATCATGTTGTCTGACTTATAAATAATAAATGGTAGTTTTAATAGTACTGAGCCAAATGGATATAAATATTTATTTTAATGTTTTTTTTATTCATTTTTCTTCTTTAACCATATACAGCTTCACTTGTTCCCAGGATACCACAGCATAAAATAGACGTGGGTAAGTTCTATGAATTACCAGAAAAAGGTGTTTATTTACAAAGTTTCACACACCCATCTTTTTGTTGTATTTATCATTTGCTTAAACTGCAGTTTTCAATAGCGCCCTTCCATTGCACTATAAGAGAGGAAAAGACACTACAGAACCTTTTGTGACTTTAACCTGATGGTAACAAAATGATGGCATGACTTAAGAGACAAAAGACACCTATAGATGTTTGCTAAGTACCCATTAGGAATTGAACTCCCTCCATTTTTAATATCATGAGAACCGTTTGCACAACCTTGTGTTTTTACACACTGTTAGCTATCTCTTATTTCTTTATTGTTTCCTTTCTTCTCGGGATGGCAGTACATTAGACAAAATTTCTGAGAGTATAGAAACAGCACTCTCTCTTCATCCATCTGTGAACATTTTTGTGTTCGGTGATTTTAATGCACATCATGATATGTGACTTAGACATTCTAATGTTACGGATTTTGTCTGTATTCAGACTTGTAATTTTTCAATTGATCATTCCCTTACTCAAATTGGAATTCCCTACTCGTTTCCTTATTAAATCTGTGCAACATGCTTCTTTACTTGATTTATTTCTTACCTCCTCTCCTATCTCTTGCCATGCTTCACAACACTGTCCTCTTGGAAACTTGGATCACTCTATAGTGTCTATTGATATTTTGTTCCAATCATTTATTAGACAGGAATCTCCTATTTATAAAACCACTTTCCATTACCAGTATGCTGATTGAGATTCACTCCATGACTTTCTTCAAGACACCCCTTGAATTGATATTTTTAAACTTCCTATTGAGATGGCAATCTTGAATGAGGAATTTGCAGACTGTCTTGAAAAATGCGAAAGACCTTGAGATCTTAAAAGAAAATGTTGATGCAAACTAAGCTGTCATTATTCTTGATATTTTTATTTTTTATAAATTCATTGGATGCTTTCAGGACAATAATAAAACATAACAAGCAAACCGAGTTCAAATTTCAGCAGAATTTACTTGCGTTCACTTGCAGAAGGCATGAATACAATTCCCCTTGCATCCTTACTTTGACAGCATCTGTGTTATGAGTAAGCCACAGTAATTGCCAGAAAAGAGTGTATTGGAATAAAAACTTGATCATGCACTTAACTCTCTTTTCTTCCTTTTCTCATGCCTTGTTCTGAGAGATCCCAACTCCAGGACTGCACCCCTATGTCCTACTGCATGAAAATGGTTTTGGGTTACCCCGACACCTTCAGAGAACAGTTTGCAAGGGACAAAACCATTTTACTTCCAACCATTTTTCCTTCACCTACATTAAATCTAACCTTTTGTCACACTTTCCCTTATAGAGAAATGAATAAATCCCAATTAAATTACCTGCTCAGGCAAAAGCTCTTACACCTATTAGCAACCTTTTTAGGATCCAGTATCACTTTGTAATCAGTCAAATTCCAGCCCGCTTTGTGTGTAGTGTTTTCTAACATATATTCACTTAATACTGAAATGTCTGTGTTAATGACAGTTTGAAATGAAATGCTATAGTGACCTTTTTCTTTTTACATGATCCCTTAAGTGAAGCACAGTTGTGTTAGGTCAATAATAAATTAGTGACCATTTTTAAAAAAAAAAAAAAACAGATATGTAAGTAAAAGTGTGTATGCTTTTCAATTCCACACCATCAAAAAGATTTTGACTCATATGAAGCTAATATACTTACACATAGGACACACAAACACATATATATCATGTGCAGCGGAAAGTGCTCAAATATCCGTGATAGAGCTAACATATTCAGTTGCATGGATGCATTTGTCTGATGATCACAAAAGCCAGGGTTACAAACGACTATCCATGCAACCTGAATATATATATATATATATATATATATATATATATAGGATTCTCCTATCATTTTTGACATATGATGCCAAGCAGCTTCGTTCTTAGAACTAACAACCAGACTATCCACACGTATCATTTGATTAGAGTGGTGAAGACTTTGTGCAGAACCAACCACACTATTTGAATACAGAGAAACTGGTGTACAGTATGCCACAATGTCCCCAAACAGCACTCCACATACTTTGAATTCAGAAAATATACATATGTATATATATATATATATATATATATATATATATATATAAAAGTGAACATAGAAGTCAACACTTAGAGTCTGTTTCATGAGGATTGCATCAAGCATGAAACAGACTGTCGCCTCAAAGTGTTGACTCCTATGTTCACTCTTATATTTACACACACTCTGTCTCTGATATTGAGCACTTTATCCCATAAATATATCTTAAAACTATATTTCTTCATATATATATATATATATATATATATATATATATATATATATATATATATATCAGTGTTGGTGGATGCTTATTGAGTCTAGTCTTGTTGATCATTACAACTGAGTAGTGATTTTGATCCTCACTAGGTGTCACATACAAAATTTCAGCATTAAATTAATCTAATCAAATATGTGTATATATATATATATATATATATATATATATATATATATAGGACTCTCCCATCGTTTTTTTTTTTCGATGTATGAAGGTCAAGCAGCTCAGTTCTTAGAACCAACAGTCAGACTACCCACATATATCATTTGATTATAGTGGTGAAGGCTTGTCCAGCACACCAACCACACTTTTTGGAATAGCTGAATAAAGAGAACTGGGGCACAATATGCCACAAGTTCCCCAAATGACCCTCCACAGTTTTTGAATTCAGAGGTGTCCTTCTCCTATATATATATATATATATATATATATATATATATAATATTATAAATTATTTAATTATTATACAGAGAAATCCAGTCATTCAGACATGGGCGGTAGTGTGTTCATTTTTATTAACTATTGTTGCATCAATTTTGAGTTACTGTCTGAATGATTAGATTTCTCTGTATCCTTGGAAACAGTAAATTATGAATTTATATGTGTGTTTAAGACTCAGTAAATTTACAAATAAGTTATTCCAATATTCGCTTGAAGATGAAACGAAACTAATGTTTTTAATTTAATTATATAATTAAATTTAAAGTTTTTAGCTTCCATTTTTGAAACATAGTTATTAATGCGTAGCAAAAAAAACATATTTTAAATCAGTTAATTTATAATATTTATGCTCTGTAAATTTACATTGAGCACACTGTTTTATAAAAATAAAAAATATCAATAAGAACACCGGATTATATATTTTACTGTTCTTATATATATATATATATATATATATATATATATATATATATATATATATATAGTTCAATACTTATCAAGAGTAAACTAAAGTTTAGTAATTTTTCAATCAGGAATCTCAATTTTTATACATGGAAAAACATTTTATAATTTAAAAAAAAAACAACATACTCACTGCATTAGTTGTTCAATGTAATGGGTCTGGCCATAATTTTAATTTTAAAAAATGACTTAAATTATAAGAAAAAGGCAATTTACTAAGATGAATATGTATCAAAAGTGCTTTAAATGCTCAATCATCCACAGTCAAATTTATATTCTGGTCATTGCAGCATTTCACCTTTCTTGGCAGATCTTTTGTTATCACAATGGGGGGGGGGTGATATTTAATAACAAAAGTGATAAAAACAAACAAAAAGAAACAGTCCAAGGGACAAGATAATCAGTTCTTTTTTAATTAGGGTGGCATTTGTAAAATCAATGTTACACCCAGTTTTGTTCCTATGTATTACTAGTGAGTTTGAATGGTTGTCTAAACACAAATGTTTGCAGATACAGACTTTTAGATCTCATTATATCTCTCTGATATAAATTCTTTTACATTTTAAGCAATTAATATTTCTCAGATGAAGCTTTAATAAAAGTGAAACATGTTAGATTGATAAATATTTCCAATTTATTCTTTATCTTATATATATGTCTGCCACATTTAATGAAATGCCCAAATATATATATATATATATATATATATATATATATATATATATATATAGTTGCAAAGCAGATAACTGAAACAGCCGAATATAAGTGGGCATGTACAAGTGTGCTGGTGTGCAAATAAATAATCTTTAAATTTATGCATGGGGTGTAAACATAATAGTGTTCAATGTGGTTATACAGAGCAAAGATATGTATTAATTATAATTAGTACAGATACACATACCTACGTTTTTAGAATGTGATTATAATTTCGCTGGGTGGTGTTCCCAGTTCATTGTGCAGGATAAACTGGGAACACCACCCAACAAAACTATAGTTGCACACCAAAAACATAGGTACCCATATAAGTACTAATTAATATATATATATATATATATATATATATATATATATAAATACACACACACAAACAAACACATATATAGGATTTTCTTTATTTTTGCATGCATTACAGAATGCAAAAGACAAGAAATGTTTTACACTATTTACATTATTTGGACTATTGTCCTCATCTTTGTCACCATAATTATTACGTTTTGGCCATTGTACACTCCAGCCTTCTTCAGGTGGTTGGAATATTGAACTGAACCCTTTATTTCACTCACTGGGGTAGAATGTTCTTGTTCCATGTGCTATGTTTAATGGATGTCAGTTATCAATTATCTCCTGTTAATTCCCCTCTGCAACTTCTCCACTGCCTTAACCAGGTATTGAACTCACACTCTTTGGGTCCTGTCACAGGATCTAACCAATGCCTTTATCCACTTTGCCATGTGTCCTTGAAGCTAGAACAGTCTATCCCAGTGACTGAAATAAAGGGTTCAGTTTGACATTCCAACCACCTGAACAAGCCGGGAGCGTACAACAGCTGAACATTGTAATAAATATGGCAACAAAGATGAGGACAATAGTCCGAATAATGTAAATAGTGTACATAATACCTCATCTCAGAAATATAGACGGAAGAAATATTTTGTTAATTTCTTATGCAATTTATCTTGTTTTCATATTATTTATATATATGGTTGGTTCAAGATTATGCAAGTATTGTCCATAATTCTTATCATTGGTTGTAGTGCTTTCAACCATTCTCTGGTTAATTCTTATGAACAATACATAGGTGTTAATTAGTTGGGGGAAGATGATATGAGGAACTTAATGCAATTTCATATTGGCATTTCTGTTAGAAAACTATATGAAACTACAGAGAAATAAAACAAATATCTTCAGCCCTGTAATATGGATTATGAAAAATTCATCTGTTAGATTTTTTTTTTCTTAATTATTGAAAATATTCTAAGGTCCCGTTTCATAGACTAAAGAACATCTTAAACTAATGGCTTTTTTTGATTTCCTCTATCATGTTTTTCTGATGTAATATTCTTAAACCATAAATTTAATAGAAATACCAATACAACATCAATTTTGCTCCATCATCTCATCTTCTCCAACTAAATGTTTTGTTCCTGTGAATGAACATAGAATGGGAAAAATTAGTAGAACTGACATGAAGTATTATGAACAATTCCTGCCTAGAGTTGAACCAAACATTCTCTCAATACATCCTGACAATATTCTGATTTATTAACCTTCTGCAAAAAAAAAAAATGTGGGTAAAATCACAAAGTGTGACTGTTCACAGGTAAGGGCAATAAGTGTAACCTCTGCCTGAACAAGAAACTAGCAATTCTAGAAAATATGGGAAATGGCAGAATGCTCAGCAAGAGGCAGTAGCTCGTAATCTTTGTGTGTTTGCTTAATGGCATATCAAGTACTTATGTGTCATTTAATTCCAAAATTTAAATTTTGGGGAGTAATTTTTTTAAAAATCTGTTGCTTGTATTTTTTACTATGAAAATGTATTTTTATACTTTCAGTTTTTTAATCCAAGTTTTGGGGTTCACTATTTGCCCTAAAAGGCACTATCACACCGGATCAGATTAGACATGAGAACGACAACAATTAGGAAATGGTTCCACACTCCTCATATCTTCCCAATCAGAGGCCTTGCTGCCGGATGTAGTTTATTGTCATACCCAGGACAGAGCTTGTAGTGTTCCACAAGCATGTGTACAAGTATCTGATGAAAAAAGTTTGTGTGGGGTGAAAATATAACACCTACCTGCCTCCCCTGTAAAGCTAGTCATTGGGTTACCTGTGTAAATTTGCCTTATATGGCATGTTTTACCATATTTGGTATCCAGTCCTCCTCTGTTCTATCCCACCTGCCACCATGATTAATACTATAGTATTATTTATTATATACTACTAGCTGCAGGGTGGGGACCCTTTCGCTGCCTGTCAATTGTGTGCCTGTAATATTAACCAACTTTACATCCAAATAAATCTTCTAGCTGCAGACAGCAGTAAAATCTAAGTCTTGTTTCTCCTTATACATCCAAAATGGCTGAGTGGTTAGAACATTCGCTTTCTAACCATAAGGCACAGGTTCGAATCTCATCATGTTTGATTTGTCAGGAAGGTAACTTCTTGATGGTATCGGTCTGGAGGTGGTGACCTCAGTATGCAGCACCTTTGGAAAATTCCTCCAAACCATACCACTACACAATTCTAACCATGTTTCAAATGTATATATAAATAAAAAGAAAGAACAGTAAGACATATAAATATATATACATATATATATATATATATACACACACATGCGTGCACACAAACACACACACACACATATATATATATATATATATATATATAAATGTCATGTGGGTATATAGAATGCTCAAGAGATAAAATGAAATTTTTTTTTATTTTTCATTTCTACAGACATTCAACTGAGTCACCTATTTTTCAGGAATTCTTGATTTTATTTATTTTTTTTTAATTTCTTTCTATCTTTAAAAAAAATGAACTTTCACTCAGCATGGCATCAGAAACCAGATCAAAGAACCTGGAAAACATAGAAACTGTTCCTCCTGGTTTTTGTGGGGGTAATTTTTTATTTTATTTTGTAAGCACGACATCTAAATGTTTATTTTCCACTAAAATGGCTCAGATATAATTCTGATATAAGGAAGGAGTATTTTATTTGATATTATTTCAGTATTTTTTATTTAAATTTATCTAAGAGGAAAAAAACTACTTTTCCATTTAACCATAGTTATTTAACATACTTTCATAAAATATGTTTAGTTTTCATTTTTATTAACTGTTACCAAAATATTAGGAGGAAAATCAATTTTTTTTTTTTTTCTTTGCTCTAAGTTTTACTTATTTCGTTTTTCCAGATCCTGTTTCATGTGATTTCAATGCAACCCTATTCCAACTCGTCAAATGGAATTTTATTTTTTTAAACAAAACTTTTTTTTTTTTCAGTATTTTATTTTCAAAAATAAGATAAATATTTTACTTCTGTCAAATAATATTTTTTCTCTTTTTTCCTTTTTCATTCTTTTCACTTATTCTTCTTTTTCATTCTTTTCACTTATTCTTCTTTTTCATTCTTTTCACTTATTCTTCTTTTTCATTCTTTTCACTTATTCTTCTTTTTCATTCTTTTCACTTATTCTTCTTTTTCATTCTTTTCACTTATTCTTCTTTTTCATTCTTTTCACTTATTCTTCTTTTTCATTCTGTTTCTTTCCTTGTTATTCTTTTTATTTCTTCCTTTTTTTCATTGTTTTTTTTTTGTTTTTTATTCTTTTAATTCCTTTACATTTTCTTTGAATTCTTTCCTTTTTATCATTCTCTTCTTCTTTTCTTTCTTCTTTTTATTCTTTCCCTTTTCTTCTTTTTCTTCTTTCCCTTTTCTTCTTTGTCTTTACCTTTCTTCATACTCATTCTTTTTTCTTTTCATTTCTTATCTCTTTTGTCTTTTACTCTTCCTTCTATTTTCTTTTCTGCTTTTAGCTATCTTCCACCTTTTGTCGTATTGTCTTTTACACATGCATAATAAGAATCCAGTTATATACAAGCTGTATTTTTTTTTTTTTTAAATCAATTAAATATCTGACTTTGTTTTAAATTTCAGCTGGTCCCCATTTTGTGTCATTTCCACAAAATACTGTCACGCAAATGGGTCATTCAGTGATATTTGTTTGTGATGCTGTTGGTGACCCAAAGCCAAGGATTACGTGGACTTTTAATGTAAGTTTCTAAACAAAATATATATTGCAAAGTTGTTCAATATTTCAATGATTATTTACATCATCTTTGTTGCATAATGTTATATTCCATGCTAATAGGAATATATACTTGACAAACATGGTGGATAAAATAAGTAAAGGTTTATTGTAACAAACCAATACAATAAGAAATAAGATAACAGTTATGCGCACGATCATCGCAAGTCAATCCCGTAGTGAGTGTTACTATTGGAAGGTTGGTAGTTCTTGTGTAATTCTGAGTCGTACTCAACACATCCCAGTTAGACTCCTGTAGTCTGTTGCCTTACTGATACTTATAGATAGTTACTACCTATAGTGTAGTTACTCATGGGGGTGACAGGTTATTCCATTACATCAGTCAGTCAGTTGAATTTGTAGACTCTCTGTGATGTATGAGAACCACATCACACTGGGTGTGGCTGCTGTCATTTCTGGAGCAAGTAGATTTTAATGGGGTGGAGTTTCTATACCTGCCCCCAACCAGTTTTGAATTCAGAATTATCTTTTTTCTAGACTAGTTGCCAACCAAGGCAAAAGAGTCCCGTCTACTCTGCTTTCTAACCTTTAACTAGGAGGAGAAGAGCTGGATTCATATTTTTCCTTAGTATATTTGTGTGAAAGGGAATAGAAAAATCTCATCTGGATTTTTGAACTCAGAATGCTGTTCCCACTTTCCATACCGATACCTGCTAAGCTACATGCACAGCCAATAATGGATTCTGGTATCCGGCTATTTTGATTTCTATATTGGATTTGACAAAAAAAAAAAATGAATCTTTTGTAACGAAATGAATGAAAACCTAAAAGAGAAAATCCTTCTTTACCTTCTGTGCAATTCCAGAATAACTGTTTCAAATGGCTTCAGTGGAAAAATAAATCATTCATTCTAAACACAATTTTTACTTACTGCAACATAGCCTTATCTGGGGAGATAGAGAGTTTGACCAGCACTGCTGGAAAATATTCCAGCTAGACTCCTCATAGTTCATTGCTTTACAGATACTTATAGGTAGTTACTACCTATAGTGTAGTCACTCATGGGCATGACAGGTTATTCCGTTAAATCACATCAGAATGAAGACAATATCTTTACCTACTTTCTTAATAACACTGTTTACACACAGACTATTGTCCTCATCTTAATTGTTACTATCACAACATTCCAACTACTCTGCTGTCAAGGGTTCATCAGGTGTATGCCAATCCAGTTAACCTTCAAGGAATTTCAAACTTAACACATTATTTATTTTACAGAGTTAGATTGTTCTGGTTCCACTGCCCAAGTTTAAGGATATCTTGTCTAGTTTTTATTTTTGGTATTGTTCAGTTATTGCTCACCCTGTTTCTACTGAGTCCAAGTATACACTGCCTGGCCCAAGGACTGAACTCACAAATTCACAAACTAATGCTTTAATCCACTAGGCTCTTGTCTAAGAATCAGTCAAGATATTCCAAGACATGGGCAGTGGAATAAAATAATTAGATTAAATAAAGGTTTTAGTTTGGAATTCCCTACAGGTTACACAGATCAACTCCTGATGAAGGCCAGAGAGTACAACAGCCAAAACACTATGATAACAACAACAAAGATGAGGGTATTAGTCTGTGTGTAAATAACTCCTCATCCCAGAATGGAGTAGATTTCTCATTTCAAGTAACTTGTGTCCTTAATCTCCCAACAGCCTCCTTTTTTTTTAATATCTATAAACTGTGTATTGCTCTGTTTCAGGAAAAGGTAATAGAAAGGTTTCCTGTTTGACAGTTTTGAATCCAGTGTTCTCCTTTTAGATGGATTGCAGACCAGAGGTAGAGAGCTCAGTCTGCCCTGATATTTAATCCATAACTGGAGGAGAGAAAAGAAATTGATTCATGTCTTTTCCAAAGGCATTAGTGTATCAGTTAGAATTAAAATTTGGTTTGTTGATTCCATTCACCACACTTACTCAAACTTACAGTACATTGAACAAATATTTAGCCCCACCCTTGAATTTTTCTACATTTTGTAATTACTAATTAATTAATTGCTTATTGGAATTCAAAATGACTTAAATGATCATTTTACCATTTGATCAACTCAAAATGCACAGTACATTAAAGGTGCAAAACATATTTTATTGTGATCATTCAGTGATATACGCTTGGCAATCATGTCTCTTTTGATTCATGTGTCACTAGACAGAAGATTTTTCTACAGCAGGCTGCCATTTCTTTCTATGGTAGACTATTAACCAAAGCTATAGGACTCATTCTGTCCTGCTATTCAACCCATAGCTGGAGGGTGAATAGATGGATTCATACCTTTCCCAAGGGTATTTGAACATATGTGAATGTAACAAACTTGACTGGAATTTGAACTCAGCTCTCTGATTTACCATGCCAAGCCATTATCCATTACACCACATCACACATTTATTATTATACATGCATTTGTTGGTGTAGGTGGTTATTTTATAATAAGGAGCATCCAAACAAGAATAAATACAAGGTACTAAAAAGGAAAAACGAAAAGATGGGTGCCAAAATACTTTTTACCATTTTTTTATTACATGTGACAACATAAAGCAACAATACATAACATAAGTATAAACATGGTACCTTACGATAGACAAGGTTTACATTCATTTAAGTTCTTTGGTAACAAAGAAAAGAATACTGAACTGTAATGTGACATCTGTCCTTCTTTACGGCAGCAAATGTTGGACAATTTCCTCAAAGATGAAGAAGAGACTCAAGGTGACAGAGATGTGGTTCTACAGAAGGATACTATGATATCATGGTCTGAGTGTGTGAGCAATGATGAGATCTTAGAAAGGTTGCAAACAAGGAGAAGGCTTATACTTAATATCAGTAAGAGGCAGCTGAAGTTTATGGGACACATAATGAGGAAGGAGGGCCTGGAGAATCTGATACTCTTGGATTGAATAGAGGGAAAGAGAGACAATGGAAAACAATGCATGACATACGTGGTGGCCTTAAGCAAGTGGATGACAGAACGTGATCTGAGGGAGGAAGCAGAGAGAAAGAACTAGTTGGGAGCTGCAAGAGATAGAGGGAGGTGGATAGCTATGATTGCCTACGTCCTGAAAGGATATGCCAAATAAAAAGAAATAAGTTTACTACCTTTGAGCTAAGGTGAGGTGTAGTCATCATCTACTAGTGTATATTTTCATCCCTCATTGTGTGAGTCGAGACATAGCAACATGTGTACAACCTCTTCCTAGGACCGAACTGACTCGAATTGTATCAAGGGCCCCAATTCATCTCGAATATCCTTACTGTTTCAAGGGAATTAACTCGTCTTATCTGCTTGCTAGGTGGAGAGTTCTATCTAAAACCTTACACAGTCATCTCTTGGATGCATATGTATTCACCCCCACCCCATGGTTATTACTTTGTAGAACCACTTTCCTCCTGCAGTTACATCTGCAAGTCTTTTAAATGTTTGTATCATCGTTGCATATGTAGAGATTAAAATTTTTGCCAATTCTTTTTTACAAAACTCAATCAGATTCATTGAAGACTAACAAAAACAATAATGAAAATCTTTACATTGCCATAAAGGTGGTCATATCAAAAAGACATCAACAAAAAAGCACTTTAAATGGTTTATCAGAATTCAATCAAGGATAAGAAATGTGCACAGCGGCTACAGTCAACAACACTAGAGAGAGGATGTTATATAATACATTAGCATCAAAGGCTGATTATACTTAAGCTTAACAGCCACTCCTGCTTACAAAGAGATAACTAGTAAGACTTAATATAAATTACAGATTGATTCTAAAAATATTTAAGCTGTTGTGTTTTTTATATTACACTTAATGATAACAATATTTTGTTACTGTTTCCTATTGTTTTAATCATAATTATTAAATTCTGTACTATTTTTTTTTAATCATTTCACCTGAAGCAAGGCAACAAAGCCACTAAGATGCAGGGTGTTACTGAGTGTGAAAGAATATAAAAAAAAAACAGTATTAAGGAGCGGGAACAATAAAAGAAGAGGAATCAAGAAGACAGGAGTTAACAATTAACATTGCATTTATATTTTTTAAGCTCAAAGTTGGCTGGAAAGTAAGGAGCCAGAAGATAGTTCCACAAGTGAGTAGTGTAATAGAAGAAATTGTTAGCCTAGAACTTACAGTTATATCTCATCATTTCAACTGTAAAATGATGCGACTTTCCTGCTAATCTTGTAATGTGCTTAATTCAAAGAATCTAGGTGCCATAGAGGAAAGTTCATCAAAGCAATTACCATGAAAGTATTTATAGAAAAGGCACTGGTTGGAAATTGACTGAAGTCAAGATGCCAGGTCAGGACCAATAACATTGCGAATTCTTCTTTAGATTTTATCATTATGTATATTCTTGTTGTAAGTTCATGTATAAGTCATTTTTCTAGCTTCTGAAATTTTTCAAGTGTCTTCTAATAATACAGTACAGTCAAGCAAACAAGTTATAAAGAGCTGAGTGAACTTCAAGAGACTTGCAAGATGGCACTGTAAACTTTTGCATCAACCAAATATAGAAAGTTGGAGGGAAATAAACCCTGTTGCTGTACATAACTGCAAGAACCATAAAATAAATGTGATGCAACCACCAAGGAAATGCTGTTGACCTATGAGGGCTGAAAATTGTGATCCAAACAACAAAGATAAGAATTCTTACACTATTTACATTGTTCAGACTATTGTCTTCATCTTTATTGGCATATTCATGATGTTTCAGCCGTTGTATGCTTTGGCCTTTTTCAGGTGCTATATGTTGGAATTTTGAACTGAACCTTTTATTTAGTCCACAGGGGTAGATTGTTCTAATTGCATGTGCCATGCTTTTGGACACATGGCACAGTGGATAAAATCATTGGCTGACTGACATAAAAAGTTACTTGACCAAAGAGTTGTGAGTTTAATACCTGGCCACATCAGAGGTGAACAAAAACTTGGAGAGTTGAATTACTAAGGGGGATAAACTGAAACTGAGAATATCTAAAGGGACATCATGTGAAATTGGAACAATTTATCACCATGGGCTAAATAAAGAGTTGTGTTCAAAATTCCAACATATGTCACCTGAAGAAGGCTGAAACATTATGAATTTGGCACTAAAGATAAGGGCAACAGTTCAAACAATGTAAATAGTGTTAGAATAGTTACAATACCTCATCTCAGAAATATAGACAGAATTCTTGCCTCAACAATTCATGGAATCAAGCAAATATATTCAACACAGATTTCTTTTACTTTTCATATTTATCAGTTATTCTTCTTTGTCTTTCTTCTGTGGCATTCTATACTACAGACCTATTCATGGTGCAAAACCTCTTAGATATATTCTGTTCATTTATGATTTTCACAATTTTTTTTAACTATTGCACCATCTTTTAATTTTGTGTTCTTCTTTTGATATACAAATCATAACTTTTTTTTACCTGGTAATTTTTATAGTGTTCTGAAATAGTGTTCTTCTTCTATGTGTTTTGTTCTTTAAGGATGTAGGGGAGCATAGCTCTCCACAGTTTCTTATAGTTCTTATCAATGTTTGCATTTTTACTCTCACTCCCTCCTATTCTTCTGTCATCCATTTACACAAGCCCGTGAGGTTAGGGTTAGTCACTTTTTCATTCTGCCCTTTTTGCCTTCAGTATGTCCTGGGTTCTCCAAATTCTCTTTCTTCATTATGTGTCCAAGATTTTTTCACCTGTCTCTTTTTGATTTAAGTGTCCTTTTTGTTTCCATTTTCCTTAAAATTCCTCATTGCTGTCTATGGTATTCTCAGCATCCTTCTGTAGAACTTCATCTCTGTTACCTCAAGTCTACTCTTCATCTTTGATGAAATTATCCAGCATTTACTTCTACATAACATTGATATTACATATTATTTCATCACTCATTTCTTTGTTTCCTGTCTCGTAGTACTTTTAAAAGCTATCTTTTTCTATTTCAATGCACCTTCTGATTTCAGTGTTATATTTTCAGACCTCTGTTAATACACTTCAAAAATAGTTAAATTTCTATACTTGACTGACTTTTGACATCTCCAATTTGTAGTTTCAATCTTGGGCTGTTCTTTTTTGCTAATGACAATATTTTCTGTTTTCTTACAAATTATATATTTATCATCTCTTCATCTTTGCCCCTCCTATCTAAATAAACTACCCCTTAACATAACCCTCTACTTTGAGTGACCCCCAGGCATTGTATAGGGTGAACCTTACTGAAAAAAAACAAAAAAACTTCTGAAAGAGATAGTCTAGATGTTGGATATAAAATTTCTTCATGATTAAAATGATGAAAGAAATTATTCATCAATACTGAATATCTAGATTTTTGATTCCTGTAAATTAATTTATTGTATCTGGTTACTGGAATATTTTATGAATACAAGTTAATCTATAAATAACGGCTGCATTAAAATATATTTATATTAACTTTTATCCCTTTATATGTGTCTTCATTTGCTGTATAAAATGTTAAACCTGCCATTGAAGGTGACTCTATTCCTTGAACGTATGTTTGAATTTCATAGTTGCGTTGTCATATCCTGCTATGGCAACAGAAAACACCTTTGAGTAAAATTAATAAGGCTACTGCAATTGAGAGGCCTTGAAAAAAATTGCAGTGGAAAGAGGAGTCATATTAATGATGCAGATTGTTAAAGGTTATCTGTTCCTGATTGGTTAAATGTATTCTATTATATTATTGGTCAGAAAAGATAAAGGCTGAAATTCAAATTTTCTTGTGCAGGTATTCTTTTTTTTTTTTTTTTAACACATATATGCCTGTAGTAAATACAGTTTACTAAACTCTTCTCTACCTTAAAATGTTCTAGCAACTATTTTAGATGTTGCACATTGATGCCATCTCTTTTTTTTTTCTTTTTTTTCTTTTCTTTTTTTTCTTTTCTTTTTTTTCTTTTCTTTTTTTTCTTTTTTTTTTTCTTTTTTTTTTTTTCTAAGAATTTCACCCCATGCAAGGCAGGAGTGCCACTAGCATGCAAGGAGTTATAGAGAGTGGGAGCAAGAGGAAAGAGGCATGGTAGAGGAAAGGATGAAGAGAAGGACGGGGAATAGATCAAGGCATCTGGAGTTATCAATTGACATTGCATTTGAATATTTGGAGATTATAGATATCAGGGAAGCAAGTAAGAGGAAGGAAGTTCCACAGACACAAGACATGAAGCTATTGGAGTAGAAGAGATGGCTACATTTAACCGTTTCAACAGTGAAAGGGTGGGACTGAGATGCCAACCTAAAACCAAGCACTTTTTATATTCTAAGACATTCCTCGACTAGTTTATTTCAGCATGCAGCCTGACAAAAATACTTTCTGGAACTGCAAGCTTAATTTTTCATGACTTTTTTTATTATTTTCTATTGCTTCAATTAAATTCCTCTTCTTATTGATCTCAATAGTCATTCTGTGGAATTTCTGTATTTGTTGTGCCCAAAGAAATGACTATTTTTACTCCATCAAACTTTTTTTATTCATTCTGATGATTCACAACAGGTTTTTTTTAGCACTTTCCAACTTTTAAGTAATGCAAATTGAATTGTCTTCTGATAATAAAACGCATGCTAAGATATTTGCTTTATTTTTAAAGTGAAGTTTTTTTTTTTTTTTGTTTTTTTTTTTTTGTTTGTTTTTTTTCAGGATTCATTTTCTCTGCCCCTTTCGGTGAATAAGTCTAGAGATGGCCACAGACTCTACATTGATTCTATGTCTTGGAAAGAAGTTGGAAAGTACACTTGCTTTGCAGAGAATTTGCGTAGCATCAAAAACAAAACGGCTTACTTGTTTTTGCAAGGTAAGCAAAGAATGCAGTGAATCTGTTTATTTCCTCAGCTGAAAAATATCCAGTCAATAATGGGTATGAACAGAATGCATTATATGGAAAGTAACTTAGACAGAAATAGATATAGAATTAGATGGATTGATAGGATAGAAAAATAGAATTAGATATATATGAATGGAATTAGATAGAAATATATATATATATGTGTGTATATATATATATATATATATATATATATATATATATATATATATATATATATGAATAGAATTAGGTAGAAATAGATTTAGATAGACATGTATGAATAGAATGCATTATATAGAAAGGTAATTTAGATAGAAATAGACAGGAATAGAATTAGATAGTAATAGAATTAGACAGATAGAAATAGATTTAGATATATATGAACGGAATTAGATAGGAATAGATTTAGATAGACATATATGAATAGAATTAGACACAGATGAATAGAATTAGGTAATCATAGAATTGTATGCATATATATAAATAGAATTAAGTATAAAGATAGAAAGACATGGAATAGAGATGGATAGATAGAGCAAGAAGGGAAGAAAGTGGAACTAACTAGAAAAAATGGTTTTAAGAAATTAACAAAAAATTAAATAAAAAAAATAAAATTTTATCTCTAAAAGTCAATTATTTGAACAGGTACAAGCAATTAATGAATTGTAATTAATCTGTCAAATTCACAATATCAATATCACACCTGGTTGACAAATGCAGTGATAGAATGAATAGTTATGAAGGCAACTGGAAAAAAAGTAGAGGAAAGAAAAAACAATGATTTTTAGATAAAATGTTCTATTGAAACAGAAGAGAAATGACTTCTTTATATGCAGATCAGTTATATCTTTCCACAAATATCAAATGAACAAAACCTAAATTTCTTTTTATTCCTTAGTTTCATTTCTCTTTCATTTTATTTCATTTCAAAACCTGCAAACACGCAAATGCCTCCAAACTATACATATTTGTGAACTGTGCATTCTGGGTAATTTTACCACTTTCTGTTCATCTTTTCATCTTTCAAACAAGTTGAATTGCACTCTGTAAGGTTTTTTCTTTACATTCTTAATCCAGAAAATAAGCTTGCATTTTAACAATTCATTTTTATTTTTCTAGTTTAAGTTGCAATTTTTCTTTGCTTGACACTAATATTTTAACTCATACATTTTAGTATTTTCTGAATGAGACCAGTTGATCTTTGTGTAATTTTTTTGGCTTAGACAAAAATTAACTCAAACTTGTCACATCCAGAAAATAGTAAAATGTATGTGTTAAAATATTAATGTTAAGCAAAGAAAAATTACAGAGACAAAAATGAACTTAAACTTTTTATTGGTTTAAATACTGGCAGTAGCATTTAAATCTTACTAAAGATTTTGCTATTGGCTTTTGTTATTGAATGACAGTGCTTTAAAATTTCATTTAATTTTGGCTAAGAATACAACTAAGTGGAGAGAAAACTTTGTATAATTTGTTGTTAACCATAAAGAAAGTTTTTCTAATGAAAGAGCAAAAATGTTCTGCACACACAAAGAGGAACAAATTGTTCATGGCTGTGTGGTTGGTAAGATAAGATCTGATAAAGGGGTCGGGTACATTTTTGAAGAGTATCAAGAATATTGTTTCAATTAGAGGTTGTTGATATTGTGAAACTGCTCATAGTTAACATCCATCTGTATTTCTGAGATGAGGTATTGTTTGGGCAGTTGTCATCTTCATTATCATATTCACAACATTTCAGCTGTTGTATGTTCTTCTTCAGGATCTGTCTATGTTTCTGAGATGAGATATTCTAACTATTTACATTGTCTGGACAGTTGTCCCCATCCTTATTGTCATATTCAAAACTTTTTGTTCACTCTTGCCTTCTTTAGGTGATATACATTGGAATTTCGAACTGAATTCTTTATTTAGTCCACTGGGGTAGATTGTTCTTGTTCCACATGCCATATTTTTTTTTAGATATCTCAATTGCAGTTATTTCCCCTTAGTAACTCAGCTCTCCAAGTTATTTTGTTCAACACTGCTGTGGCTAGGTATTGAACTCACAACTCTTTGGGTCAAGTCACTTGGTTACTTCAATGAATACTTTTATCTACTGGGCCATATGTGCTCAGGGTGTTGAGTTACTAAAGGAAAATAGCTGAAACTGAGACATCTAGAAAAGGCATGGCACGTGGAACAAGAGCAATCTACCTCAAGTGGATTAAATAAAGAGATTGCTTCAAAATTCCAATATATATCACCTGAAAAAGGCCATAGCATACAATAGCCAAAATGATGTAAATATGACAATAAAGATGAGGGGAAAGAGTCCAAACAATGTAAACAGTGCTCATAGTTAGACTAAAAGCAATGGCAATCATAATATATGCATATAAGGAAATGGAATAAATTTCAAGAAGACAATATTTTTGTTTTTATGTAACTGAGTAACAAAGGATATAAAATAAACTTGTATGCATGTAAAAGAAAGAAGACATTAAAAGTTTGGAGTTGTGTGGGTGATATATGCACATTATTCAAC